>CM053028.1:457558215-457723488 GCA_028564925.1 Lithobates sylvaticus
GTCGGACAAAGTCTTATCTCCTGCTGGAAAGATTTCCCGTCAACCCGGTCCGATCACACCAAATCCGAGCGTGTGTACGCTTGTCCGACGGACAAAGTGCTACGCATGCTCAGAAGAAATTCTGTGACGGAAGCGCTCGGTCAGGTAAAACTACCTTTCCTAATCGACACAGCACATTCGTCACGCTGCAATGTTAAAATGTCTTTAATGCAGCGCATTCTCTTTTTCTTTACAATGCAACAAGAATGACATGTTTTAGCTGCTCCTATTCACCCGCACTTCTCACAAACTTACTTCTTTATTACTTTGCAGCATTTATACACTACATGTTTATTTTTACTCTGAACGGAAAAGAATCTTTGTTATTTTTTTACCATGATTTGTCTTTTTTTTTTTTGTTTTGGGGAATACATATTTGAATGTTTTTTTTTTTTTTTTTTGGAGGGGGGTTGTGTGTCTCAAATTACCAAAAACACATTATTTACATTTGTATTTCTTGCTTAAATTTACTAGGAGGTTGTTTGTTGTTGTTGCCCCTTGTTAATTCTACTTTAGGATTAGTGAAATGTACCAGCCTACTCAAAGAAAAACTGTCATTGTAGCAAAGTAAAACACAATAGTCAATGATTATTTCAAATCAAAAAAACCTTTATTTAGGTCACACCAACAAACCAAAGAGGAACGCAGCCATGGTGAAACTTGGGGAATTTGCAAAGTCTTGGCCCCCCACGGCAACCATCATTGTCCAAGCGTAGAAAATTGGGGGCCTGAGGAGTACGTATATTAAGGGGAGTGCAATCTGGTCGTGAAGTCCAAAGTATCCGGAACTGCAGCAGATGCCATCTAGGTCCCCAGGCTCTGGTACTACAAGAGGCTCCATCTTCTCTCACACCAGACTGATTGCAGGTCGTCACTCTCAGGTCTTCCTTCCACGCTTCCTTCCACGCTGTGGCTGTCGTGCTGGTGGGGTGGCAGAAGGAGGAGGAGGAGGAGGAGGAGGCGGAGCATGGTAGCTATGGCAAACATGTGTGAGTGGGGTCATCTCCCCAGCCCTACCCTTATTTAGGACATGGAGGATGAGCCCCTCACACATGTTGCGTTGCCCCACCTCCATACCCATCATTTTTGTGACAACCACCGAGCCAAAGGTCTCCTCGTCGGCGGGTGTGGCATGTAGGGAGTCTGAAGCCTCTCTGATCATGCGGAGCGCTGACTGTGCCGCATAATCCCCCCTTCTCGCCCTTTTGTAGGGAAGGCGGAGGAGAGGGATTTGGGAGTCAGTCAGGCTCCGAGGCCTAGCCCCCTCTTGGCTGCCACTACCCAGCTGGTGGCTGCCACTAACCCCTGCCTCCTCCTGACTGCCACCTTCCACAGCCACCTCCTGGCTGAGGTCTTCCTGTGTAGGAAAAAGGGACATAGTTTCAGTTATTTGTTCATCAAACACACACAATTCTCATCTAGTGACTGGTGCAAAATGTTTACAAATAGAAAACCATACAATTCTCAGCCCAGCAGTTTAGATTCTGGCCCCAAATGTCTCCCACACCACTGTCTGTTGATATGTCAAACACGTTAGGAACTAAGCAATTGGCGATCCTGAATTAAGTGAACATCATTCATTATTCCCATAAATGGTAACAAAACTACTATACCTGGAACAAGCTGGGCTCCTCCACCTCTTCCAGACTGGAAGGCCCAGGTTGCTCCTCGGAAGCCTCATCAGGGGTGGGCTGTGCGCAAGGAAGCGTGGAAGGAGGAGTTGAGGTTGGCTCCGTGACATCAGCCTGGTCCTTCAGAAAATGGAGACTCTGATAGTACCAGAGCTTGGGGACATAGACCTCATCTGCTGAAGTTGCAGTTTCCTCAGACTTCACGACCTTCTTCCTCTCCCTGATATACGCACTCCTCAGGCTGCCAATTTTCTTTCTAATATCATCAACAGTTGCCGTGGGGAACCTTGGCTTGACAAATTCCACAAGTTCCTCCAGGGCTGCGTGCCTCTTTGGTTTGTTGGTGTAATGTGGGTGTATACCCTGCCACAATATGGGAAAATCCCTGTATTTGGCAATGAAGAGGGGGAGAAAACTCATGTCGTTGAATCCCTTCATATCAATCTCTGCAAGACACAACAACACACCAAACCCTATAAATTATGTCAGGCTAAACTCTCCTAATCTTCTCCATAAAGAAGCCTCAAGTTCAAATCAGTCTAGGCTAGTTATGTACCAACGTTAAATTGTACCTTCGTTTGTAGCGATCGTCTCGTGTGAGTTTTCTCTCCCCTCGTCTCCCAGATCGTGGCTACGACACAGGCGTGTGACGTTTTATATACACTGCGCATGCTTCAAACTCCGCCCGCCCCTGACGATCTTTCTCGTCTATTCCCCACCCCTTCTCTTTACGGCGTAGTGGGGAGAGCACATGGCGGGGACACAGCAGGTGCGCCACAAATATCCCATCAACGAGGAGGAGGACGAGGAAAGTCCGGAGGCAGAAACGTCCCGATCCCGGAACCTGAAATTCAAGGCCTCCAATATGTCATTTGGAGAAATGTTGGAGATGGTGGACATATTAAAGAGGAGCGACTATGATGGGAAGTATGGGCCTTACCTCAACCCCAATGTCCGCAAGGCCAAGATCATGTCTAAAGTTGTGAGAAGGCTGTACAATAATTTTGGGGTACAACGATCCAAGGAGCAACTCAGGAAACGCTGGTCAGACCTGAAACTGAGGGAGGCCGATCAGTACAGAAAGATCAAGAGAATTCTTCAAAAAAGTAAGTAGTTGTGTTTTGTGTTTGATTTCTTGCTTGCATACTGCTCCATTGTGTTTTGATTTTTACCAAGTTGTACATTCCAAAATGGCCACTTTCAGGTTCGTCTGTGCATTCGATCGTACTCAGCCTCGATCTTTCTGCCACTGTCATGGTCGTGTGTGTGTGCATTCGATCGTACGCAACCTCGATCGTTCGGCCACTTATAATACGATGTTTGGTGTTTTTTTGGGGAAAGGAAGTTTGTTCTCACTAGAAATGTCATCAAGAATGTAAAGCCAATTTATTCAATGTAAAGGAGAGGTCACTCAGTAGCTGTTTACCCATCTGGACTCTAGAGCACTAGTGCTGGGACACCCAAACCCCCTTTTTATTATGCTTTTCCACACATGTGCTCCAGTGGATACTAGAGGGGGGTCTCCATCACACAAACTTCTACCAAAAAGCTAGTCAGTTTAGCACCTTTACAAAGTGACTTCATTCATGTAGTTGACATTTGTAACTGGCCAAACTAAAATAGTGTCCGTCACTTTCAAGCAATGTTTGTCATTTCCTATTTCTGCCCTCAATAGCTTGTGTTGCTAAATCTTCCTTTTGGACATTCTCATAGGGGAGCGAAAACTTGGGCCGTCTGAGGAAACCCCCAAACCAACACCTACCAAAAAAGGGGAAAGAGCAGAAGCAGAGGAGGAGGAGGAGGAGGAAGGAGAGATCATCGAACTTGGAGAAATTGTCACCACAACAGGTGAGTGTGGGAGAACACAGCTACTGGTAAGCTAATCCATGTATGGCTGCCTCATTTCCAACACCCCATTTTTGTTTGTTTGTGGTTTTTAGGTGACGTGGATGTTGTGGAAGAAAAATCGCACTTTACCACAGAGAGTGCCCACGTACTCATCGGAGAGATAATGGTCTGCAATAGAGATCTAGATTACATAAAGCAAAACATCAATGATGTTCAACAAAAATTGAAGAACATCATTGATGTTTTAGGAAAAATATGAAAACGCACCAAGTAATTAACACACATTTGTGCCAGCTTCAGAACACATTTGCAACTTAAAAACTGTCTGAAATTTGGAACATGCACACATTGTGTCCACATGTGCTAGCTCCCACCATGGTGGATGAATGGCAACGTTTTTTTGGGGGTGCAAACACTTTACGAACTACGAAAGTGGTTGTGGTGAAGGGGTTGCACCCCCAAAAAACGTCCATTCATCCCCATGATGGAAAATGGCACTTTTGAAGCTTCTAGGCATGTGTTTTACCATCTAATGACCATTTTCAGTCCCAAATTGTGTGCATGTTCCAAATTTCCACTTTTCGGGGGTGACCCCCCCATGTGATGAAGGCAAGATCAAACACACTTTGAACATATAGTCATGTCTGATCTTGTCTTCACTTTACAAAGTTGAACTTTCCAAGTTCCTAGGTTCTGTTTTGCTCCATGCCTGGTTTTACCAATTGCGGAATGTTTGTAAACAATGTTGTAAATAACCAAGATGTTGTCAGTTTTGGCGTGAAGATTGTAAACGCACTTGGGAATGTTTTCCTAGTAAACTTTTATTTTTCTAAATGTGTGGCTTCCTTATTTAAAAAACACAATGCATTATGTATGTAAAATGAAAAGGATATGGGGGGCAATGGGTGTTATTTACTAAAGGCAAATCCACTTTGCACTCCAATTTTCTTTCCCGGGGAACTTTTTCAATGCACTTGTAGAGCATAGCGGATTTGACTTATGTAAATGACACCCACAGTGCTTTGTACGAAAACACGGAGCACAGCATTTTGGAGAATACACACATGTCAGACCTGGTGATGAAAAGGAGTATTTTGGGTGTCAGTTATGCAGTACAAACCTTCTCTAGACCAAAGATTAGGTAGCAAACACACAACATGAGAATAATCTTTTTGGGAAGAAGAGACTGTTACCTCCTTTTGCCCAGAAAGTGCATTCCCACTGTCGAAGGCAAAGGGAAAAAATGTCAAAGTAAAATAAGCTAAAAAGAAGACTGAAATGACATGAAATCATAGGTTGTTTAAAATATCAGATTTATTAAAAAATGCCGCTCACACATCGTCAGGCAGAGCAATGGCCCCCCTACCCACAAAGTACTGCATATATTGGTCCCGGACCACACGGGCATTTAGAGGGGGCAAGCCTGGACGTGCCACTCGAAGGGCTGTGAGTTCGGCATTTGGAGGGCCCTCCACATCTGGGCCAACGGGCACCACATAGTTCCTGTTATGTCTTTTGAGGAAGTTGTGCAATATGCAACAGGCAAGAACTATGTGGTTCAGTTTGTATTCCGCCAAGTTAAATGCCGTCAGGAACAGGCGGAAGCGGCTGGCCAGGATGCCAAAAGCGTTCTCCACAACTCTTCTGGCTCTGGACAGCCTGTAGTTGAAGACCCTCTGGTCCGGGGTGAGGGTCCTCATCGGGAACGGCCTCATCACATGGGAGTCAACGCAAACGCTTCATCTGCGACAAAGACGAAGGGGAGTCCTTCGGCATTCTCCTCTGGAGGTGGCAAGCACAGACTGCCACTTTGGAGACGCCAGTAGAACTCCGTGTGCGTAATGGCCCCACCATCCGATATCCGGCCGTTCATCCCCACGTCCACATACATAAACTCGTATGTTGCCGACACCACCGCCAACATCACTACACTATTAAACCCTTTATAATTATAATAGTAGGACCCCGAGTTGGGCGGTGGGACGATGCGGACGTGTTTCCCATCAATTGCCCCTCCGCAGTTAGGAAAGTCCCAACGGCTGGCAAAGTGGGAGGCCACAGTCTGCCATTCCTGTGGCGTGGAAGGGAACTGTGGAGTGAAACAAGAAAAAAAATTAGTCACTTTGCACCTAAACATTGCAAGCAGATTAGACAATCAACATCTTGGAACAAGAGCATTGTCTAAAATTGGAGGCTGGAAAGTATTTGCACAGAAAAGTAGAGGCTCCCCTTCACAGATTACTCACCCCCCCATCAATCCCCCCACTTCTGATGGCCCATTGGCAATAACTAGGGGTTTTGGGGGGGGGGTGGTGGACAGCTAACCCTCTGCACTTCATTGATTGGCAAATGGCTCAATAATGTGGGCTAGTTTGGCCAGACCCTCTGTACTTAACACTATTGGCAGGCCACAGGAAAGATCAAATAACATTTCAACCCCCCCCCCCCCCAAAAAAGGCAGGCACAGTGTGACATTATTAAATTACCAAGCAAGCTAATAGGAGGGAAAGAAGACAAAAAAATAGGAAATGGAATGTATGGAGGCAGTCCCTTGCACTACATGCTTTGCTGAATTCATCCCTAAAGATGCGCACTATAAAGAGGTAGGTATATAGTGTGTATGGACCTTGGGAAAGCCAGCAGATAAAGGATTGGTACCATCTGACAGAGCAGTTGGGGGAGGGGGTTCCTAATGAGTTTGCCCCCCCCCCCCACCAAAAGAACAAAAAAAGGGGGCTCTACATGAAGTAAACCACACAGCAAACATTTGTGCATATTTTAGGGGGTGTTTTGGGGCAAACAATACTATGCAGCAGACAAAAGACATTGCTTAAGTGACTAGGCCATAGGTGTCTATTGGGGCAGAAGAGCATGCTGGGGAGGTAAGTGAAGGGAAAAATGCATGAAGGAGAAAAGGGGCACAGCATATTAGAACATATTGCAATCATGGTAATTAGGGAAGGAGGTCAAAAATACAAGTCATTAGCAAACAGAGCATACATAGAAGGGAATAGTAAAGTAGAAATGTTACCTTAATATAGTCCTCCTGCAGGACCTGAATGATGGCAGAACAGGTCTCTGGAATAATGATTCCCAGGGCCTGGGGAGAGATACCTGAAGAGAACTTCAAATCCTGAAGACTTCTCCCTGTCGCCAAGTACCTCAACGTGGCAACAAGCCTCTGCTCCGGAGTAATGGCTTGTCTCATGCAGGTATCCTGCCGGCTGATAAAGGGGGTCAGCAAAGCCAAAAGACGGTGAAAATCGGGGTCCGTCATCCTGAGAAAGTTCCTGAAATCATCAGGATTATTCTCCCGGATCTCACGAAGCAAAGGCATGTGCGAGAACTGGTCACGCTGAAGCAACCAATTCTTGGTCCACATACTCCTCGTCACTCTGTTCATGGACGGGTCTTGGGTCAAAGCTAAAAGCCCGACACCAATTCCGCGTACAGCACGAACTCGGCGACGAGTACGCACGGGAAACATCGCTCAGAAGGTCACAAAAGGTCGGCTGGTCAGAACGGACAAACAGAAAGCACCGATAAACAGCAAGGCCTGAAAGAACGAAGTGAATACCAGCAACGAGCAGACAATAAGCAGTGCAAATCAAAGCGTCCTATATCAAGATATAGGCCGCAATGACCAACAAATGCGAACTGACTACACGCACTAATAAACAGATACGCACGACAAGCACAAACTGAAGAGCAGTAACGATCTGAGTCAGAAAACTGAGAAGCGCGAATCTTAAGTCACCAAACTTCCACTAACTCTCGATAAACACGGGATCAGCAGAAGGAGCCCAACGGGTGCCTGACGTGGTGCTGAACTTCCCTTTTGTAATCTCGTGGACGACGACTTACGTCACGACGTTCTTCCGGACCGGATATTCCGACAACTTAGTCCGACCGTGTGTACGCAACGCCAACATCGGACAAAGTACGTCGGACAAAGTCCGACTGACCTGGTCCGCGGATTGTCCGAGCGTGTGTATGGGGCTTTACTTGAACAAGCTGAAGTTAGAAGTTGATTGGCTACCATGTACAGCTACACCAGATTTAGCACTCTCCAGTTTTAGTAAATAAACCTAAAATAAACCCTGTGATCAGGACTTCTGACTTCACTGACTTTTTCCAGACCACCTGCATGTTCTGGGTCAGTTTCTCAGAAAGCATTGATGCTAGAGACAGCCAGACTAAAATTGTCTTAAAATGTAACAATGGCAGCCACTCTAAACACCTGTTTAAAGTGGTTGTAAACCCTTACAGACCACTTTGACCTACAGGTAAGCCTAGATTAAGGCTTACCTTTAGGTCCAAGAAATATCTCCTAAACCTACACGGTTTAGGATATACCGTGACCCAGGCATGCGCCGTAGACATCGGCACGCAGGCGCACTGAGCATGCCGCTGCTAACGGCAATAATGGCATTAGTGGCGGCTCCCGCACGCATGCGCAGGGGTGATGACATCGCGGCTCCGGCCAGTCACAGCGCCGGAGCCGCGATACCCGGAAGTCGCTCCGGGTATCATGGCGGTTTTGGAGGAGGACAACGAGGGTCACTTCGGGAGCTTCCATCTCAGGTAAGTTATTCATAATGAGCTAGTATGCTATGCATACTAGCTCATTATGCCTTTGCCTTGCAGGGTCTATTTATTTATTTTTTAGTTAGACTTTACTTCCTCTTTAATATGCAGTGAACATTTGAACTTTAAAAATGAAACATTTCTAGTTATTTCCTATACAGAGTATTTTCTCACTGTGTACAAACCAGTTAATCATGTGTGCTCTTTAAATATTTAGCCTATATTTAACTTACAGCAATTCTGTCACAATGCTCTCAAACTATAATACTTAGGTGCTATGTGACCTATACTAACCTGTGCTATAGTGTACCTTTTACACTATATGTTTCCATATTTAGCATCGGTTGTTGAATAGCTGCTATTTCTGCAGAGATTCTATTGACTCCTTTTATAACTAATGCACATATTGTATGCTACCGATTTAAAACTCTTTTCTGACCTGATAAACCCTGTGTATGTTTTTGCTATAATAGCTTTCTAATTAGCATACAACTGCAGTGCAGCAATAACTGTGATCTGTTTTTTTTTCTGTATATATATATATATATATATATATATATTTATGGTCGGAGCCCTCGGTTCTTAACGATGTGAAGGAGCAAACATAAACACGCCACAAGACAGACAACAAACTAGACCTGAAGTGTGCCCTGGTCTACCGTAAGGTAAGCCCTGGTGAGCTGCACCGTGAGGCCCTTTCTGCTAGTAGAGTAGTTAAGAAAAGGGCGCTTACCTGAGGAGTAATGGCTGTTTCTGTAGAGAAACGTGTTGGAGTGTTCTGAGAAGGGGAATGGGTGGGCGGGTACGGCGCGCTGGAACCGACACCGGCCTCGTGGAGAGGTCTGGTATATATACCCTCCGGGCTCCTCCCATAATTGCAGGCCACCATGCTGGCCTTCCTATATATATATATATAAATATATATATACACAGTATCTCACAAAAGTGATAAAACTATTTTATTATATCTTTTCATGTGACAACACTGAGGAAATTACACTTTGCTTCAATGTAAAGTAGTGAGTGTACAGCTTGTATAGCAGTGTAAATTTGCTGTCCCCTTAAAATAACTCAACGCACAGGCATTAATATCTAAACTGCTGGCAACAAAAGTGAGTACACCCTAAGTGAAATTGTCCAAATTGGGCCCAAAGTGTCAATATTTTGTGTGGCCACCATTATTTTCCAGCACTGCCTTAACCCTCTTGAGCATGGAGTTCACCAGAGCTTCACAGGTAGCCACTGGAGTCCATTTCCACTCCTCCATGATGACATCAAAGAGCTGGTGGATGTTAGAGACCTTGCGCTCCTCCACCTTCCATTTGAGGATGAACCACAGATGCTCATGTAGCGATACCCCCAGTTAAGAGGGCCGCAAGTTTGTTTTGGGTCCCTGAGTACAGCTCCACCACCAAGCAATCTGCTCTACCCGCTCTGGCACAGTTAATCAAGGGGTATGTATCTAGGCACATATAAATACCACTTATACTCTAAGTGTAATGGACTCAAACTCACAGGCAGACTGCTAGCTGAAATAACTGTCTTTACTTTAGTAATATGAAAAGCAATGGTAACATGCATTTAAACATTTGACTTACAATACACATGAACAGGCCCCTACAGTATGTGCTATAAACATGTACACATATGTGGGCCTGGACAGCAATGGCGAACGGAACGCCAAGTGTAGCGACCGTCTGCTATGCACCCCTGAGGTGCAACAAATCTAACTGCGCCTACCTAACGGACCAGGCCTGATCCCTAGCAATAGAGCTCAGTCCTTGAGAAAATACAGTATTCTTCACCGGCAAGAGAACTGTAGAGGTGGTGCACATGTAGCTTTAAATGGTGGGGTGGTAATCCACAAGAAAGAAACAATCTGCTGCTCTGAGGTAATTGTGCCTTGGCAGTTCAATAGGCATAGAGTGAAAGTGACAGTGTAGGATGAGCCTTTCAGCTCGCTCACCACTCCGGGGTACCGTCCTCAGCTCCGGGACCTCCACTGGCGGCGTCCGGCCTCCTCCGTCACAGCCCCTGCGCTCCGGTCCTCTCTCCGACCGACCGTTTGTAGGCAAAAGTCTCCGCTCTGCTGCTGCTGACAATGAGGGGTGAGAGTCTCTCTCCGTCTGCTGCAAGGCCCAGGCTTCAGGCCTTCAGCAGTCCCGGTCCGCACAGGTGTCTCCTCACTCAGTAGTCTCTGCGTCACCAGCCCAGTCAGAAGAGGAAGAGGCGGTCTCTCCTCTTCCCTTTTATCACCTCCCCCAGCAGCCTCTCGGGCGGAAACAACCATCCTCCCGGGAGCCTGGGGAATTATGGGGACTGTAGTCTTCTCCCCTAAAAGGGGAACGACCCCACTACACTCAATAGGGTTTAGGTCTGGAGACATGCTTGGCCAGTCCATCACCTTTATCCTAAGCTTCTTTAGCAAGGCGGTGTTTTTTTTGGAGGTGTGTTTGGGGTCGTTATCATGTTGGAATACTGCCCTGCGGCCCAGCTTCAGTATGCCACAGTACATGTTGGTATTCATGGTTCCCTCAATGAACTGTAGCTCCCCAGTGCTGGCAGCACTCATGCAGCCCCAGACCATGACACTCCCACCACCTTGCTTGACTGTATGCAAGACACACTTGTCTTTGTACTCCTCACCTGGTTGCCGCCACACACACTTGAAACCATCTGAATCAAATAAGTTTATCTTGGTCTCATCAGACCACAGGACATGGTTCCAATAATGAATGAATGAATGAATAACTTGTATAGCGCTTCTTCCTGAAGGCCAGATGGTTTTCTTCCGAGCGGATGTCCGCGGGTAGAGCGTTCCATAGCCGTGGTCCTTGGACTGTGAACCTTCATTCACCTTTTAATTTATAACGGGTTTTGGGGAGGAGGTTCTGGTTAGTTGACTGGAGAGGGCGACCTGGGGTGTAGTGATTTATTTTGTCACAGAGGTATTGCGGGGCTTTTCCCTGTGTACATTTGTGAGTGAGGCAGAGGGTCTTGAATGTAACCCGGTCCTTCACAGCTAGCAAATGGAGGGTCCTCAGGGTGATTGATTCCCAGGGTTTTTTTTCAGTTACAAGTCTGGCTGCTGTGTTCTGTACGATTTGTAGACGTGAAATTTGGTATTTTGGAAGTCCTAGGTAGACGGAATTTGCATAGTCGAGTCAGGAATTGATTATTGTTCCAACTACTGCTGCTGTATCTTCCTGACGACGCAAGAGATGCGAAACGCGCAGAGTCTGCTGGGAGGTTTTGGAAACACAAGCATATTGGCAGCAGGGACCGATTTGTTTGGTGACACTAACTGGAGAGAGAAACACCTCCATACCAATTTGATATCTGCATACATAGCTGGATAGGCTTGGTGTCAGCTTGTGGCACCTGTAACATGTGAGTGGAATATATATATTTTTTTTTTAATAAAACGGCTCTATACATTTTTCTATGAGTTTTGGATCATCCGGTGGTCTACAACAAGGGGTGACTGATCGTTTAACGGAGTGGTTATCCATTTAATGAACCAAAGGCGAATACCAAATTATCATCTGGTGAGTGACCATTTTGCAAGGTGGTGGTGGCACGAAAGGGTGAATTCGATTGTGAGGTGCAAAGCACACACAGGAAAAGACCAGAAGATTAGATTACTTGATAGTCACAACTGTTGCTGTGGTTGTTTTTGATGTTTTTTTTTTCACGGACTTTGATTTGCTTTTTGGTTTTTATCACCAACAGGGTTAACCATGATTGTGTGGTATACACAAATTCATTTTGTATGATATATATGTTATTGCTTTATTGCTAGTATATTTTGTAGCATAACCCACATTAGTGTGAGTGGTGACACCCTAGGGCTTCTTAGAGCAAAATAGAAAATTGGAAACTAAGGGGTTACTTTTTAGTTAGCGCAATCCATTTCATTTTATATTATTTAAATCCACATATGGGTTTTGTTTGATTGCAGCATACTATACACACATAACAGATTTGGTGCGCCGGTACCTTTATATCATTTTCTGTATCTCCTTTTTGGATGAAGGTGATGAGTCTACACAATAGGCGAAGAAGGTAGTGGGATCCACTGACTACTGATCCTATTTGTGCATCCATCGTCATGTTTAAGTCAAAGATGACTCCGAGGCTTTTGGCTTTAGTGCTGGGGGTGATGGGTTGTCCGAGGATGGTGAGTGGTGTGGACATCGTGCCAGGGTTTTTGTTTCGGTTTGTGTGGAGAAAGAGTCTGTTTTGGATCCATTGAGTTTAAGGGAGCTCTCCGTCATCCAATCGTCGATCAATGAGAGACAGTTTTTCAGTGTCTGGTATTGGTCCTTTTTGTTGGTGATGCGTAGGTAGAGTTGGATGTCATCTGCGTAGGAGTGATAAAGCAGGTCCTGGTTGCTGTTGATTTTGAGGAGGGCGGAGATAGATGATAAAGAGCATGGCAACAGGGGTGATCCTTGAGGGACTCTGCATGTAATTTTACATGCTTCCGAAGTGAAAGCTCCTAGTATCACTTTCTGAGATCGGTTCTCTAGGAAGGATGCGAACCAGGGTAAGTCTGAGTCTGCAACTCCAGCTACTTCTGTGAGAGGAGTGAGCAGGGTTTTGTGGTTTGCTGTGTCGAAACCTGGTCCAGAAGAAACCAGGAGACACGATTCTCCTTCATCTGCTGCTTCGAGGGTGTCATCCCAGGTTTTGAGGAGTGCAGTTTCTGTCCCGTGGCCAGGGCGGAAACCAGATTGTAGTGGGTCCAAGAGTTTATGGGTGTCCAGATGGAGTTGTAGCTGTTGTACTACTGCTTTCTCGATAATTTTGGAGATGGTGTTGAGGCTTGTGACAGGTCTGCAGTCGTTTGGGTCTTTGGGATCAAGGTTAGGCTTCTTTAGGAGGGGGTTGATTGTGCCTTGCTTGAGGGAGGTCGGGACGATTCCTTCTTTAAATGACTGGTTTATGAGGTATGTTATGATGGGTACCAAGATGTCAGTACATTCTTTCAGAAGTTTTGTGGGAATAATGTAATGTGCTGTCTCTAAGGTTTTGATGATGGTTTTGGTGGTGTCAATGGTGATTGGGACCAGAGTAAATCTCGATGGTTGTAGAATCGCTGGAGACTCTAAACAAGTGGGGTTCATAGTCTGGGTGACTAGTTTGTAGAGTGCTCGAGGGCGGTTTATGGCTTTTGAGATGGTTTTGGAGAAATGTTCTTTTTTGCTATGAAGATGGCTTTGTAGTATTTTGTGGTGAGTGATTTCTAAATTTGTGTGGTTTTCCATTGTTGGGTTCCTTCTCCAGGCTCCTTCAGCTCTTCTGCGTTCTTGTTTCAGTGATTTAAGAGAGTCATTAAACCAGCCCAAATACTTTTTGCGGGTGGGTGCTCTGCGTATTGCTGCAACTATGTCTGCTGTCTGTAATAATGCTGTGTTAAGGGAGTTGAGTGTGTCTTCAGTTGAGTAGTTTTGGGTTAACACCGGTATTTTGTTGGATAGTGTAGTTTTTAAGAGTTGCGAGTATAGTTTATTCTGTGATCTTTTCCAGCATATTGTTGTTGAATGTGTTGGTATTTGGTAAATTATGTTTATTTTGGATTTGATAACGTGGTGGTCAGACCATGCAATGGCATGTTATCAAGTGTGTTAATATCAATGTTTTGTTTGAAGATGAGGTCGAGGGTATGGCCTGAAGCATGCGTGGGAGTATTTATCAGTTTCTGCAGACCTAGTGCTTCCAGTTGGTTGATGCAAGCGGTAGTGATGATGGGGTCCTGGGAGGAGTTTGCCCAGAGATTAAAGTCCCCAAGTAGCAGGAGATTTTTGGTTTTCAAGGTGTATGTAGTCTTTGGTCCCAGTGGTCTGTAGCACAGTGGTATGTAAATGATGTCCTGGGGTATTGTTTGACATTGAAGTGTGAGTGTTTCCATGAATGGCAGTGAGCTCTGTAAAGTTGGTTTTGTGAACGTGAGGTGAGATTTGTAGATCACTGCTAGGCCACCTCCTCTTTGACAAGTCTGTGCTCAGTTAGAATGCAATAGTTTTCAGGCACTAAATCTGCTGGAATGGTGTTACAGTCAGGTGTTAGCCAGCTTTCCATGATAAAGAGACAGTCTGTGTTGTGTTGAGTGAAAAAATCATGAATTTCGTGTTTGTGCTTGAATGCTGATCTAGTGTTGATCAGGGCGCATGATAGGTGTTGTCCTGGAAGTGGTGTAGTCCTGTTTTGGGTGGTTGGTTTCAAATTAGTTATTTTCGTAGTATTGTTTGGATGGTGGTTGGTAATTTTGGCTGAATAATTTTGGAGCGTGTCAGCTGAATAATTGATGGCGCACCGGATGGGAGAGTGTTCTGGGTCAGGGTGGCAGTGGTCGGTTTTGTGGTGGTGGAAGGTGTAGCTGCGGCTGGTGCTGCAGGCTGGGGCAACAAGGGTAACATCAGGAAGGAGATGTCCGTTAACGTCCGTTAAAGAAGTAAAAACGTTTTGAAAAGTAAAAAAGTAAAAAAAAGTTTAAAAGTTTAAAAAAAGTTAGTAGAATTGTATGTCCTTTAATCTGGCCAGGGTGTAGCAAGATGGCCACCGTCAGTATCTATGTCCTGCAGGCTGGTCAGGGTGCAGCAAGATTCCCTTGTCCTCTAGGCTGGCTTGCAGGGTCAACCCAGGAAGGAATGCAGGGCGCGGTTGCGGGCCGGATCCCTCCGGTACCCATGCGGCAAAGAGTTAGGCGCAGGACAGTCTGGGAGGCCGAGAGGCAGCGTGGGCACCGCCTCCGGGTGGAGCAAGATGGCAACCACTCCCCGTGCTACGCAGGTGGCTGAGGCAGGAAGATCACCGCGCCAGCAATCTCTGGAGGCTCCCTGACAGGATCGGCAGGAGCTCTTTCCAGGTACGTATGCTCAGCTTAGTGTCAGCAAATACATATCTAGAGGCTTGGTCATCTTTGTTGCCCTCCTGCTCTTCCATGTCCTTCCATGTCTGCTTGTCTTCAGCAATTCCAAGGAATCCATGTCCTCAGTCTGCTTGTCTTCAGCAAACTGTTTGCAGGCTTTCTTGTGCATTATCTTTAATAGAGGCTTCCTTCTGGGACGACAGCCATAACGACCGATTTGATGCAGTGTGTGGTGTATGGACTGAGCACTGACAGGCTGACCTCCCTCCCTTTTAACCTCTGCAGCAATGCTGGCAGCATTCATATGTCTATTTCCCAAAGACAACCTCTGGATATGACGCTGAGCACGTGCACTTTGGTCAACCATGGCGAGGCCTGTTCTGAGTGGAACCTGTCCTGTTAAACTGCTGTATGGTCTTGGCCACAATGCTGCAGCTCAGTTTCAGGGTCTTGGCAATATTCTTATAGCCTAGGCCATCTTTATGTAGAGCAACAATTATTTTTTTCAAATCCTCAGAGAGTTCTTTGCCATGAGGTGCCATGTTGAACTTCCAGTGACCAGTATGATAACTTCAAATTTAACACACCTGCTCCCCATTCACACCTGAGACCTGCTCCCCATTCACACCTGGGGTGGGAAAATGGCTAATTGGGCCCAATTTGGACATTTTCACTTAGGGGTGTACTCACTTTTCTTGCCAGCGGTTCAGACATTAATGGCTGTGTGTGGAGTTATTTTGAGGGGACAGCAACTGCTGCTCACTTTCTTACATTTACATTGTAGCAAAGTGTAATTTCTTCAGTGTTGTCACATGAAAAGATAGAATAAAATATTTACAAAAATGTGAGGGGTGTACTCACTTTTGTGAGATACTATATATACATATATATATATCTATATATATATATACACACACACACACACACATTTCATTACATTTACAATGCAAGTACCCAGGCCAAAAAAACATGTGCAGTTGCTTATCTGTACAAATAGCTGTACAGATATTTATGTAGATATATAGGAAGAGAATATACTTTGAATTATTTCTGATTTAGTTAAATGGTCTGGAGAAAGATGCATGTGACTACTGCTAGACCATTAATATTAATGCATATGTTAATAGATAGCACTGGTATTTGAGAAACTTGAAGTCATATGGTGATTGTTGAAGGATATTTTAATTATCTAGTAGATGATTATGTTGGTTTAACCACTTCAACCTTCGTATTTGTATACTCCTTATGAATAAAGCTATTTTTACATTCCTGCTAGGGGCATGTTTATTTGGCAATAACTTTGTCATTACTAACGATAACGATAAAAAAAGTAATACATACATTGTCTCTTGTAGGCAAATTATACTTTATTTTGGTAATACAGTCTATGACAAAAATTATTTAATTTTCGGTGTAATCTTCAGGCAAAAAATGAATAGATGTGCTTTTTTTTCTATTTTAACCCGTGTTCATTTAAAAAAAAATTGTTTTACTGTAAATACAAAGTATGCATTTTATTCAAAATTTTACTAGTTTAAAATAATGATATTACAAGCACAAAGTAGTGCAAATGAAAAAAGTTTTCTGTGTAAAAAAAATATTGATGGTAAAAAAATTGAAATAAAAATAAGCAGAAAAGTTATAGTTAAGAGGAGAAGGGCAGGAAGGAATTATTTAGAGCTGATTGGGGTTAACTAAGGGTTAATAAGGAATAATAATGCCCCATACACACGATAGGACTTTCCGACAACAAAACCGTGGAATTTTGTTCGAAGGTTGTTGGCTCCAACTTGTCTTGCATACACACGTTCACACAAATGTTGGCCAACAATTACGAATGTGGGAACGTGGTGACATACAAGACGTACGACGAGCCGAGAAAAAGGAAGTTCAATAGCCAGTGCGACTCCTTCTGCTTCATTCCGAGCATGCGTGAACAAATTCCGACAACAAATGTTCGATGGAGAATACACACGATCAGACTTTCAGCCAACAAGCTCACATCCAACATTTGTTGTCGGAAAATCCGATCGTGTGTAAGGGGCATTAGGTTAGTGAAGGAATACATTTTAAATACATGTTAGAAAAGAAATACATTTTCTTTTTTTTATACATTTTGTATTGCATTTTTAAAAAGTATTTACGATACGACAAAACAAAACTTAGGCACTGTGTTACATACAGTTGTGCTCATAAGTTTACATACCCTGACAGAATTTATGATTTCTTGGCCATTTTTCAGAGAGTATGAATGATAACACAAAAAACTTTTCTTTCACTCATGGTTAGTGTTTGGCTGAAGCCATTTATTATCAATCAACTGTGTTTACTCTTTTTAAATCATAATTACAACAGAAACTACCCAAATGACCCTGATCAAAAGTTTACATACCCCAGTTCTTAATACCGTGTATTGCCCCCTTTAAGCTTTAGTGACAGCTTAAAGTCTTTTGTGGTATTTGTGGATGAGGCTCTTTATCTTCTCAGATGGTAAAGCTGCCCATTCCTCTTGGCAAAAAGCCTCCATTTTCTGTAAATTCCTGGGCTGTCTTGCATGAACTGCATGTTTGAGATCTCACCAGAGTGGCTCAATGATATTGAGGTCAGGAGACTGAGATGGCCACTCCAGAACCTTCACTTTATTCTGCTGTAGCCAATGACAGGTCGACTTGGCCTTGTGTTTTGGATTATTGTCATGTTGGAATGTCCAAGTATGTCCCATGCACAGCTTCCTGGCTGGTGAATGCAAAAGTTCCTCCAGTATTTTTTGATAACATACTGCATTCATCTTGCCATCAATTTTGACCACATTTCCTGTGCCTTTGTAGCTCACACATCCCCAAAACATCAGTGATCCACCTCCGTACCTTTCATCATAGGCCTTGTTGACTCCAAATGTAGCATTTATGGTTGTGGGCAAAAAGCCAAATTTTGGTCTCATCACTCCAAATGACTTTGTGCCAAGGTTTGAGGCTTGTCCCTGTGCTGTTTGTGGCATTTGCGTAGTAATGCCTTTCTTCTGGCGACTCGACCATGCAGCCAATCTTTCTTCAAGCGCCTCCTTATTGTGTATCTTGGAACAGCCACACCAAATGTTTTCAGAGAGTCCTGTATTTCACCTGAAGTTATTTGTGGATTTTTCTTTGCATCCCGAACAATTTTCCTGGCAGTTGTGGCTGAAATTTTAATTGGTCTACCTGACCGTGGTTTGGTTTCAACAGAACCCCTCATTATCCACTTCTTGATTAGAGTTTAAACACTGCTGATTGGCATTCTCAATTCCTTGTATATCTTTTTATATCCCTTTCCTATTTTATACAGGTCAACTACCTTTTCCCACAGATCCTTTGCCAATTCTTTTGCTTTCCCCATGACTCAGAATCCAGAAACGTCAGTGCAGCACTGGATGAAAGATGCAAGGGTCTGTCAGGAGTCCAGAAACTCATTGACCTTTTATACCCACACATTAATTACAAGCAAACAGTTCACAGGTGAGGATGGTTACCTTTAATAGCCATTCAAACCCCTTTGTGTCAACTTGTGTGCATGTTATCAGGCAAAAATCAGGAGGGTATGTAAACTTTTTGGGTAGTTTCTGTTGCCATTATGATATAAAAAGACTAAACACAGTTGATTGATAGTAAATTGCTTCAGCTAAATACTAACCATGAGTGAAAGAAATCTGCATTCAAGTTACCCTCCTTGGCTGGGAATCTCTGCTTGCCTTGCCCGAAAGTCCTTTGCGGTACATCTTTCTGGCTGTCTTGCAGACATGATTCTTAGCCATTCTCCAGTCTAAAGGTCCTAACGGACCAAGACTTCCTCAAGGTCTTTCCATCACTGCGAACCGCTACTCATACTGAGTAACATTTATTAACTGTGTTCTATCCTGTTTCCTCTCTTGCACTAAGAATTCTAGTTGAAATTTGTGCATGTGCCCATGCACCCCAGGAATTATCTATATGCATGATAACGTTGTGCCCAGATATCTGAGGCACTGAGAAGCCATCAAACAAGCAGAAGTATTTGTCCTGAGAATTCTGTTCCTGACTGTTACCACTTCCTCTGATGAAAATAAAACAGAGGAAATAGCAGAGCACCCCCGGTACACCAACCATTGAGATGGAGAAAGGTTGACTTTACTCTCCCTCTAAAGTGTGAGGATAGGATAGGCATCCTGGTGATCCAGCAACAGCCTCCAGCCATGTGGTTATACTGTTTAATGGACTCCGTCTTAAAGATCTCAAAGAGGGTCCAAAAGAGTTTGATCTGCAACTGAACACTAACCAACCTCCCCTGCGAACTCCAAACAGGATTGAGTAGAAAACCTGCAATCCCTCTTGAGTCGGAGGTGTCTGTGAGCATTGTAGCAGCTCCCCCCCCCCGCTGTTGTGGAGGACTCCCCCCCCAGCTCCATGGGGGAGAAATGGTCTGTCAGGAACGGTGCTATTACCTGGATCGCCTGCTGGTGTCACTGTTTCCTTTGGCATCAAAGGGTGCAGTTCTGGTGGCCACCAGCAGGGGTCTCCCAGCCGATGGACATTGTCAGGAATGGTGTTATTACCTGGATCGCCTGGTGGTGTCACTACTTCCTTCAACATCAAAGGGTGCAGTTCTGGTGGCCACCAGCGGGGGTCTCCCAGCAGATGGACATGCCAGGAATCAGGCTACCAGCGGGGGTCTCCCAGCAGATGGACATGCCAGTAATCAGGCGGCACCTGTTGAACTGCTGAGACTATATAAGCCTGTCCTTCACTGAGCTCAGTGCTTCAGTATTCCTTTCTGTAGCCTTGTCTTGCCTGTTCTGAAACCTGATCCTGGACCTGAAACCTGTACCTGTACCTGTAACCTGACCCTTTATCTGCTTCCTGCCCTGTCCTGGATGTTGTCCCCCTTACCTGGTTCCTGAGACCCGTCCCCTGACTCCTGCCTTGATGTTCCCTTGCTTCCTGTTTCCCCCTTGGTCTCTCCTCCCTGCCTTGTATATATATATATGTTCCATTTCCTTGAGTGTATAGTTAGTTAGTTAGATTAGGGCTTGGGGGTTTGCTGTGTTATTTGTGTTCTTGCTTGTTTGTGGTTGCTGTGTTTATGTGTGTCTTTATTATTAATAAATATATCTTTATCACTACCTTTTGGAGCCTGATTCCTTTAGTGCAGCCCATCGATCTGTTCACTAGTGTTGGATGCCTGTGTTTAGGCTCCACTCATGACAGAATACTGAAGCCATACAAACAGATCGGCTGCACTTGGGAATTGGGTCTGGACACTTGCTATGCCAGGAAAAATGCATCTGGAAGATATTTTGTACCTCTCGCTCCTAGCAACGGATGACAGAGTTTTTTGTTATCAGACTTTGGGTGGCTATACTAGGGAGCAACTACTGGAGTGCGTCAGTATAGCCCATGATTTCGTTGATCAGGGCAGTGTTCTTTTTGAGGACGTGCAGCCTCTGATCCAGATTTGTGTCGAGCTGGCCCTGCCCTGTATTCCTGAGGGCCATGATGACTTCACTCCCCCTTTTGATATGAATCAGGTTGTATCCCTAGTATGGCTTTTTGAAGATGATCCTGATGACTTTTGTGAGCACTACTCTGGCTGTTCCCCACAGGTGATTTCTGAATGCATTGTGTCTGCTCAGTCTTTTGTTAGACAGGGAAACTTAAACCCACAGTTTGTACAACCCATACTTTCAGCATGGTCTGACATGATGCAATTAGCCCCAGCCAAACAAACCACTTCTGCCATCAGATACCAGCCTACCCGAACGTATGTTTCCCCATCACCCATACCACACCCAGTTTCCACCCAGTATACACTGCTCCCAACCAAATACTCATATCCAGTTTCTGCTCCCTGTACCTATCCTGCATTTAACCCCCCTGCCTCTTCTCAGTTGCCTACAAATTCACAAAGACTTCCCCCAGCTACTGTTACCTCTTCTCTGCCATATTCCGATCCTCCTTTCCTGTCTGCTGCACCTCCCACCTACAAAGCTTCAGCGACCAAGTCAAAGAAGAAACGAAAGTTCTTCCCAACCAAGACGATCCTGCCAGTAATCCAATCTGCCTCCACACCCACTAAGCTGTCCCAGCCTGAAGCGCCAGAGTTCCAGCTGGAGGTGCCAGCAATCCAGCCTGAAGAGCCAATACTAGTCTTCCAGCCTGATGTTCCAGCATTCCAGCCTGATGTCCTGGTGCCAGCCCTCAAGCCTGGCATCCCAGCCTTTCAGTCTGATGTCCTGATGCCGGCCTTCCAGCCTGATGTTCCAGCCCTCAAGCCTGATGTCCCAGCCTTCCAGTCTGATGTCCTGGTGCCAGCCTTCCAGCCTGATGTTCCAGCCCTCAAGCCTGATTTCCCAGCCTTCCAGTCTGATGTCCTGGTGCCGGCCTTCCAGCCTGATGTCTCAGCTTTCCAGTCTGATGTCCTGGTGCCAACCCTCCAGCCTGACGTTCCAGCCTTCCAGCCTGATGTCCTAGCCCTCCAGCCTGACGTCCCAGCCTTCCAGTCTGATGTCCTGGTGCCAGCCTTCCAGCCTGATGTTCCAGCCTTCCAGTCTGACGTCCCAGCCTTCCAGTCTGATGTCCTGGTGCCAGTTTTCCAGTCTGATGTCCTGCTGCCAGTTTTCCAGTCTGATGTCCCGCTGCCAGTTTTCCAGTCTGATGACCCGCTGCCAGTTTTCCAGTCTGATGACCCGCTGCCAGTTTTCCAGTCTGATGACCCGCTGCCAGTTTTCCAGTCTGATGACCCGCTGCCAGTTTTCCAGTCTGATGACCCGCTGCCAGTTCTCCAGTCTGATGTGCCCGTGCCTGCTGCCCAGCCTGATGTGCCCGTGTCTGCTGCCCAGCCTGATGTGCCCGTGTCTGCTGCCCAGCCCGAAGTGTTCCTGTCTGCTGCCCAGCCCGAAGTGTTCCTGTCTGCTGCCCAGCCCGAAGTGTTCCTGTCTGCTGCCCAGCCCGAAGTGTTCCTGTCTGCTGCCCAGCCCGAAGTGTTCCTGTCTGCTGCCCAGCTTGATGTGCCTGTTCCTGCTGCCCAGCTTGATGTGCCTGTTCCTGCAGCCCAGCCTGATGTGCCTGTTCCTGCTGCCCAGCTTGATGTGCCTGTTCCTGCTGCCCAGCTTGATGTGCCTGTTCCTGCTGCCCAGCTTGATGTGCCTGTTCCTGCTGCCCAGCTTGATGTGCCTGTTCCTGCTGCCCAGCTTGATGTGCCTGTTCCTGCTGCCCAGCTTGATGTGCCTGTTCCTGCTGCCCAGCCTGATGTGCCTGTTCCCGCTGCCCAGCCTAAAGTGCCCGTACCTGCTGCCCAGCTTGATGTGCCCGTTCCTGCTGCCCAGCTTGATGTGCCCGTTCCTGCTGCCCAGCTTGATGTACCCGTTCCTGCTGCCCAGCTTGATGTGCCGGTTCCTGCTGCCCAGCTTGATGTGCCTGTTCCTGCTGCCCAGCCTGATGTGCCTGTTCCCGCTGCCCAGTCTAAAGTGCCCGTACCTGCTGCCCAGCCTGATGTGCCCGTGCCTACTGCCCAGCTTGATGTGCCTGTTCCTGCTTCCCAGCCTGATGTGTTCCTGTCTGCTGCCCAGCCTGAGGAGGTGTTCCTGTCTGCTGCCCAGCCTGCTGCCCAGCCTGAGGTGTTCGTGTCTGCTGCCCAGCCTGAGGTGTTCCTGTCTGCTGCCCAGCCTGAGGTGTTCCTGTCTGCTGCCCAGCCTGTGGTGTTCCTGTCTGCTGCCCAGCCTGAGGTGTTCCTGTTCCTGCTGCCCAGCCTGAGGTGTTCCTGTCTGCTGTCTGCTGCCCAGCCTGAGGTGTTCCTGTCTGCTGCCCAGCCTGAGGTGTTCCTGTCTGCTGCCCAGCCTGAGGTGTTCCTGTCTGCTGCCCAGCCTGAGGTGTTCCTGTCTGCTGCCCAGCCTGAGGTGTTCCTGTCTGCTGCCCAGCCTGATGTGTTCCTGTCTGCTGCCCAGCCTGATGATGAGTTCCTGTCTGCTGCCCAGCCTGATGAGTTCCTGTCTGCTGCCCAGCCTGATGAGTTCCTGTCTGCTGCCCAGCCTGATGAGTTCCTGTCTGCTGCCCAGCCTGATGAGTTCCTGTCTGCTGCCCAGCCTGATGAGTTCCTGTCTGCTGCCCAGCCTGATGAGTTCCTGTCTGCTGCCCAGCCTGATGAGTTCCTGTCTGCTGCCCAGCCTGATGAGTTCCTGTCCGCTGCCCAGCCTGATGAGTTCCTGTCCGCTGCCCAGCCTGATGAGTTCCTGTCCGCTGCCCAGCCTGATGAGTTCCTGTCCGCTGCCCAGCCTGATGAGTTCCTGTCCGCTGCCCAGCCTGATGAGTTCCTGTCCGCTGCCCAGCCTGATGACCCGAAGCTGGCTGCCCAGCCTGATGACCTGGTGCCCGCTGCCCAGCCTGATGACCCGGTGCCTGCTGCCCAGCCTGATGACCCGGAGCCTGCTGCCCTGTCTGTTTTTATTTCCAGATCTAAACTTCCAGACCCTGGTGGTGGGGTACATGTCCCATTGTCGGACTCGGGTGGCACGCCTCCTAGTAGGTTAAGAGACTCTGGCCAGAGAGCGCAAGGAAGTCTGCCGTCACAGAGAAGACTTTTTGGGACTCTTCCACTTTTACATGCACTGCCAGATCTAGGGCAGAATGGAGTGTCCAGAGGCCACTCCTTAGGGGGGGGAACTGTCAGGAACGGTGCTATTACCTGGATCGCCTGCTGGTGTCACTGTTTCCTTTGGCATCAAAGGGTGCAGTTCTGGTGGCCACCAGCAGGGGTCTCCCAGCCGATGGACATTGTCAGGAATGGTGTTATTACCTGGATCGCCTGGTGGTGTCACTACTTCCTTCAACATCAAAGGGTGCAGTTCTGGTGGCCACCAGCGGGGGTCTCCCAGCAGATGGACATGCCAGGAATCAGGCGGCACCTGTTGAACTGCTGAGACTATATAAGCCTGTCCCTCACTGAGGTTCAGTGCTTCAGTATTCCTTTCTGTAGCCTTGTCTTGCCTGTTCTGAAACCTGATCCTGGACCTGAAACCTGTACCTGTACCTGTAACCTGACCCTTTATCTGCTTCCTGCCCTGTCCTGGATGTTGTCCCCCTTACCTGGTTCCTGAGACCCGTCCCCTGACTCCTGCCTTGATGTTCCCTTGCTTCCTGTTTCCCCCTTGGTCTCTCCTCCCTGCCTTGTATATATATATGTTCCATTTCCTTGAGTGTATAGTTAGTTAGTTAGATTAGGGCTTGGGGGTTTGCTGTGTTATTTGTGTTCTTGCTTGTTTGTGGTTGCTGTGTTTATGTGTGTCTTTATTATTATTATCTATAAATATATATATTTTATCACTACCTTTTGGAGCCTGATTCCTTTAGTGCAGCCCATCGATCTGTTCACTAGTGTTGGATGCCTGTGTTTAGGCTCCACTCATGACCATTTGGCCACACCCACTAGCACGCTCTGAGCGCTACATTACCCCTCTCCTTGGGGCACCCAAATGTGTCTGTGTAATGCTAACCTGGTAAACTCCCGGACTTCTACTGGACAGCCACGCAGGGAAAAGCATCCAGCAAGATGCCACATCTGCACGGACAAGAGCACTGTCTCCTATGGCAACAGTCTCCAACAGTTTCCAATACAAGTGTAACAGTTGCTTCAGGTAATTAAGGCAAGATCAAAACAGAATCGTGTGCCACTCTTATTAACAATAAAGACATTTGGCATTACCTGTTAGCTATATACTCTTCCAGGCAGTGTCTACTCACCAGCCTCCTGGGTATAGATACTGCGCCACGGGCCCTGCAGGACTGTTGCTGGGGCGCTGGCTCTGGGGAAGAGGAGCAGAGACGTCTTCCTTGGAGCTTTACTCCTGAGTGGGAGTGCCATTTTTTTTTTTACACTGAGCATGGTCATACTGCTTGCGGATCTTCCAATGGGACCCTTTGGGCGGGTGGCTGGGATGAGGTAAATTCAGTCAAGAAATCTCATACTACCTTCTTCAGTAATGATGAGACTTGCGCCGTGTCCTGCTCCCTGTCTACTGCAGACTCCTCTAGACAGTCTTTTCAACCCAAATTATTGGATAGGGGGATTGCGCCACAAGCCCAGTCTGATTTCTTGCTGGGACGCCTGTATTGCTCTGGAGAAGAGGAGGCGCGACGTGCTCTTTTGCGACGTCTGGAGCTATGCTCCTTTGGAGAACGCCTGTCCTCTCTTGTTCTTTAACTCTGAGAGCGTGAGCGTGCGGAGCTGAAACATATCAAAGCAAACCGCATTAGAGGGCACTCTTTTAAGGACACCTGATAACTTACTAACTGGTGGTCCCCCTACCTTAAGTATTGAGGGTCTGGTGGCTGACTCATGGTAGTAGAGAATAAGGGATGGCCAGCAGAAAAAGAGATAGCTGAGAAGAGAAACAGAAGGATGGAGATTGCCAGTAATCTTCTAACATGAAAGTCTGAACACTACAACAAAGCAAACAGCTGAAACAAACCAAAGAAAAAGAATGTATCCCTTTTTTTTTTTAAGTACAGAAAACTTTTCTACCAGCAGATGGCGACACAGAAGGTTGCTGAGACTGGATCCAGGAACAAACTTCTGAAGACACAGTCAGGAGGCTGTATATTGCCCATCCCACAGCAGCCCACTGACACTCTTATGTGATCCTGGGAAAGACAGAACCTGCCCCCAGACTCCTCCTGTTGTTTGTGGGCAAAACGAATCACTTTGCCCAGATCCAAAATGGAGCAAAGAGCTTCCTTTGGCCAGTGCTCATGTGTGGACCGGGCACAGCCCTATGACATCATCGGGAGCACCCTAGGCTGGTAAATATGGCGCTGGGTGGCTGCCCCACGCCTATAGGGATACCCTGACACCTACTGCACGGTGCAGTCCCCTCCTCACTCGCCTGGAACCTACCTAATGCAAAAATAAGAAAGAAGAAGAGCAGGAACTGAATAAAACATGTAAAGACATAGCCTAACGGACAAGGAAGCCCCTAGAAAAGGAAATGACAGGCTGGCCCCCCCAAAGCTCTGGAACCAAGTCATGCTAAATGGCAGATTTCATTCCTAAAGAGGAAACACTGCAGGGACCCATCAAGACCACACAGAAGAGGGTCTTTCAGGCTTATTCGCGCAAAGTGTTAGCAGCCCAAGCACTGAGACTACGCACTGGGAGAGGCTTAATCCCAGCCAGTTACTGCTCAGCGGCAGGGTGGGGGACATAAAATTCCTTACTTCATCACTGGTGCATGGAGGTATGAGGAAAAAAAGAAGAATGGGGTGGCGGCTAACCATGCCTACATTTATGCTATTCACTGGTCCTGACGGAGTGGTCAAGAGGCGGAGCTCTATCACTAATATGCTGCCATGTTGGCATCAGGAAAGATGTTCTGTCAGAATCCTTTTCACAAGGCATGCATGTCTCCACAGGTAATTATGTAATATACAGCAACACAGAACCAGAGAGTCTATTTTATGCAAAGCCAGGCTGATTGTGGTTTAAAAAATGCAGAACCGGTTGGCCATTATTCCGAATGTGTTCTCAACTAAACTTCGTGCTGTGGAAAATCGATAATTAATTATCCTATGCTCAGGGGGGTCATGTTCCTCATGAGGAAGGGCTTGAAGAGGTGGTCTCCCAATGCAAACGCATCATCAGCAACAAAGACAAAGTTCAGACCTTTCACGGTTTAATTGCAGGTTGGCAGATTCAAGACACCACTCTGAAGGAGCTGGGAAAACTTGGTGTGTTCTGTCACACTTGCATCAGAGTTGTGTCTGTTTTTACCAATGTCCAAATACATAAACTTGTAATTGGTATTCACAATGGCTAGCATAATTATACCTTATCTTGCGTTCTTCCCATCGATGGCACCACCACAGTTTGGGAAGTTCCATAGGTCATTAACCGCTTGCCGACTGGCTCGCGACAAGATACGAAGGCAGAAGGGCACGTACAGGCAGATTAACATACCTGTATGTTGCCCTTTAAGAAGCTGTTTTCGGGGCGCGCGCCGTGACTTCTGTGAGTGTGATGGCGGGTCCCGCGGACATCGAGTAACTGCGATCGTCTCACGGAGAGAAAGAACGGGGAAATGCTGATGTAAACAAGCATTTCCCCCGTTCTGCCTAGTGACAGGACACTGATCACAGCTCCCTGTAATCGGGAGCGGTGATCAGTGTCATGTCACATATAGCCCCCCCCCCACAGTTAGAATCACTCCCTAGGACACACTTAACCCCTACAGCGTCACCTAGTGGTTAACCCCTTCACTGCCAGTCACATTTACACAGTAATCAATGTATTTTTAATCGCACTGATCGCTGTATAAATGTGAATGGTCCCAAAATAGTGTCCGATCTGTCTGCCGTAATGTCGCAGTCACGATAAAAATCGCTGATCACAGCTATTACTAGTTTAAAAAAATTATTAATAAAAATGCCATAAAACTATCCCCTATTTTGTAGACTATAACTATAAAAGTAGCTATAACTTTTGTGCAAACCATTCAATGAACGTTTATTGCGATTTTTTTTACCAAAAATATGTAGAAGAATACATATCGGCCTAAACTGAGGAAAAAAACGGTTTTTTTATATATTGTTTGGGGATATTATTATAGCAAAAAGTTAAAAATAATGTGTTTTTTTCAAAATTTTCGCTATTTTTTTGTTTACAGAGCAAAAAATAAAAACCGCAGAGGTGATCAGGACCACCAAAAGAAAGCTCTAATTTTGGGGAAAAAAGGACGTCAATTTTGTTTGGGAGCCTCGTCGCACGGACCGCGCAATTGTCAGTTAAAGCGACGCAGTGCCGAATCGCAAAAAAACGCTCTGGTCTTTTGCCAGCCAAATGGTCCGGGGCTTAAGTGGTTAAACATTTTGGGCCACCTCCATGTATTCTGCTGTATTGGTTGGAAACTAAAAAGAAAAGGAGAGAGATAGATAGTCAATAATTATGCTACTCTATGCAAATAATATATTTGTTGCTTTTAGGGTTGATATTTGTGCAATGTAGACACCGCAAGTTCCTGTGGAGAAATTCCAGTTGTAAACATCAGGTTCTGCAGACTGCGCCCAGTGGCCAAATAACGCAGGGTGGCTATGACCCTTTGCTCTGGACTAATAACCTCACGCATGACAGTGTCCTGTTTCTGTATATGCGGTGTAAATGCATTTAGCAATTCCTAGAAGCACTCATCACTCATTCTTAAATAATTGTGAAAATCTTCAGGGTTGTTTTCCTGGAGTTCTTTCAGCAGACACATGTGGGAGTACTTTCCCCGGTTGAGCAGCCATTCTTTAGACCATGTCCTTCATCTGGACTTCTGTTTAAGGACATTTTAAATGGCCAATATTCCAAGCACAGATACTGAAATGCTGGAATCTTGCACATCTGGTATGGAGAGATCCATTATTGCAGAAAAACGTGCACTCAGAACAAAGAAACATGTGAAACAACTACGATTCCCACTGTTTCATCCTGCTCTGCACATGCTCAGCTGCTCTCCATTTTTGGCATTGTGAGAAAATTCAGAGCCACTAGGGGACAATCTGCTGACAGCCTAAAGATTTACTGCTGTTCAGGGGCTTTGTGCTTCAGCAAAATGGCAGTCTCCGGCAACAAGAAACAGGAGCAATGCTGGAGGCAATTCACAGTCCAGACTGATTTTGGCAGCATGATTATTAATGTGGAATATATGTTCCTTGCTAAAGAACATTATTTTTTTATCAAGTTGTTATTGTTAAAGTTCCGCTTTAATATTTGGAATTAGCAAACTCCCCGCTGCCAGCAGCACTGTCCTTATTTTCATTATTATGGACAAAGTCAAAACTCACAATAGGCGTTAGTAACACGGACCATATACAACACAATGAACCATGTCATAGCTATTAATTGGTGTATCTAAATCTACATGTCTTTATAAATACTTTACAATTATCTATATCAATCAAATCTGTGTTTAGTGTTGTAGTCCCTTTTTGCTATTTCTTTAGATTCTTTGATCACTCTTTAGCTTGTATTATATTGTATGTATATTTATACCTTTAGTTGTCAGCTTTGATTTCAGACCAAACCCTTTTTTCTCCTTCAAGACAGAATAGTTGCCTGAAGTGACCAGATGAATTAAAATGTCATTAGTCTAATTAACAGACTCTGCAGCGAGCTTCTCTGGATAATTCATTAGATCAAAGCTTGCTAATGACATAATAGTTTTTCCTTTTAATTTGAGTATCCACACATAATTTATGGGCAAGTGAAATTTGCAATATTATTAACATTACTTTGAAAATACAGCATGGCAGTTATAGCACATTAAATAGTCTTGTATTATTATTTTTTTATCCCCAGGCCTGACCATCCTACAGTGGTGAATCTTCGGCAGCAAAAGCTATTAATTCTCTACGGCTTCTCTATGGGAACAGCGAAGAGCTTATTGTTGTGTGTACTCCATAGGCTTGTGGTGAAAAGTAAAGTGCTTGTGGTTGGCAAAATCAGACAATGGAGTGAATTATGAGGTAAGCTTCCAAAGGGGTAATTTGTTTATGGACTGTGTTACCAAGTTTTTTCCTTTTGCAAGGAAGATTGGATATTTGAAATGAGTACATTGTTTTCAACATTAAAAATTCAAGTAGGGCTCCAGGCAAACAGCTGAATACATAGTTGGAATACATATATGTTTACTGTTTATCTGCCAAAAGTTTTGTAATTTTGTACAGCTTTTATTGAGATTTGAAATACTGCATATTCGGAAATATATGCTGGTTCAACTTTATTGTATTCCAGATCATCTGCTTTTTTGGACAAGGGATGCTTACTATAATTAGGCTGAAAGTGAAATGACATAGGAAGCCATATTGATAAACCAAGAAATAATTGTGTTATCTGACTGGGTGTGTAGTGAGGCAGATGTATGAAAATCACAAGATTGACAGTAAGTAAGAGCTCTTTTACCCAACTGTTTCAATCAGGTCCGCCTGTCAGTTTTTCAGGTGGACCTGATCAGATGGTATTTTCACCTCTATGGACCGGCAGTGATAATTGTCCATATACAACCTCCTACCTCTGATCTGGTCCACTTAAAACAAATGAAAGGGGATTTGTTCTCCTCCATGTAGGTGGATCAAAGTTAGTCGGGTGTGAACAGACAGCGGAGTTGGTTTACACCCAGCCGCCCATAGAGCAGAGCGGACACGGACTTGTCCTCCCCTGGCTCTGCTCAGTTTAGCAGGGGATTAGCAGACAGATCCCTTGCTGATCAAAACAAAAGGCACCTGTCAGTACTAGGATCCCTTTAGGAACCAGCACAACTCACCTGACAAAGCCTTTGCCTGGGAAACAACAGTGATTGGCCAGCTCACCTTTAAATCTCCTGTATCAGCATTTAATCAGTGCTCGTCGTGATAGAGTTTACCTTTGTGTACCACTGTTTGAGTCACCTGAAATCTGCTCTGTGTATTTTGTGTACGACCTGGCTCGTTTGACCCTGCTTGCTCGCTTCTGATTCGGTACCGTTTGGACTCTGATCTACCTGTGTATGACCCAGCTTACCTACACTACGCTTTGTCTGATTCTACTGCAGTACATTCATCTGCAGCAGTGAACTACAAGCACCAGTTAACATCTACCCTCATCTGCAGCGGTGAACTACAAGGTCCAGCAAACATCTACCTTCATCTGCAGCGGTGAACTACAAGTCCCAGTTGACCTGCTCTGCTTAGACCTGCTCATGGTATGTGCTCTTGTTCTTTGAACTCTTTGCATAATCAACACACCTGAACTGTTACCTGTTATCTGCTCATAGCCTGACATTATCACGAGCCATACATAAAAAGGGAAACCTATCATGGATCCTGAGCAGGCTCAGTTATTTGCACAGGAACTTTGCTGTTTACCCCATCAAGTTCAAGAAATGGCCACAGAGCTCACCAAGGTGCAATCTCCTTCTACTCCCTATTCCACCTCCAGTGCCAGATCTGAGGAAAAACCTATGCAGTTAGGCTCCACCCAGTTATCTGCCCAGGAACACACATGCTGGCGTAACATGGGACTCTGCTTATATTGTGGCCTCAAGGGTCATATGTTCCGTTCGTGCCCTACACATCCAGGAAACTCCAGGACCTAGGTGATTGGGGACAATCATATACTTTTACCCGCTGTCATTCACTTTGGTACAGGGTCTCATGAACTGCTGGCCTTGGTAGATTCTGGAGCCGCTGAGAATTTTATTGATAAGACTCTGATTACCTCTTTGTCCCTGGAAACTCATGCTTTAGATTGCCCAGGCCTCCTGATTTCCGTGGAAAGATCTAATGCTCCAATCCACCAACCCTTTGCAGTTAAAATTGGAGGCCTTGCATTGGGAGAAGATTTCATGTCTTGTCATTGACTCTCCATCCACTCCTTTGATCCTAGGCCTTCCTTGACTTCAGAAGCACAATCCCGTAATTGACTGGTGAACAGAAAATATTCTGGCTTGGTCCAATCAGTGTAAAAAGAACTGCATCCAGCACCCCGTTCAACTTGCTACCTGTCAAGTGGGAATGGAACAGATTCTGCTTTGTTATAAGGACTTTCGGGATGTGTTTTCTAAAGGGATTGCTGACGCTTTACCTCCTCATCGCAGTTATGATTATCCCATTGACCTCTTGCCTGACACTACACCTCCTCGAGGGAGAGTCTTTCCACTGTCTGAGCCAGAGAATCTTGCTTTGCAAGAATACATCCAGGAAAACCTAGCTAAGGGTTTCATCTTTCCCTCCCGCAGGAACAGGATGCTTCTTTGTCCCGAAGAAGGATGGGGGACTAAGGCTTTATGTTGACTACAGAGGTCTAAATAAAATAACTGTTCCCAATAGGTATCCTCTTCCTCTCATCACAGAGTTGTTCTCCCAAATCCAGGGAGCAAAAATCTTCTCCAAACTAGACTTAAGGGAACCTATAATCTAGTGCGCATCCGTGCAGGAGATGAATGGAATACGGCCTTTAACACCAAGGATGGCCATTACGAATGTCTTGTCATGCCTTTCGGTCTCAGGAATGCACCATCTGTCTTTCAGAACTTTATGAATGACATTTTCCGTGACCTGTTGGGTCGCTTCATGCTTGTATACTTTTTTTTTTTTTTTTTTTTTTTTTTTTTTCAGTTCACTTTTTTTATTTGTCATATAATTTTTTTTTTAAATTATATAATCTTTATTTGTTTTTTTCATAATTATACAAAACACATTCTTTACTTACATAGTACATACGTTTAAAAAAAAAAATTCCACTACTCACACTTTACATGGGGTACCTTTCAACCTTTAATCCTTTCTATCCCTCCCGACCTTCCCTCTTGACACCCAACTTGTTCCCTCTCTCTCTCTCTCCCCCCACCTCATAGTGGGTTTTCCAATTTATCCAACCATGGTCTCCACATAATTTCAAACTCTCTCAAGTTTCCTCTCCTTATATACACTGTTCTTTCTTTCCATACTGTTTCTGTTGTTAACCTTATCCATTCTCCTACCGTTGGGGGTTTCTCGGCCTGCCACCTCTGCGCTATTAACTTTCTCGCCTGAAACAAGCCTCTCATTACAGCATTGATTACAAAGGGACTGCCATTTATCTCCTCATCCAATCCCAGTATACACAGTCTGGGGTTCATTTCCAGTCTAACTTCTAATACGGTGTTCAGGATGTTAAGGATTTCAGTCCAATAGCGGTGCAGTTTTGGACACTTCCATACCATATGTGCTAAATCCCCAGTATCCTGACACCTAGGGCACCTGGCATCTGCTCTCAATCCAAACTCATATAGTCTCTTAGGTGTGTAATATGTCCTGTGTAACAGCATCAGGTATGAGACCTTCTGAGCAGGCGAGACCGATACCACGTGTCCTTTCTCCAATATCCTCATCCACTGTTCGTCTGAGAACGTTCCAAATTCTTTCTCCCATTTCCCCCTACATTTAAGCTGTTCTGGATTTTCTATGCTACCTTCGCATATGTGTGAATAAATTTCTGCTATGAATCCTCTACTCTTATTTTGGGAACCTATTCTTTGGTACACTGGGGAGTTATTCCATATTGGATCTTGATTCTTGAATTGAGTATTTAACGCGTGTCTAATTTGTAGATATTTATAAAAGGAATGTTTGGGTATATCATATTCCACTCGCAGTGCTGTAAATGTCTTCAATACCCTACCCTCGTACATCTGTGCCAACTTATCTATCCCTTTTATTTCCCACTCTCTAATTTTCCCCATCTTTACTACTTCCTGCAAGTTTTTATTGTTCCAGAGGGGGGTGTATTTTGTCATACCCTCTAACCCCTTTACTACTTTTACTGCCTTCCACACTTTTAAAGCAAGTCTCACCGTGGGGGTTCTGTAAGGAAAGGAGCTTGCCTCTAGGACTTCTACTATTGATTTATGCGGAGTTCCTGCAATCATTAATTCCTTGTTGCTTCCTTCTGTCATGGCTCCTAGATGTTGCAGTTGGGCTGCTAAGAAGTAACTCCGTGGGTGCGGTACTGCCATTCCTCCCTTTCTTGTTGCTAGTTGTAGTGTTTGTAACCCGATCCTAGGCTGACCACCCTTCCATATAAGTTCTCTAAACAACGTATCTATCTTTCTGAACCATTTTTTATCTATCCATATTGGACAGTTATGCAGCAGGTACAAAAGCTGTGGCTGCCATAACATTTTGATCAGGTTGCATCTCCCTGCAACCGATAATGGGAGACGTCTCCAGATTGTAATTTTACTTTTAAGTCTGGCTAGGAGCGGTACTATATTATCATTTATGTAGTTGTTTGGGTTCCTTGTTATATATATACCTAAATATTTCATTTGTTCAACTACCTCTAGCTGTGAAATATCCTGTACACTCTGATTCCCTAGAGGATCTATAGGCATTAATGCGGATTTTTCCCAATTTATGGTCAGCCCTGAGATTTTGCCGAAGTCTATGAGGATGTTCATCACCTGCCTGAGGGATTGCCCAGTATCCCCCAGGAAGAGGAGGACGTCATCCGCATACAATGCAATTCTCTCTTCACCCCCTGCTCTTCGGAACCCTTGCATATTTGTGTTTGATCTAATTACACTTGCTAAGGGCTCCATTGCAAGCGCAAAGAGCAGGGGGGACAGTGGACAGCCCTGCCTTGTCCCTCTCTCCAATTGAATCCCCTCGGAATACTCGCCATTAACCCTAATTTTAGCACTAGGGTCCTTGTATAGGGTTTTAATCCATTTAATAAACGATGGGCCAAATCCAAATTCCTTTAAGACTCGCCATAAATATCCCCACTCTAAGCTATCGAAAGCTTTAACCACATCTAGAGCCATGACTGCCCTTGTGCCCGTGTTCTCTATTGGTATCTGTAGGTTAAGGTACAGCCTTCTGATATTCATACTGGTGGATCTGCAGGGTATGAATCCTGTTTGGTCAGGGTGTATTAGTCTAGAGATGATTTTATTTAATCTAATTGCCATTGCTTTGGCTAATATTTTAGCATCCGAGCAGAGTAGGGAGATGGGTCTATAGGATTTGGTCTCTAGCGGGTCCTTCCCCTCTTTATGCAGGACTATTATCGTTGCCTCTGTCATAGACTTCGGCAATTTCCCCTCCTCCTTTGCCCAGTTTAATACCTTAAGAAGTTCTGGCAATAGGATTTTCCCATATTGCTTGTAGGTTTCCGCAGGGAGACCATCTGGTCCTGGTGACTTCTGATTGGCCATTTCTTTCACCGCCAGCTGGATTTCCTCCAGCGTTAACGGTGCCTCCATTACCTCCCTTTCTTCTTCAGTGAGAACCGTGATTTCGGCATTTCTAAAAAATGTGTCCCCTTCCCCTTCCTCCATCGTCCCCCGAGATCTATATAATTTCTCATAGTATAATCTAAAGGTGTCTGTAATTACTGAAGTCTTTGATGAAATTTCTCCTTTCTCCGTCCTAATCGCAGGGACGGTGGAGGGAGGGGAACTAGCTCTCACTAACTGTGCCAGCATCTTTCCAACCCTTTCCCCCTCCCCATAGGCAACTTGTTTCTGAAACAATCTCTTGTTCTCTGATTTCCTAATAACTACTTCTTTATATTCCTGTTGTTTAGTTAGCCATCTACTTTGTTTTTCTGGGGTAGGGTCTTTAACATATTCTCTTTCTGCTTTCATCAGCTCCATCTTACTATTATTCTCCCCTTCTCTTGAGGACTTTTTAATTTTTGAAACTAGTTGGATAAGGATACCTCGCAAATAGGCCTTCAATGCATCCCACATTACTCCTTTTGTCACTGTCTCTTTGTTAAACTCTATAAATTCTTCCAGTTTTAATAGCACCTCCTTTGGGTCCCCAATTATTTCGAACCAAACTGGATTCATTTTCCATGTTCTAGGAGGTCTTTTCCCTTCTAAATTTATTGAAACAATCAGCAAAGCGTGATCCGATACCCCCCTAGGCTGGTATTCTATATCCCTTACTGTTTGACATGCTTCTCCATTTCCCAGAGCTAAGTCGATCCGTGAGAGTGTGGAATAGGAGCTTGAGAAACACGAGAATTGCAACACCCCCGGGTTTCTCACTCTCCACATATCAAACAGCCCTACTTCTTGTAAAAACTGGCATAATCGGCTCTCATCTACCTTCTGCCTCTGTGTGCCTATCGGAAACCTGTCTATTTTTTTATTAATAACCTCATTAAAGTCTCCTACTGCTATGACTGGTATCCCGACTTTGTCTGTTAAAAATTCCATTAAGCTATACATAACCTCAAGTTTAAACGGAGGGGGGATATAAATATTGGCAAGAACGTATTCTCGATTTTCTATTACACAATGCAAAAAGATATACCGCCCTAACCTATCTATACTGATCTGCCGACAGGTGAACCCCACCCCTTTTCTTACCATCACGGCCACTCCCCTTGAATAGGAAGTGTGCACTGAGTGGTATTGGTGTTGATATTTTTTACTCTGATATAGTAGCTTGGTGTCTTGGGTTAGATGTGTCTCCTGTAGGCAGATCACTCCTACGTCACTCCTTTCCAGGGTCTCTACCACAGCTGATCTCTTAGCCGGTGTACCCAGTCCCCGTACGTTCCAGGAGCCAATATTCAGTACCCTAGTCTGCATAGACTATCGAAGAGAGAGAGCGGTGTAGAAGGAGGTCCCCACAAATGCATAGAACAGAGTACCACGGAGGCAAGAGGGAGGAGAAAAGGAAAGGAGACGGGGGAAGGGAGAGAAAGAAAGGGGAGGAAAAAAAAAAAAAAAAAAAAAAAAAAGGAGAGAGAGAGAAAAAAAAGGAGGAGGAAAGAAAGAAGGGAAAAAAAAAAAAAAAAAAAAAAAAAAAAAAAAAAAAAGTAAAGGGAAAGGAAAGAGGAAGAAACTTCTTAACAAGAAGAAAAGGCCCTTGTGAAAAAGAGAACCCTTCGCCTATCTTAATCTCTCCCTCTAAGTGAAAACATGTGAGTCTTTCTTCTACATATTTATCTATCAGTGCTTTTAACTTGTGATTTATTTTCATATATATTATGTGTTTTTTCCCCATTTTTGCATCGTATCTTAGTGTTTCCTTCTAAGTGAAAAAGTGTGAGTCTTTCTTCTAGATGTTTGTCTATCCGTGTTTTTGGTTTGTTACTTACTTCCATATAAGTTGCGTGTTTTATCCCCTTTTTACATTGTTGACCCCGCCTCCCCCCTCCCCCACTATACCATTCTAGGTTATCCCTAAGGACTTTTTTTGTGACCATAACCAAACATCCCATACCTACCAACCTCCCCTCCCTCCTCCCCCCCTCACTTATATACAAATCCATTCCCACCCTCCACCCTCCTCCCTCCCCAACCATACATACACCAAACCATACACCCAACCATATTTTGGTGCTTACCCCCACAATTCCTACCCTGTCGTGCTATGTAGCTCCCACCACCCTCTACTCCATATGTATACATTATCTCTAGAACACATCTCTTCCTGTCCATCTAAGTTCACTCCGCTTTCCTTAATTCTGCTATCCCCTCACTTTATTTATTAACTGGTCTCCTCTATCTTCCAACCACGTTGCCACATTTGCAGGGGAGTCAAAAAAAAAGGTCTCTCCCAGAGCTACCACACGTAGCCGGGCTGGGTACAATAATGCGTAGGTAACATCAAATTTCTGGAGTCTACGTTTAATTCCTATAAAGTCTGCTCTGCGCTTCTGCAGATCGGGTGAGAAATCAGGATATACTGAAATTTTAGCTCCATTAAAGGGGATATTCCCCATCTCTCTAGCCTTACGAAGAAGCGTTACTTTATCTTTAAAATTCAAAAATTTCATTAACATAGATCTAGGGTGCCCTCCTTGAGGTGGAGGTCTGAACGGGACCCTATGCGCCCTTTCAACCGAGAATTGTTGTGAGAATGTCTCTCTTCCAAATACTTCGATAAGCCATTTTTCTATGAATGCAATCGGGTCGGATCCTTCGCTTTTTTTCTGGTAGGCCTACCAGCCTCACATTATCCCTACGGAGTCTATTTTCCATTTCATCCAATTTTCCTGCAAATTTATCCGATTGCTCTTTTAGGATTTTAACCTCTTGACTTAATGGGTACATGTCGTCCTCGATTTGACTAATTCTCCCCTCAGTTGCTGTTATTCTGTCAGCTGTCTTTTCAAGCTCCTGGCGCATCAGGGACAGTTCAACTTTAATATTTTTCATTTGACCACATAATTCCCCTAGGGTCTGTTTACATATATTAACTGCCTCCAGTACGTCCTTTAGTGTCGGCTCTCCTTCTGCTGTCAGTGCTTGAGCCACGGCCAGTTCTGATTTCCCGGGGACCCCCAGATTTTTGTTGGTCGAGTTCTTTACCCCACCTGGGGCCGTTACTGGGTTGTTTACTTGTCCTTGGCTCTTTCTATCGGTTGGCATTTTAACTTGGGGTTGTTGTCCTCCTTTAGATGGGGTAAAGTCTGGGGTATGAGCATACTTTTCCAATTTTGCTGCGGCTGATGCCCCGTTTGTTATTGTAGACTGAACCCCCTTTTCCTTGTCCTTATCTTTAGCTGATCTTAATGATTGCGTCCCAACATTCTCCTGGTTAGCCTGCTCATCAGCTCTTCTCCTTGCTGACATATTACCACACCGAAGTCAAATCCAGCCAGGCAATAAATTTAAATTGCAATTGAGAAGGGTGGGGGATGGGTCCCTATTCGCAGCACAGCGCTATATATTTTTTTTTAAAAAATAAAAAAATAAATCCAGGGACCTATGTGCAGAACAGCACAACTTAATTTTTAAACAAGAAACAGGCCTCTAATTGCAATTAGAAATGAGAAGGTACATAAGCATAGCAAACTAAATGCTACCCTCTAATTTAAAAGGAGAGGGGGACAAGCACAGCACACAGCTTATTTTTTGCAGATAGGCAGTCCTCTATTTGCAGTTGAAGTTGGCCAGATGTACATGTACGGTATAGCAATAGTAGTATTTTCAGCAAGTGACGGTCCTCTAATTGCAGGAGAAAAAAAAAAAAAAAGAACAGACTCGTATGCACGGTACGGTACGCAGCATATAAAAGAACAGTCCTCCAATTGCAGCTGAAAGGGGAAGACACATATGCACAACACAGAGCTTATATTTTGCAAAGAGAAAAAGATAAGATAGTACTCCTCTGATTGCAGTTGGATAAGAGGCCAGCACAGTTGACTAGCGTAGCACACAGCTTATATTTTTGCAGGTATCAGTCCTCAAGTTGCAATTAAGAAAGAGCCAGAACATATGCACAGCACAGCTTGTATCTTTAGCAGAAAGCAGTCCTCAAATTTCAGCCATGAAGGAGCCAGATACATATGCACATATGCACAGCACAGCTTGTATTTTTAACAGAGAGGCAGTCCTCAATTACAGTTAAAAAGGAGCCAGGCATATATGCACATCACAGTTTGTAATTTTAGCAAAAAAAAAAAAACTGTCCACTAGTTGCAATTGGGGGTACAAATGGACTGGCACAAATGCACATCACCTAATACAATATCCTCTCACCTTCTCCTTGCAGTCTTAGGATGGTTTCAAAGGCAATCAGAGTCCATTTGGGGTTCCCCCCCCCTCCTCCGGTATCCCTTTTTTTTTTTTCTCCGCCGTGCGGGCTGTTAAAAAAACCGGCAAATCAGTTTGTATTTCTGGCCGCTCTCTTCCTCTCAACGCGAGCGGCGGGCAGGAGACAGCGCGTGACGTCACCTTCGGCCGGTCTCCGGCTATTTCCGTATATGTATGGTGCAGTACTGTGATAGATAGCTCGGGCTGACTTCGGGAACCTCCGGACTGTGCGCTGCTACAAGGGCATGGTCACTCAGACTTCAAGAGGCTTCAGCATTTCAGCGCATCCATAGGGCAGAGGGTGGAGGAGAGCACACAAACGCTCTCACATTCCTCACATTCCTCACACACCACCATGCTTGTATACTTAGATGATATTTTGATATACTCTCCCAATTTTGACTGGGCACCACCTTCTGACCTGAAAGAAATTCAGCGCTTCCTAGGCTTTGCAAATTTCTATCGGAAATTCATTAAGAACTTTGCCACCAATGCACATTCCATCACCTCTCTCACCAGGAAGACTCAGACTAAGTTTAAATGGACTACTGAAGCCCAGGCGGCCTTCACTCAGTTGAATAAAGCCTTTACCTCTGCACCAATTCTATGCCATCCTGTTCCTGAGCTGCCTTTTATTGTGGCGGTAGACGCATCTGAAGTAGGGGTGGGGGCCCTTCTGTCACAAAAAGATCCTGTAAATGCTGCCATCCACCCTTGTGCCTTCCTGTCCCGTAAATATTCCCCAGCAGAGCGCAATTATGATATAGGCAACAAAGAACTTTTAGCCATAAAGCTAGCTTTGGAAGAATGGAGACATTGGCTGGAGGGTGCTCGCTATCAATTCATAGTTCTGACTGACCACAAAAACCTTGAATACATCCGTTCTGCTAAAAGACTGAACTCACATCAAGCCAGGTGGCTTATTTACCAGGGCCAAGAAATATTAAGGATGACGCCTTGTCTCGCAGCTTTTTATCAGAATCTCCTCCTCCGCTTCCTTCACAAACCATTATCTCTGAGGATAGGATTTTGGCTTTCACCCAGACTGGCATCTCTGAGGCCTTGTTACCTGCTTGTTAGTGTTAAAGCGGAGTTCCCTTAAAGGGAATAGCAATCCACATAAACTTATATGCACGATGGAAGCATCCTCATTCTGGATACACAGATTTCTGTGACATGTCAAAGTAAATCTGAGTATGTATTCTGTCCATAGATGCAGCCTGTCAGCCTATGGGAGCCACCACACCCACTGGTCTATGCTCCTGAGAAAGTGAAAGTGACACTAAACACTACACATTAGTGTTAGTATAGTAGACATATAGTCCCTAGTCCATCTTGAGAGTGAGAAAGAGAGGGAGGCTATGTTACAATATGGAGTGGGACCATGGAGAACAAACGTAGCCACCCTCTAACAAGAAGTTGGATCACAGCAGCAAAAAAAAGGAATTTACGGGTTTGGAGGAGCAGAGCAATAAAAGTTACTTTTTAAATTGAATAGTTAACTTATTGAATAGAATATTATTTTAAACCAGAGTTTAGTGTCACTTTAACACCTTGGGAGATAGCTAGCAGAGTAAACAGAAGAGATCTGCATAAGCATATACCCGACACGGATGTTGGATGTCATAGGGTGTGTGAAACATACATTTTGCATATCTGCCTAATCGAATGTTCTGACCCATGGATGTTGCTGTTGTCTAGCACACCCTAAGACCTGATCTTGTTGGTGAGCATGCAATCAGCTTGGCAGAGGTGGGAAGAGTGGGGATTTATTATCTTTTTAAGAATAAACAGGCTTTGGGAGCAAGTACATGGAGGTTACTCCTGCAGTTGTAACACATTTCTTTCCAATGCATTTCTCAGGCAATGGCAGTGGCTGTTTGATTAAGAAACGTACAATTACAAATGGGGAGCAATGCCCAGTAACCTAAGTAATAACAGGTGGCTATTATATGTGACTCTTTTATTATGTACCACACATGTATTTAAGTCCTCTGTCTGTTCATGGTCCTGGTGGCAATGGATCTTGCTGATGCTTTTTCGGTTTCTCTTGCCTCCTCCTGTGTTTGGACCCAAGGGGCCCCGTGTAAAAAAGAGCCTTTAGAAAGATTATCAATAAGATAATTATTGTTGTTAGTCGCTTTTTGTTATTTTTTATTATTCAGGAGTTCAATCGATTGATATATTCTGTGAAATGTGGAAAACAGTCAAACCTGTTGTTTTTTTTCGTTCCAGGATCCTTTTTGTATATGGATTTTGGACTTTTACTACAATATGTCTCAGATCCAGGGTTTAATTGATTCCAGACAGGCTGGTTGATTATTTAACAGTATGCAGATGTATTTGCTCTATATAAATTGTACCATGTATGTCATCATTTATAGGCACCATGTTTTGAAGAAGGGCGTGATCTGTATTAGCCCGAAGCTGTTATGATGATGGCCTATATATTTTGGATGTTTTGATTACATTTTTTATTAAAAAAAAACTTGCAGCAATCCCTTTTTGTTGTTTCCTATATGATAAGCCTTTGGGAGGGCATGATTGTGTGCACTTGTTACTTTGACCGACGTGCACCTCACCCTTCTGAACTTTTCTATATATATATATATATATATATATATATATATATATATATATATTGTGTAATAAAAAGTAAAAGAGGATCAAGCTTTCTGCAGTTAATAGCATTAAAGAACAGAGATGTGCAGCTGAGACTATTGTGATTGAACAAATGAAGCCAGTGGCATATTCAGTCCTGTGTAATCAATGCTCTTCTGATGAGCATTCTTGTGGAAATGCATTAATTTGCTCATCCATCAGAAGAAGAGCGATCACTTTTACTTTCATTGATTAGCAAATGTTCCAGGTCTTGGTCACCTGTCACCAGGTTCTTATGGCTAGAGAGGAATTAAATTGCACTAATAAAGGTCTGGTCAAAACCTGAGGATTAGCAGGATTTACATCCCGGTCCCATAGGTGCCACTTATTTCCGAATTGACTTAGGTGCCCTGTTAATTGTGCTGTAGCTGATGTGTTCTCATTATGTGAGTGAATGATTCTTTATCTGAAGTGATATTTTTTCAGAAAAAGAAGAGACAATGGGGAGGCGTTTTGGGCAAGGAAAACAATGCAACAAAAATCAGTGAACAATCTGGAAAACAAACAAAAGTTGCAATTTTCCTGAAAGGACATTGCACCTGGTATTCTAGCACCACAGAGATACATACTATATTCCCTCAAAGTGGGAACAACAATTGTATATATTGCAGCTTGCCAGTCACTAAATGTGGTGGCTGCATTGGTATTCTTTTTTCAGGCTATTTTTTATTTGTTTTCATGATCGCGCCATTAACACACTTCCTGTTCTAGTGTGACACTCACTGTACTGTGTCTACTGTATCTATCTAGGATCAGCATTATCACCAAAGAACATTACTACAAACACCCTTGCCTCACCACAACAGGTAGAGCAGGGGTTGGCAACCTATGGTCCACAGGGCCGCACGTGGCCCATCGCGCTAAATGTCTGGGCCATCAGTGCACGTGATGAATTCACGTGCACCCGACCCGTGGACATTTTAAGTAAGAGAAGAGCAGAGCAGGGAGCAGGAATCTGAATGAGAACGTGGGAGAAACACATAGCAGCACTGATAAGACAGCGGGAGCTTCCAGAGTTAACTTTCCAGGTCATTGGTTGCTAGATGGTCCTAGCAACCAATCCCTAGCTTGTTCATATGAAAATTTTACTCTGGAAGCTCCCACTGTCTTATCAGCGCTGCTGTGTGTCTCTCCTGTGTTCTCATTCAGCTTCCTGCTCCCTGCTATTCCCTGCTCTGTCTCCCTCTCTGCATGGGGCAAGGTAGGAAAGGGCAGAGTTGCGGGGGGGGGGGGGCTGTGTAATATGCAGGGTGTGTGTGTAGAGGGGGCTGTGTAATATGCAGGGGGGGCTGGATAAGGGGGGCGCTGTGTGATGTGCAGGGGGGCTGTGTAATATGCAGGGGGGGGCTGTGTAATATGCAGGGGGTGTGTGTAGGGGGGCTGTGTAATATGCAGGGGGTTGTGTAATATGCAGGGGGGCTGGATAGGGGGGCTGTGTGATGTGCAGGGGGCTGTGTAATATGCAGGAGGGTTGTGTAATGTAAAGGGTCCAGAGATACGGGGGGCTGTGTAATGTAAAGTGGTCCAGAAGGGCTGGGATGTGTAATGTAAAGGGAACCAGAAGTGTAGGGGGCTGTGTAATGTAAAGGGAACCAGAGGTTTGGGACTTTGCAATGTAAAGGGGTCCAGAGGTGCAGGGGGGTGTGTAACGTAAAGGGAACGAGCGGTGTGTGGCTGTGTAATATAAAGGGGTCCAGAGGTGCAGGGCAGTCAAGATCATGTCATCCTCATCCACCTGGTACAAGCTAGCCTCAGTATAATCCCAACACATACCATGCTATTGCTAGAGACAATTAGTAAATTCTAGCTATGAGTCCAATCATTGTAATAATAGTTATATTATAGTCATATTCTTTTTTTCTTCAGCAATGGTGATACTGAATGCTGAGTGTTCCAAGACACTTGGGCAGAAAATACCTCAGGTGACACTATGGGACTAAACATCCAAGATTTAGAGAATTTAGTGGGCAGAAAACCATCCTAATGTGCAGCAAGGCAGTTTTCACTTTATAATGCCAGCATCAATGGTTGGGTGTCACAAGGAAAGGGTCCGGAGACATGCTGGAGCTGCATGAGAGCAATGAAGAGGGTGAGTATAAAGATGAACAAACTAATCGCTGCAGGGAAGGGGGGGTGGGGGTGGGGTGGTAGACCCTGCAGCGATGCCAGAGCCTCGAGACAGTGAACCTACATGCTCCCTCAGGGTGAACTGGCTTTGTATTGGGGAAGCACCTTAAAGTGAGGTAAACCTGTACTGTTATTATTATTACTATGTTAGGATTATCATTATCTTCATTTATTAGCAGGTGAATGCGGCCCACCATGCATTCACATACATTGAATCTGGCCCTTAAGTCCGCGAAACATGTTGAGTGCCATCTTGCGTCAGTTCGAATATCACTATATTGCTTCCGGTATCAGGGACCAATCACTATGTGCTGCACTGTGCAATTTTAGGAAATGATTCTGTACTGTATTATCTCAATATTGTCTCTTGTTTTTATTTGCCCCTTTTTCATTCATTGTATGATCCTTTCTTATTTTGTTGTAATAAATCTTTATATTTTTCTATACACATTGTTATGTGAGTCCTTATCCGTACCATGAAAGTCCATAGTTGCCTCAATTTTTCTGCCATCCCCATTTTTTTCTGGCCCTTAAGTGGAAAAAGGTTGCTGACCCCTGAGGTAGAGCATGCGGTCCCCCAAAAATCTACAACAGACCCTTATCCAAGCATGAGGCCTGGCGGACAAGGAAAGGGGGAAGGTAACAGCGTGTGTAGCTCCCCTCCTGAACCATACAAGATTATGTGCCCTCAGCAGGTGGTTGTCTCCCCTGGCAAAGCAAATTGTCTCCATGTTAATGAGGACAAGAGCCTCTTCCACACAACCCTGGCCCATTGACTGCGGGAGTCTGAGGGTGGGGGCTTATCGGGATCTGGAAGCCCCCTAGCAGTAAAGATCACTCAGATATCCCTGGTTGAGGAAATGTGTACGGGATTCATAGCCCTACACATTGTGTAAACAATCATTTATAACATTCAACTTCCATATACTTCAATAGGGTTTAAATTTGGCACCCAAACGTTAGTCATGTTCACTGAACCTGCCTTGATCTGAACCCAGGTTCATTCAATTTATCACTATTGGATCAAAAAGAGACAGGACAGGTGAAAGATGCACAGATCTACAGAATGAATGAAGTAGAAGCAGGGAGATCCTTGCAGCACAGTCTTGACATCACCAAATCTCATACCACATCCCGTGAGACTAGCAGCCAGGAGCAGATCTCATCCTGCAAATATACAGCTATTAGGTTCAAGGTACAAGTTGTGCCTAGGCACAGGAAGTGCACTGCCATTTTCAGGAGGATGTTTGAACAAAAGGTAAAGGGTATTGCTTGGGCACAGTTAACATTTCTCTTTATTTGTACTGTTGGCCAGTGTCAGAAAGTGAAGAGAGATCTAAAATGTAGCAGTTGTCATTGGAGCATGAAGTGAGAGGAAGTTTTTGAGGCTCAGTTCACATATATGCGAATTGAATGCAGTTCAACTGCATCCGATTCGCATGACATGTGAATCAAACCGGCTTAAAATGGAGCCGCTTCACATACGGCAGGTAAAATAAGAATTTAAGAATTTTTCGAGGTAAATATATTTCTTTAAATCTTTATTCAAGGTATGCAGTTTGTACAATGCGGTATGGCATTACTTATGATGACCAATGAAATCTATTAATCGACAATAATATCATCATGTCGAAGAGTCAGTGTACATCAGCGAGAAAACAGGCACGGTTCCAATACAGTAATATTAAAAATCTATCAACTGTGGTCAATAGCCTCTACAACAAATATAATCTGTTTTTCAACCTGTACTGTGGTGGGAACCTCCAAAACAAGAAGAAAACTAGCTTTATTGGTCATACACATACCAGTAGGAAAAAAATAATAATTAAAGGGTAAAACTAATATAATTTTAATTAGCAGGTACTGAGCCATTGTGAGGTAGGGAACAAAACGTAGATAGTGTACAGATAGTGTACACTGTTCAAGATATGTCTCTCACCCCCGGCTTTGCAGGAGTGGCACCTATAGATGAACGCATACTGGTAGAATTTTCTTGGGTAGTATAGTAAAATGGACAACACCTTAGGTGTCAGGAGGGGAGAGAAAAGAAAAGAATATAAGGGTGACAAATTCCCCTGAAGAAAGTTGCTCAAGTGTATGTACAGTAGTCGTCCGAGAATTGGAACAAGTCCCAATGTATACAGCATGTATTGTGTTCCTCCTCCCTTTAACCAAGGACAGCTGTCAGGTGTTCCATCTGCTGTATGTCACTCACCCTGGCAAACCACTGTGACACCACGTGTGGAAACTGTTGCTTCCACATACTGGGAACGCAAGCCCTGGCTGCATTCAGTAAGTGTTTCAGTAAAGATTTGCGATACAGCTTACAAGACATAGGGGTCAAGTTTAGGAGTACTGCTGCCCGGGTTGTCCTGGAGGGAGACATCAGTAAGCTTGTGGATGATCTGCAGGACCTGTTGGCACAAAAGGGACAGCTTCGGACATTCCCAGAAAATGTGAAGTAGTCTGCCAGTCTGAGTACCACATCTCCAGCACAAAGAGCTATGTCCTGGGAATATTGACACTAGTACTTATGGGGTCCTGTACCAGTGCGTCAGGATCTTGAATGTGATCTCTTGATACTTTCTGCACAAGGATGACTTATGCGCAAAGAAAAGGATACGATTCCTTTGAATCTCCGTGAAAGTAACGATAAGGTCTCATCATGTGGAGATGTGGTTGCAAGCAGGATATAAATATATTTCTAAAGGTGCTATTGACATGAAATGTTCACCACGTATCAGTAACAACCCATGCAATCCATATATGCAAAGAAACCAGAACAAATAAGTTCAGAAATTAAGTTATGTGTAATAAAATGGAATGTGTCAGGAAAGGTTCCACCCGCTTATGATACTGTCTGACATTTGGCGTGCAGTGCAGTGGTCCACCAACAGGTGTCTCCTGGCAGTCTGGAACTGCCAGGGGAGCTTTCCCCTGTTGGTGGTATTATGTGATCCTTGGGCCGCAGTACTGGCGTCCACCAGCGGGTGGTTCCTGGCAGTGTGGGCCGACATCATCTCCTGCAATCAGGCATCACCTGAGTCTGATTGCAGGAGATGTGTATAAGTACCCGGCAGACACACTTATGCCTTGCTTTGGTATATTTCCTTGTGCCCTGATCCTGAACCTGAGAGCTCTGTATCTGTACCTGACTCTGTTCCTGTCTGTGTACCTGAACCCTGGGGCCTTGTACCTGTACCCGTCCCTCCTGTGATCCATCCATCCTCTCCTTGTCCCGTTTGTTTCCCTTCCCCAGCTGCTGACCTCCCGTTGACGACCCTGGCCTAGCTCTGTTTATGATCTCGGTATTCCCCTTTACTTGTATATATTTGTCTGTTTCTATTATTATTTGTGGGTTTCTGTTTGGTATTGTGCACTGAGTGATATTGGAGGTGGTTGTATTTATATTTATTCACTTTATTCATCTTTAATAAATCAAATATTTTCACCTTACCTGCGTTTGTTCCTCTGTTGCTGTCCACACAGCTCTGGTCACACCTGATATTTGACAGGAAAAAAGTATTGAATACATGAAGAAAGGGAGGTGCAAAAAGGTATGGGAAGCCAAGACACCAGCTAAAATCTTTTAGTAATTAGAATGCAATCCTGCTCATTGTCAGTGCAAATTAATGTTAGCTGGTTCAGTCTCAACTGATGACCTATAAAAAGGTGTCTTATTACCAAGGTGTCACACATCTCATGATGGGTAAAAGCAGAGTTCTCAAGACCTTTTCAACCTTATTATTGCAAAACCTACTGATGGCATTGTTTACAGAAGGATTTCTAAACTTTTGAATGTTCCAGTGAGCACTGTTGGGGCCATAATCCGAAAGCGGAAAGAATATCATTTCACCATAGACCAGCCACGACCAGCTGCTCCTCACAAAATTTCTGTTAGAGGAGTGAAAATAATTATGAGAAGAGTTGTCTAAGAGCCAAGGACCACTTGTGGAGAGCTTCAGAAAGACCTGGCATTAGCAGGTAAATTTGTTTCAAAGAAAACAATAAGTAATGCACTCAACCGCCATGGCCTGTATGCACGCTCACCACACAAGACTCCATTGCTTAAGGAAAAGCATGTTGAAGCTCTTTAAAGTTTGCTGCACATCATTTAGAAATGATGAAGTTATGTTTTCAGAGTTACATTTACAATGGGACATAGCTTTCCTGGAACAGTATATCAAGGAGAGCATGGTCCCTAGAGGCCTGCGCTGGGATGTTCATCCCCAACAAGGGGAATCAGACCTTGAGGCATAGTTTGGATACTTCAATGAGGCAGGTCTCAAACTTATTAGTTTTCTTTTAGAAAGAAAACAAGCCAGGTTACCTAGTATGGACAAGGAGATCAAAGATCTCAAGGATAAATTAACATCATCCAGTGGGACCTCAGAATATATTTCTCTCTCTTCCAATCTTAAAACCTTATTGGAAAAGGAGGAAAGAGAAATAAAAAACAAAAAATATATAACAGAGACACCTCTGATTATAAATCCCACCTTGTCTTCAATAGGCAAAAAAAGTTGTCTACAACAGGAGACACAGGAGCTGCCGTTCTCCCGATGGAGATGGCAGAACCCATTGCCTCTCATCCAGATAGAAGGTTGGTCTATGACCCTCCTCCACCTCCTCCGCCCCTCCATTATATTGATAATAGAGGGATGTCCTCTACCCCAAAACATCATAATCAGGGTTATTCCAATCACTCTGAATATGGCCGGGGGAGACACTCCTCTAATCATAAGGGTAACAAACAGAGAGGATGGAACCAGCATAACTCTAGAGAACCCTACTATACTCACCCCTCAGATGGCCCTTATAGGTCCGGGCACAATGAGAGAATGAGTTATGAACAAGTAGCACAAGCATATGGAACACCGCTATGCATGGACAACAGATATGCTGTCCTGCGGAATGATGAACCTTATGACAAATACTATGATCAATACCACCATGGAGATGAATACATGAGGACCCCATATAGTCAACCAATGCCTGGTTACTCCCAACCATCGGGTTTTCACAGACCCACTCTAAACCCCCCAAGAAGTCCAAAACAAAAAGAGGCTCCAGAGGGGGGTGGTGTGTACAAAGGAGGAAAAAGAAAAAGGACCCAGTAGATACAGGCATCTACAATCTCAGTAAAGTCAAACTTACTATGGAAGAAAAATATGTCCTTGACAAAGGACTTAAATTTGTCCCCCCAAGAAAATTGAACACATTTTCTACATTTATTGATATTCACAAATATGTTCGCAAATTAAATATCCAGAGACACTTTTTGTCCATACCCCCGGGTATTAAGAAAACGGGAGATCAGAGTGAAATGTTACATTCAGGACTGTCTAACCAATCCCTTTTTAATCCCCCCAGTAATACTTCACATTCAGTGAATGTTTTTAAGAATTTAGTTTTACAAGACTTGGAAAAATTATCGAATAAAAGACATTACCAAGACCCTAGCCTTAAACAAGGGATAAAATCCTTGTGTGATAAGAAGGACCTTATAGTCCGTCCTGCCGACAAGGGCGGGAGCATAGTGGTCCTTGATAAAGCAGACTATGTCAAAGAAATGAAGAGATTACTTGATGATTAGACCACCTATGAGGTGCTCAACAGAGACCCTCGCTGTATCTGAAAATATCACTACACTGAATCCACTCCGCTTACTGGGAGCAAGGTCATAATTGGAGTGTAGAAAAAGGTTTAAACTGCAAATCCTCTTTAGTGTTTTAATTTATTAAAGATGGAAGTAAGGACAAAGCATGTGTACGAAAATCTGCAATAAATACATTTTTAATTTGGTAAAATTATTTCTTAAAATCATAACAGCTTTTTAATTGAAGCAATATTTAGTGATTTCATACTAACGTCTGAGAAAACCAAGTTATTTGCTCACATCGGTTATCTTTTGAAGCAATATATAAAAGCCTACTGTTATCCACGTCCCAAAAAAATAAATAAAAAAATATGTGAGCAGGTAGGGTTTTTATTGCAGAAGACATAGTACCTTCTTTCTCACTTTCTCAAACTCCTTTACAAGTTACAGTTACTCTCTTTATGATCATTTGGCCAGTTACCCATCCTGTTACACTTTTTTGTGCCTTCTGAGTTGTGTATACCCTCTCAACAGAGTAAGTTATATATTCACATGGGCGGCAAACTATACTGGCCTCTGAAATGCAATCTGTGTGGATTCCTTTTAAGACCTCGTCGACTATTAGGTCAGGATCATCCTTAAACCGAATGACACAGTTTGAATGCACTTAATTCAGATCCACACATCCAGGGTCTCATCTTGCATCTCTATTTTCAATTGTTCACTACGCCTGATTCTAATTCTGCACCATTGGAAAAATTACCTCAGAGTCTCTAGTTGTAGAGGCCTGAAATGACATGTAGGTGTTGCAAAAATAGTTGCCCTAGAAAAAAATTACAAAGTATTGATCCAATGGTATTTGGTTCCTGCCAGACTCCCAAAATTTGTTCAAAATTAACCATAAGTTTTTTTCCACAGCTGTGGAGATGTAGATACGCAGTTGCACGTATGATGGCACCGTCCAGTTGCAAATCAATTCTGGACAGAAATATTTCATATAGTTTCTCTGTTATTCTCAACATCAATCACCCCTGACCCACTCATAGCCCTTCTTAATACTCATCCTCCAAACTTAACTTCAATGCAATTTAAGCTAATATTACAGGTAACCACTGCAGCTGAGCAGAGTGTGGCGAAGGCTTGAAAGTCACTTACCCTTAGCATAGTGGAAACAAATACTAGGATCACCCAGGCCATTGTTCACGCTGAAGTTGAAGCTGTTCTGTTGGATATGAAAAACTATGGCAGCCATGGCTAGCTCACTACTTACCCTCACATGTCAAAAACTCTCTGTTGCTCCTCTAAAGAGTTCAGTCTTAGCTCTATCATCTCACAACCCTATGGTGATCGGTCACAGGATACAACCCCCCACCCACCCCCTTTTTTTTCCAATTTTCTGTCACTCATTATTCACTTGTTTGGATGCGTGTTTAGTTTTTGGTATTTTTTTTTTCTACTCAAGTCCAAGCAGTTTCATGTGCATAACGTTACTTGTTTGTAATGACACCATAGGGATCCAAGGTCTTGTCACTTTACTGTTTTCACATACCTAGTAACCTATGGTCTTATTTCTTAATGGGTCAACTGATGTTTTCTTTTAATCTAGTGATATCACTGTATGATACCTAATCTGCAGTGATCAATTTGTTCCAAGTTCTCAAGACTGAACATGACCTCAGTTTACAGCCATTTAGGAGATGATACTGCCACCTTCTCCATGCATGTTTTTCAATCCCCCCAGGAATATTTTCATACCACTGAAGATTTTACATTGAACAGTAGCTCCACCCTCGCTATAGCCACATTTGACCGTTTGTGGTGGGGTCCCGTTGATGGGTCCATTCTGCAATGAGCAGAACTCAACATGCGACAATGTCCCTCCGGCCACCATATAATATTGAAGGTAGGGGGTAGGAGGAGGTGGCAAAAAACCTATAACCCATGAACTACCCCCATAGCTCTGGCTGTTCATGGCTCTCTTCATTAATACTAAGGATGAGCCGAACACCCCCCGGTTCGGTTCACAGTAGAACATGCGAACAGGCAAAAATTTTGTTCGAACACTGTTAAAGTCAATGGGACACGAGCGTGAAAAATCATAAGTGCTCATTTTAAAAGCTTATATGCAAGTTATTGTCATAAAAAGTGTTTGCCCTGGGAGACATGTATCAATGCAAAAGGAAAAGTTTTTGAAAACTTGGAAAACTGAAGTTTTTTCGGGAGCAGTGATTTTAATAATGCTTAAAGTGAAACAATAAAATAAAAATATTCCTTTGAATATCGTGCCTGGGGGGTGTCCTTAGTATGCCTGTAAAGGAGTGCATCTTTCCCATGTTTATAACAGTGCCACAGCAAAATGACATTTCTAAAGGAAAACAATTTCTTTTAAAGCTGCTCACGGCTGTAATGTATTGTCGGATCCCGGCAATATAGATAAAAATACCCAAAAAAATGGGCATGGATGTCCCCCCCCAAAATCTATACCAGGCCCTTCAAGTATGGATATTAAGGGGAACCCCACACCCAATTTTTTTTTTAAATGGCGTGGGGTTCCCCCAAGCCCCCACACACTATATACTCTGAACAGCAGTATATATATACTAAAAGGCCTGCCCGATATACTCTGCAGAAAATTGGGCCTTAGGTGTTGGTGGTACCAGAACACTGTAAGCCCTCACAGTTACTCTTGTTGGGCGCAGGAACGGGCCCTGCTGTGAAATATTATATCAAGAATTGTAATTACCGTATTTTTAGTTCCATAAGACACACTTTTTCCCCCCCAAAAAACAGGGGGGAAATGTCTGTGCGTCTTATTTAGCGAATACTGTCCAGCAGAGCTGCTGATAGGGGGATCATTTCGGTGGCAGAACGATACCCTATGCATCTCTCTGCCCCAGCTAAATCCTGTTTATCCCCTGCCTTCAGCTGCTAGAGGGAGAGAAACAAAAGGTATTGTTCTTTATTTAACCCCCACAGGATTGGCATTCATATGTAAATCGTGAGTGCATTGTTATGTAAATGAGTTTGACCGCCTAAAATTCATATGCTAATTACACCCCCTCCTCTGCATACCACCCACCTAAAAGATGTAAACAGCATACAGGGTGCAGAGTTGAATGGGAAGGAGGGGTTGGAGTGCAGAGGTTAGTAGATGAAGGGTTTGGGGGACAGAGGTTAGCAGATGATGAGTTAGAGGGGCAGAGTTGTACGGAGAGGGAGATAAGAATGCAAAGATTAGTAGAGAGATGGGAGGTTACTGTAAATACATCTGTTACATCACTGGTCAGTGTAAATGTCTCAATACATTGGTGGTATCAGGGAAATTAGTAGACCAGACTGTGTGGACTGCACAGAGGAAACCCAAAACGCATATAAGTGAAATAATAAGTGTTTATTTAAATAAATGACAAGAAGTGAAAACAAATAGTGCACTACCAACCACAAACTACAAACAAATAATATATACAATAAATGGGCAATACCAGAATCACAAACGATTATTTAAGCCAGGGTCATGCACGGGAGATCAGCAGATGAACAAGGGCAGGATGGGAACTAAGGATGGGAAAGGCAACAAAGGAGCAGGAACTCAGGAACACCGGATCAGGATGGGAAGGGTACAGGTTACAGGTTACAGGTCTCAGGTTACAGGTCACAGGTTCTGGGCACATGGAAGAGAGATACCAAGGCAAGTGTGTGAGGGCTGGCCGGGTATTTATAATCTGCCAGTGATTGGCCTCATGTGACAGCTGAGCGCAGAAAGAGCTGTCTGCTCCACACTGCCAGGATCCATCCGCTGGTGGACGCCAGTACTGCGGCCCAAAGATGATATCCCAGCAGGGAAGGCCTCTCCTGACAGTTATAAACTGCCAGGAGACACCTGCTGGTGGACCACAGTACTGCACGCCAAATGATGGGTCTTACCAGCGGACGGATCCATTCCTGACAGGTGGTTGATGTAAATACTCCTGTTGTGTTGAGGTCATGTAAATGTCTCAGTTACATTGGAGGGATCAGTGTAGGGTGCCCCCTTACATTAGTTGTTAGTGTAGAAATATTATTATTCTGTTATATTTTATAAAATATTTTAGTACACCATTTGGTTAAGAATATGTTTTTTCATATTTTACTCCTCTAAAACCTAGGTGCCTCTTATGGTCAGGGGCGTCTTATGGAGCAGGGGCAAAAAAATTGGGTCGTAGTGGTGCCACAACACTGTAACCCCTCACAGATATTCTTGTTGGGCACTGTAATGGGCCCTGCTGTGAAACATGACTGCCAGTTTCTTGTCGTTCTGTGGCACCCCCTCTCTCTAGGTTCACGTTACTCCCTTCCTCAACCTGGGAACCAACATCGGAGCCTTAAAATTGGTGCGTATCCTCCAGCAGCATATAACCTACACTGTGGTCCAATAATTCTGGGGACTCCTCCGTTCATGATGGTGTGGCTATGGAAGGAGTGACTTTGGACAAGGAGCTGGTGGAATAGGCCGCTTTGGCAGCTGCGTTGGAAGGCAAACTACTCTGAGCCTGGGTGACAGAGAATGAGGAGGATGAGGACGGCTTTGTTATCCACTCCACCAACTCTTCTGCATGTTGTGGCTCAATAACACGGCCAGCAGCAGCAGCAAAAAAGAACAAGCGTGCCCCACGACCACCACTGTTGACTGTAGACACCGAGGCTGTTTGCCCTCTTTTAGTCTGCATGTCCTTGGTGGCATTCCGGACATGATGTATTTTTTGTTTTGCAACACCACACTACACTGTATTATATACTGTGTACACCACCTGAAGTGTATTAGAAAGTGGACAATGGCTGCATTGTATTGTATACTGTGTACACCACTAGAAGTGTAGTAGAAACTGTACAAAAATATGAGGGGTGTACTCACTTTTGTGAGATACTATATATATATATATATATATATATATATATAATATTGTTGTGCTTTTTAAGGACAGTTCTTGCACAGTATTTATTAAGTAATTTTTAACGAGGATATTTTTAAGATACAAAATCAATCTATATGACACAGTCTATACATGTGAAACTTATTCATGGAGACAAGTGATCATACAAAATAGTTACATTTATTGGTTGACAATAAACTAATATTTACATGAAATTAAAATACAGATTGCATTACTTGAACATCTTGAAATTTGATAGAAACACCCGCAAAATAGGAGCGTAGTACCTTGGACATAATATCACCATGATAACTTCTCAGTAGAATCAATAACCTTATGATAATTGACAATTAAACAGACTGTCTGTATTTCACACGTCCAACCGTTACTATGCTGCAGGTAAGTAAATGGTTAACCATGTGAAATAAATTAGATGTTTGTTTGTCAATAACAGTGGCAACTATGCAAAAAGAAATATATAATGAAAAATTTAATTTTAGAGGAAAAAATCTAAAAGGCGGTTATTGATTCGGGAGAACGATTATCAATAGTAGAATATTCAATACATCAATATTTAAGAGAACATACAAGATAAAATCAACATGGCATATTTACTCATTCCAAAATGGCGATTAGTCTGGAGTGCTGGTTACCAGGATTTAAGATGGCTGTCGTGGCTTTCAAAGGAGCAGGGTTTAGGAATCTTCATTAATGTTCAAATATGTATTCATGCATGGTGCATGGGTGTCAGTCTGCCTGGGAGTATGTGTATCTCCCAGTGTCCCTTCTCAGGGTGGGTCCCTCAGCCCCCTCCCTTTCTGGCATCCCACCTGCTCTTAAATACCATGTCAGACAATGAGATCATAAAATTATAATAAGTTCTGCCCAAAAGGTATGTGTTCTCTTTTCATTGGTAGTCAAAACGTAATAATAAACTTTTTCTAGGAGCCTAATGATTTTAAGGTAATAGCACCTTCAACCACCAGGTGTCTCGCATGTGTTTGGTGTTTATCTCTTTAAGTTAATATATTTTATTTTTATAATGTGTATTATTTGTATCTTAGTGAACATAATATATATATATTTTGTATTCAGGGATGCTAGTAACCAACATAATATAAAATACGCTTAGCAAAATTTTGATGAATCCCTATTACAGAAAAGGGTTATATATATATGTATATTTATAAATCTAGTCTATCTATGAAGGACACAGGTTATCTATATCAATCAATATAACACTGAATGATTATTTATATTGATACATGTATAATTCTGGTATATCCGATTAATATTTGTTTATCTAAACATAGGTTAAATTCTTATATATTTATAATCACAATTATATGTTTTTCATAATACTAATTTGTTTCTTAAAAAAAAACTTTCATATATATTTTCTTTATAACAAATGTCATCAAATCATCAGATATTATAATTATCTTTTGTGACCTATAAATATCATAGATAATCTAAATGATTTATCAAAGATATGGATGACTCTGGTATATGATTCTTATAACATCCATTTTAACATTGTAACATAACATATACCAGATACATGTATTTGTCATTCTACTTTGGTTTTTGTGACTGTTGTCATCCTGGCGTATAATTAACTGGAGTCTCCTGCCATTGTTTTGGGGAACAAGCCTGAGTCAACATCATGGTTTGACTAGGAAAGCAATATCATTCTCTGATACAATAAGACATATTTACTCATCATACAGCAATGCACTGCGATCTCGCAGTGCATTATGGGGCGATCCGCGGTGCTCGCTTTTTCCCGCAAATGCCCCATATGTTCAGTTCATTTTAGAACAAACACCCCATAGAACCACGGGCTCATCCCTAATGGACTGCACAGACTGAGCAGGCACTATGCCCGACCCTTAGTGAAAACTGCTTTTTCACTTTGACATGTCATAAAATAAAGAAAAAGATAAGGTTTAGATACAAATTTTATTGAATGACTGTAACTAAAAAATGATACGAATGATCCATTGTAATTCCTGGAATTAAACATGGGCCGTTCTCTTATCTATTCATGTGTTCCTGAGAAAGCAAATTAATAGCAGTCATTCCACTGGCAACGTCTATAATATAAATCACTATGGCAATGGAGAAAAATTGACATACTCGGCACTACAACACTGAAATAACTTTGCTTGCAAATGACTCAGATGCCATTTTTAATGTAATGTGACAGCAGTATATGTTAATGCTCATTGCCTACAATGGGTCCAGAGTTTTTTTTTCTCTATATAGTATTCCTATTGAGTGGTTTATAGAAGTTGGAGCTATACTTAAGCCTTGTATGTTGGGTGAGATCCTCACTACAAGACTACTACTCGACTCCTTACTAGATTAAACTTTATGAATAAAAGTATCTGTTGCCTATCATTAATAGTTATCTCCTTTTAAATTTGCACTGACAAAGGAAAATAATTGGTCAATATGGCCCGTTATTCAGTGGTACCATGACTGTGACATTGTTTGCAGCGTAGAAGAAGTCACCTTCTGTAAATCTGTCAAGGAAGGGTTACTGATAACTCTCTCCATCAGCAGCCAACCCTGTCTTTCAGTGTAAGAAAATGAAGTGGCCAAGCAAAATTTTTATTAGCATGTAATATTCCAGATTGTAGCAGTTTCCATCCCATTAATCACTCTCTCTGCTATATATACAGTATGTCCCATTAATAGCAGATGCCTATTTCCCATCAATTGCTTTATGACAAGGAATTTACAACTTCAACAAAATGAGCCAGCACTGACCATATGAGCAAAAATGCTTTATCATAACATTGCGTTATGTAGAAGATTATTTTTAATAGAATAGTGGATTTAAAGACCAAATCTTGGCTAATTTATTTAATGTCCCCTAGGATGGATAAAAACAAGCTTCATCTGAAATACCCCTTCTCACACTCTGCCCCTTGCAGTACCCATTCTCCACAACAAGATGTCCTCAGCCCTTTGGGTTCATTGACACCCAGAGTAGACATTGTGAGTGCAGGCTGTCAAGGACCTGACCCCTGAAGGAATGTCACAACAGCACCCTGCACTTACAAAGGGACATTTATCAATTTGTCTCATTTTGTCACGTAGCAAGAAAATGCAAAAAAAGAGCAGCGAGACAGACAAGCCTGATAGCTTGATTTATAAATTGCCCCCTCTGCTGCTCTAAAGTAGAACTGGGACAGAATAAAACCTAAAAAAAACTAAAATTGTGCACCTGTTTAGAGTCAAAATCCGTCTGATATTCAGTAAAAAACCTGTCAAAAAACTTTATAAATCCATGGTAGTTGGCTGCTCGGGATCACAGGTGCAGGGCTCATCAGTGCACTTCAGTGCCCCTTTTTGAATCATTGAGGACCACCCATCACATACCCAGCCTGAAGACTCCTGTAAAAAAAAGGTATGTGTAACACTGGGCAATATGACTGATTGCAGAAGTCTTTTCGCCTACAAGATGGCAATGTCAGCTATGCTGTTCCTAACTAGAGCAGGAGCACTCTGGGAGATGTAGTTTAAAAGAGTATCCAAGCCATAACCATCCCTAGGAAGCAACTACAATATCCATATGCACCTGAAAGCAGGAGGAAACACATAAAAGGCAAAGCCAGGGAAAGAGCCGAGCAGCTGGGGGAGCGCCCCAACTGGAGCAGGAAGAGAGAAAGTGCTGTGCTGCGTTGCTGTGCTGAACTTGCTGGATGCTGCTGTGCATTACAGCCGGGAGGCCAAACCAGAGCAAGCCTGCTGCAGTATCGGCGGTCTGGGGACTATTTCATGATGCTGTGATCTAGGACATTATTGTTTAAATTCACTGTGAAGGTCACCATCGTACCTGTTTAAAATGAAAATAAAGTCAGCATTAAACGCCCAAATATCGCTGCTAGCAAAAAGGTAATATAAGCAATACCTCTTTGGTAAATTTAACATAAATTGCATATGTTAAATGTCATAATTAATATGTTGCATATGGTAAATGTCAAATTAAAGTGCATAAAAATTGTGATGTGAAAGCTCATATAGTGAAATCCAAAATTAGCAAGTCTCAACATATGTACCCATACTACCTCAAACCCCCTGAGGAAGATACGTTATATATAAAACCAAAATGTGGCGCTGTGATAGTGAAACTTAATACAAAAAAGTCTATAAGTGTGGAGGCAATGATCCAGAAATAATGGTGACAGTCCATCAATCAGACGTAAATGGTGCTGTGTGAAGAAAGTAATCTTCTACCAAAACAATGGTGCATATATATATATATATATATCCCTCCTGAACAAGTAGTGCAAAAATCCCGCTTAAGGTGATAGTAATCTGCTTACCAGATAGAAGCAGAAAGAAGGCGATATTAATCACGTGGTGCCATGAAGAAGGTGGATAGAAGTCTGATGAACCCAAAGGTATGATTAAATCCGAAAAATCTTGATGGAATGTTGGTGACCAAGTCCACTCAGCCAAATCTGGTGTAAGCTAGAAAAAAACTCTCCCACGGGTTGAAGGAAGAGAGTAATGACAATAGTGAAGCCCGCAAGGTGAAGTTTAACAGTTTTATTGCTGGTATTCTACTTACATCAAAGTAAAAACATCAGGGCATGGATAAAAAGACAATTCCGCATACTTGCATCAGCCCGTTATACCCTTAAGCCCCATACACACGGTCGGACTTTTTCATCAATTTGGTCCGATCGGACAAGGTTGTTGAAAAATCAGACCGTGTGTATGCACCATCGGACAGTGTTCGTCGGTTTGTCCGTCGGACAAAGTCTTATCTCCTGCTGGAAAGATTTCCCTTCAACCCGGTCCGATCACACCAAATCCGAGCGTGTGTACGCTTGTCCGACCGGACAAAGTGCTACGCATGCTCAGATCACATTACAAGACCAAAGCTATTGGCTACTAGCCTCTACGTAGTCCCGTCGTAGGCAACAAACGTCACCACGTTCAGAATGATCGGATTTTCCGACAACTTTGTCCGATCGTGTGTACGCAAAACCAACATCAGACAAAGTATGACGGACATGGTCCGACGGACCTGGTCCACGGATTGTCCGCGCGTGTGTATGGGGCTTTAGTATCCACACGCATAGGGGAGGGGCCAGGATAGAGTGAGAGACAGTACACCTGCCTAGATGAGATACATACCTATACTGTTTACAGTATTATTTTGAGCTCTATGAAGTATGGTGCACTGACGCACCTTATACATGTGAGTCCCCCGGCGGGGGAGTGGTTTTTAACTCATTTAATAAATCTTGAAAACGGTATTGCACTATCAGTCTTTTTCCTTTTTTCATGCGCCTCTGAGATCATTGCATTAAGGATACTCCTGATCAGGTGAAACAGCTGAGAACCCTATAGTGGTTCATATGCGTGCTTTGACTCAGTGTAAAAGCTGGTCACACGCTCTGAGGTGAGCTTATTACCATAAGGGGTTTCCGGATTTCACCTATGCATGATTCAGAGTCACGGTTGGATATAACAGCATGCCAATAGTATGATCAGCGGAGATCGCGTCACTTGCATCTATTTTCACAACAACCAGCATTTGTGTTTCTAATCACAGCCCAAGACAGGCTGCCACAAAGGACTGTTTATTTTTCTATGATATAGAGACACTTTTATGGTTTGCGCACTTGCACTTTTTTATTTATACATGTTTGCTATCACAAATGTATGCATTTAGCACTTTTTTCAGCTATTCTTATCATTATTATTTAATTTGTTTATTCCCTTGAATGGTATACGTTGGCACCATATAACTCTGAGGGGTCCATATAACCTTACTGAGTTTTTTTGCACAATTGGCACTTGTGCACTTTATATCCAGTTGTGTGTTTACAGATTTGTGCACACTGTTTGTTTATTATTTTTTACATTATTTGTTTGCTATATATTGCACTTGCACTTTACACCAGTTGTAGGTTTACTATTTTATGCACATTAATATTTTCTTGTGGATCTATAACTATAGATTAAGGCTTAGATTATTTTGTGTATAGCTATTCTAGCGCAACATATATTTTCTTTAGTACCCATACTACCTATCAGCATAAAAAGATGGGGCAATACATTCAGTCTTTCAGTGATTAAAAAGCCATCAAAGTAATTAGAAAGTCATATCAAGGTGCAATTCACAAAGTCCATGTGATGGAAAAAATGTTATTATATAATCGTATATAAACGTTCCAGCAGGATTCTAGGCTGCTCAATTAGGTGCAGCAAACATGTATGTAAATTGTCAATCTTCGAAATTTACAGTCAGTCCTAAACTCCAAGCATTTAAGGAACTGGAACTCAGGATACATCCAAAAAAGGGGAAAAAAAAACATATAGTGTGATATTTCTATGAACTGGTTAATGCAAATGATACCCAGTGCATGTAAAATCACACTGTGTAAACCACGTGTCTACCAATCACCTGCCACCACCCACATGCAATGCAAACTTACCGCCATATCAGCTGCCAGAAAATTGTGCAGGAATAAAGGTAGTGTGGATGGTAACTGCAGACATCAATCTAAGGTCACTCTGGACTCTACCTACTTCCTTCCATGGGCAATACTCCACTTATAGTTCACCAGACACCATAGGTAATGAGATGAAAAAAGTGCCATATAGTGTAGTATTTCTTGTAAACTATAGTCAGGGCATAGATAAAATCTTGACAAACAGTATAAGAACAAGCCAGCAAACACTTACTTCAATCGCCGCCACACGGACCTCCGATGTGGTGGTGGTGTGACATCACGCTACAAGCTCCGCTCTATGCATTTCGCACTATAGTGCGTCCTTAGGGGCCTCCCATAGTATCAGGCTGGTACGTACCTGACTGGTGAGTCCACTTGGGCAGAGGGGAGGTCTCCCGTACGGATCCCACTATCGGCCCCTGGAGATGGGTACAGGAGGCACGAGAGTGAGGAAGGGTAAGAGAGCCTGGTGCAGGGTGTCCGGATGTGGTGAGGAGAGTCCACTGGAGACCGGGTGGAGTGCAGGTATGCGGGATACACAGGTGGAGATTCCACAGGTGGGTGATGTGAGTAAGGGTATGCAGGATATCCAGAAGATGTGGTAAGTCCAGGTATAAGCCCCACTGGGGACAAGATGGGGTGCAGGTATGCGGGATACACAGGTGGGTGATGTGAGTAAGGGTATGCAGGATATCCAGAAGATGTGGTAAGTCCAGGTATAAGCAGATGAGGTGCAGGTATGCGGAATACACAGATGGAGGGAGGCGTGGAATAGGAAGCAGGCACAAGTCTCTCAATAGGAATCAAGATAATCTAGATACCTTCAAGGTCTGGCGGTGTTCCGATGGCGAGGCACAAAAGGGACAAGCATAAGAATGGTCAATCAGGCAGAGGTCGTCAGGCAGGCGGAGATCAAGGAATTCCAAAGGGCAAGCCGGGTCACAGGATCAAACAAGGTTTTAGCAGGTTACAAACACAGGAACAAGGTCTCTGGAGAGCTGAAGATCAGGCAGCACTGGCCAACAGGTGCTGCCTGATTAAGTAGGCTGACTGGCGCCAACAGCACACACAGGTGCGTTCCAATTACTGCGCGCGCGCCCGGACGCGTGCACGCGCGCGCGCACGCAAGCCCGCACCCGCAGGAACGCGCACAGGAGTGCGTGCACTAGCGCGCGCCCGCACCCGGCTGTCTGGAATAGCGTTTTTTGTGACACATAGACTGTTTTACTTTTGTTTATCTCTGTTGGATCACTTGAGGTGTATCATCTAACACAGAGAACTATTGTTTATGCTCTTGAGGCCACAGCATAAGCTGAAATTTGACTTATCATTAGCCCCCCCCCCCCCCCCTGGAGTGTGCTATACAGCTATTGCTATGTCTATGTGTATTGACATTCATGTTCCAGTTTGCTCTGTTAAACTTTATGACTCTAATCTGCCAACGCAGTCTGTTTATCTTTTAAAGAGTTGTGTGTATACTTCTTCTGTGCCTAATATATAGGCAAGGCCCACATTTGTGATACCAATAAAGTCCCTTCTTTTTGCCTAGTTCCATTTATAATTCTTGTGTGCCTGCTGGGGACCTACAGGCAAGGCATTCTGTTGGTGTCAGAGAGGGTAAGGCCTCACATAGGGCTAGACAAGAGCAGAGGACCCAAATTACCAGTGGCTCCTACAGTGGTAACGCTATATATGTACAAAACATTTTAGAGCCAGGAATCAAAATGCAATGCATGAGTTGGTAGAGTTGGGTAATAAACCAAAAAAAAATGCATGCAGGGGGACTCAAGGGGAGGAAGAAAAGGGAAAAGAGCAGAGTGGAGGGGGGGGGGGGGGGGCAAGATTTTAAACTTGAATGTCTATATGCACATTGTTACATCTATGTAAAGTATATTTATACGCCTATTTACTCATGTAATGAATAAATATTTATTTATATTATTATTCACTCCTGGCAGCAGACCAAAGTGGTGGGAGTAAAAGGAAGGTCTCACTCATCTAGCAGGGTGTGACTCATGGAAGCAGGTGAGTATTTCTGCTGTGCTGTGTTCTGTCTAGTGATCCTGACAGTGGCGGATTTGCTAGTTTGACATGGACTCTAGGTTGTATGGGCTCAAAGGTCTCACTGTCCAAAACTCAAGGAAGTGTTAATCGTATTAGCCTTATTGTGGGGCTGATATCTCTGCTTGCAAGTCTCCAATAGTTTCAGAAGGCAGTACTCTTGTAAAAAAACATCAAATACAGATTGCCACATTGTATATAAAAAATGATCTGGTGCAGGCAAATACACTGCTTGCAATCTGCATTTTGGTTGTAATTAAAAATACATTGACACTCACCCCGTATGTTTTGAAAGTGGTGCAGGAAACAGATCGAGAGGGAGAGGCATAGCAGCACTGCATGGGGGGCGGGAGCAGTAGTGGGCACTGCCCAAGATAACTTTACAGATTAATTAGAAGGTGATGGTTGCTAGGACACAAAGCAACCGATCACCAGCTATGCGTTAACTTTAGCAGCTCCTGTTCCTGTTCCTGCACTCCATGCAGTGCTACTGTGCCTCTAGTTTTCCATCTGCCCTGGCTCCTGCTCAGTGCTCTGTGTACCTGTCAGATAGTGTAGTGAGGGGGGCAGAGGACCTAGCACTGAAGGATGGAGGGGCAGGGGATGCTTGATGTTAACGTTCCGAGAGCTCTGGGGGGTGATGTAAAGGGGCAGAGCACATTGCTGTGTGTGGGGGGGGGGCAATGGGTGGATGATGTGACGGGGCAGAAAGGACTACTGGGGGGATGTAAAGGGCTAGAGCCCTACTGTGGGGGGGTATGTAAAGGGGCAGAGAGCACTGCTGTGGTGGGGGGTAAAGGAGCAGTGCTGTTGAAAGGGTAATGTTATGGAGGGGGGGGTGATGTGAAAGGGCAGAGGACTATACTGTGGGGGAGGAGGAGGAGGGCACAACTCTGGGGGGTGATGTGAGAGCGGCAGAGGACACTACTGTGGGAGGGGGAGGTGATGTGAAGAGGGACACAGGACACTGCTATGGGGGGAGGTGATGTGAGGAGGGGCAGAGGACACTGCTGTGGGAGGGGGAGGTAATGTGAGAGGGGCAGAGAACACTACTGTGGGGGGAGATGATGTGAAGAGGGACACAGGACACTGCTGTGGGGGAGGTGATGTGAAGAGGGGCAGAGAATACTACTGTGGAAGGGGGAGGTGATGTGAAGAGGGGCAGAGGACAATGCTGTGGGGGAAGGTAATGTGAGAGGGGCAGACGACACTACTGTGGGGGGAGGGGATGTGAAGGGGAGCAGAGGACATAATTTAAAAAAATATATTATTTATTCATAGTCAAGAAAAGGAAAAGCACACATCAAGTAGAAAAAATTCTAGCTCATATCAATTGGCATGTAGTTGCCATCATCCCTTCTGATGTGTACAGATTGAAAAAACCTCTAGAAGGTGGGATTTTTAAGGCAACATTACAAAAAAATATTTTTAATAAAAAGTTGAATTTATTCTACAAAATGTTACATAGTAATATGAATCACGAAAAACACAGTAGAACATAATCTAACAAATAATATAAAAACAGTGTTAGTGAGAGAATGATACTGTTAGCTTGTCGGTCCCAAGACCTCCAGAAAACTGGTGGTGGTGGACTAAGCACGTCATCTGACACGTTTCGATATTAGAACAGTATAATCTTCTTCAGGGATGATTTTTTTTTTTTTAACTGAAAAGAGGGATGATTTATAACATTCTCTATAATAGATTTAAAAAGAATCCATTACATATATATCAAAAAATTCTATAGACATACATTTTACTTTCAAAGATGCACAACTTACTACATAACACTGGTTCACTTCAGCACATGCATTTCCTCGTGGCCACAGGAGAGGAGGTCTTCACCTCACTTGTACAGGTCCAAATAAGGCCCTTCTAATATCTCTTACAGGGAGACTGGATAACAATAATCCGTAAAATGGCGTTTGAAAGGTATAAATAACCGGGAGCGCTACAGAGAGAAGAACATTGATGTAAGGGATCCCACACTGTTCAAAATGTCTAAAGCCAAAGCCTCCCATAAATGGCAAAAATATAATCTTACCCTGTAAGAAGTAAGAGACTTCCAAAATTGGGGCTTCAGTTTCTGTTGTCCTTCTCTGTCGTGCTCTCCAAGAGCACTACAAGAAAGAAAGAAACCAAAGTTTATCAGAAAAAAAACAAAGAAGCCCCAAAAGTTTCTGGGGAGAAGACAGCTCTGATTGAAAGCTAATCTTACCTTATAAAGAAAAAGGAGACTGGGTGGTGGAATTTCAATTAGAAGTCCTGCTCTGTGATCCTCTCCTGTAACCTCTCCATGAGAGGAAAGTGAATGACGCCATATGTCTCCCTTGGCGTCCTTTTATGTGGTGGTATGGGTCCGCTGCACATGCGCACCCATGGGCGCATCGTACGTGCGCGGCACATAAGCGTACTGCACGTGCGCAGCAACTAACGCAACACGTGTTCGAAGCCATGCATTGCACATGCGCACGGACGAACGCAACATATACTTAGCGCGACATGGCGCATATTGATGTGTCAGGATATCCTACATATTAATGAGTCTTCCGGCGCATAGAACCATGCGCACATAGATGCGCCGCGGCGACCCTAACGCCACGCATATTCCGTCTGGTTGCACTATTTGTGTTCCAGACGTGTGGCCGTGAAACCACACAACCCAAAAAAAATAAAAAATAAAAATATATTTTTTTATTTTGGGTTTTAGCTATAATATAGTATAGTAGTTCTGTTACTTAAATAGTTACGTTTATTATTAAAGATACCGCGCGGATGCAGAGTGCCCCCATAAATAGTGCACCAGAGTGCCTCAATCTATGCTCTACGCTGGTTGTCAAAAATAGAGCAAATTCTCTTACCACCCATGTATTGCAGGAGCAATACCTAAAACACCCTTCATGACACAAACGGAATTGTGTGATGGTGGGTCAATTGTAGGACTAATAACCACCGGCAAAGTTTCCTGGTGTGATTTCCCCAGACGGGGTGATCAGAACACCCCCATGGGTAGTCCCCAGGATAGGGGGCAGCCTCCAATGTGGTGAATGAACCACCAGGAGGCCCTCCTTTTGCCGTGTAGAGATATAGGACCTGTGAAAAAAATGTACCTGTTGCCTGTTATAATCTCCTCATTGCACCTATGTATTGGAGCCAGAGAGGGAAAAATTGGGCATAGACTCCTCTTCCAAGTGGCCACTACCTGGGGAAATTGCCTGTGCCGAGACCTGGAACACATCTCATGTTAGTTGTGCATTTTGAATCAAATACAAAAAAGGGCAAAAAGAACCACAAACAAAGAAAAAACGTTACAAATATAAAGTACTAATAATACCCCTTGGTAACTAGACCAAACCTTGGCGCTATCAAAGAACGCCTTCAGCCTAAATCCCCAGTCGGGGACAATGCAGTGGAGAGGGCCGTGTAAATGGCCCAGAGGTGGATCTATCAAAGATCCAATCAAAAAGAAGAAAGGAAAAGTCAGTCAGTTTTTCCTGAACTGAACCCCTCCAAAAATGGTCTGAAACATTTAAACCCGGGGGGGGGGGGGGTTGTGGCCTTCAAATGCCTGGTTCAACGCATTTCGTGCTGGAGCAGGCATTTGTTCCAATCCCCCTCTCTAATGGGAAAATGCAATCTATCAAGCACTGTAAAGTTAACCTTCGGAAGTCTATAATTATGCTGTCTGGCAACATGTCTGCCTAAAGGTACATACAAATTACATATGCGCATACTGTGCATGTGCTTTTCTACGCGTTTCCCCAGCTCCTGTTTGGTTTTACCTACGTAGAAGGCACCACACTGGCACTGCATTGCGTCCTGCAGGAAGCATAATGCTTCAGGGTGAAAGTCTCCCCATTTGGCAGTGCCAGTGTGGTCCTCCTACCTATCACATTACATTGAGAGCATGCTCCACATGGGTATGTCCCCCAAGTTTTGCATGGATATTTTCTCTTATCTCCCTTGTATTCACTTTGGGTTAGCAAATTGCTTAGAGAGCTTACTAAGGTTTTTAGCACAGGGTCTTCTGTAAGAATCAGCAAATATTTATTGATGATTTTTTTGATTTGCATATGTTCGTTTGAAAATTTCATAATAATTTGGGTAGTGTTGTCTATCTTTTTAGTTTTGGGTTTAAAGATTAAATCTCTTCTATTAAGATTTTTAACTCGATTAAAGGCCTTTCTGAGTGTAGATTTTGTATATCCCCTATTTAGTAGTCTCTTTGTGAGCTCATTGGACTCGTATTGAAAATCATCATTCAAAGTGCAATTTCTTCTTATTCTTAAAAATTGTCTGAATGGAATGGATTTTTTTAGGGGCTCTGGATGAAAACTATCTGCACAGAGTATGGTGTTACGTGCTGTTTCTTTTCTGTATAATTTGCTTTTTAATCTCCCATTGGATTCCTTTTGGATGCTGATATCCAAGAAATTGACCTGGTCAAGGTTATAGGTCATGGTGAAGAAAAGGTTAAAGCTGCTTTGGTTCATCAGCTGTAAACATTCCCCCAGCATGGCCTCAGAACCATCCCAAATAATTAGAATGTCATCTATGTATCGCTGCCACATTAGTATGTGGCGCGCATACATAGATGAATGTTCTACAGACAAAAAATCCTTCTCCCACTCCCCCAGGTACAGATTGGCATATGAGGGTGCGCAGCACGTCCAACCAAATTCAAGATCCATCCATCTTTCACATTATACAAAATTGGGATAACTATACTCTCTTGTTTTTTTTTTTTTTTTAATTCATGAAAGTGTCCCTTTTCCCAAAAAGTTGCATTTACAACACCGCTGCACAAATACCATGTGACATAAAATATTGAAACAATCACCATTTTATTCTCTGCTAAAAAATATATATATATAATGTTTGGGGGTTCTAAGTAATTTTCTAGCAAAAAATAGGGATTTTAACTTGTAAACACCAAATGTCAGAAATAGGCTTAGTCATGAAATGGTTATTATTGCAAAAAGTTAAAAATAATGCGTTTTTTTCAAAATTGGGGCTCTTTTTTTGCTTATAGCGCAAAAAATAAAAAACGCAGAGGCGATCAAATACCACAGAGCTATATTTGTGGGGAAAAAAGGATGTCAATTTTTTTTGGGTACAACGTCGCATGACCGCGCAATTGTCAGTTAAAGCGATGCAGTGCCGAATCGCAAAAAGTGCTCTGGTCATGAAGGGGGGAAATTCTTCCAGGGCTGATTAATGTTGATAAGATATAAACTGGTGTTGGCCTAAAGTTCTCAAGTAAAATTATCCTATATGAACATATATGAACATATTTTGGGATCCATAGAACATCCTTTGTTGTACAGGAAATTTTTATTTAAATGACATGTCCAAATAAAAAAGGTGTGTAACCTCCTCTATACTTCTTATATCATATGCTAATGCTCCTTATAAGGGAAAGAAAAGTACCAAAGTCTAAAGCTGCTTTCACACTAAATGCGCCGGCCGTTAGCGCAGCTCGCTTTTGCGCCACTTTATCAGGTGCTAGCAGGGCGCTTTTAACCCCAAAGAAGGGGTTGAAAACTCCCATGTTGCGGAGCTTCGGAATTGCTTTTCAGGTGCTTCGGAAGTGCTGCCCATTCATTGCATCCCCTGTTTTTGGAGCGCTGTATACAGCGTTCCAAAAACCCCCAAAGATGCTGCTTGCAGGACTTTTTCTAACGTCCCGCAAGCGCACCGGTCGGGTGTTAAAGCACCCATTGCAATGAATAGGAGGCAGTTTTCAGGCGCTTTACAGGCACTATTCTACCACTAAAACACTTGGAAACTGCCTCAGTGTGAAAGTGGTCTAAGAATAAATGAAAGAACTTAGGCCACATCCCAGGACTTTATAGATGTAGTAATCCTACCACTTGTATAACGACTATCAACTTAGGACTTTCTGCTGGAAGATGCCAAGAGAAGGGTGAGACCATCTCCGTGCATGCATTTGAAAAAACATAATTAGAGTCCTATGGATAATATTGACACAGAGTGATATACAAACACCTGGTATTACCCCATCATATTGCTTCTCACAAGACAACTACAGTCCATCTTCAGGTGGCCAAAGTATATCTCATGACGACCTACCTGCTACAAAACAATGTGTTGCGCCACCAAGAGGGAGACACCAGCTATAGCCTCCAGTTTAACAGTCCAGTCGATGTGGAACATGGAGATTCTGAGCTGTGTTAGAACGACTGGCTGGTTTCGCTAGTCAAGCCACATAAGAGGCAGAAAGATTACTTAAAGCATAATTTCACTTTTGTTGAGAAAAAACATTCCCCTCTGGGTGATCTATGTACATTGCAAGGATTATAAAAACCTTTGTTGCAGATTCCTACCTTTTGTTATTCTGAAGAAATCCCTGTGTGTTTCTCTGTGCCCATGTGGGAAAGTGAATCTAATGGGAGTGGTTTCATAATTATCAATCAGCTGTGCACCTGCAGGGCTTTAATGAGGAAAGCTGCTGGGCCTGCATCCCTTTAGATGTGTTCCTATTGGGAGTATATCACCAAAAATTAAATTTTTGTTCCAGGGAATGCCTGAAATCTGACTTGTATATTAGTGCAGACTTCTAGGAAAATTGGTGAGCCAATCACACAAGCAGGAAATTATGTTTCTGGGGGTCGTTTTGTATAAATTCTGTGTACAGAACATCTTTAGGTAGCCATATTGCATTTTCAGAAAATGACAGTGGATGCAGATTGAAAAGGGAAGGTAACGTTAAATTACAATATGACTTGTGTCGCAATTGTATACGCTATATTATTTTTTCTTTATTCACCATTTTTTTCCCCATGAAAGTGGAGTTACCCTTTAACTGGCACCGACTTGCATGACACCGACATCTTCTTCCTACATCTTGATTGGCCAGTAGAGAATGATGTAATGTATGCACACAGGAGTTAATTCATTCCAGAACCAAGGTGTGCTGAGAATGTACAGTGTGCTGGGCATGTGCAGCTCAGTGTACATTCAATGGAAGATTGTAGTGGTATTAAAGTGGAGCTCCGTCCTGGGGAAAATTTTTATTTTTTTTTAAAAGTCAGCAGCTACAAATACTGCAGCTGCTGACTTTTAAAAATCGGACACTTACCTGTCCCAGGGTCCAGCAATGCGGGGGAACGAGACCCCCCCTCGTTCCACGAGCCGCTCGCGGCGCCGGCATTCCTAATGTGGGAACCCGGCTGTGGCTTCACAGCCGGGCACCCACTGCGCATGCGCGAGCGGCACCGTGCGCCGTGATTTGACGCTCAGTCATCTGGGACACGTGACAGGTCCCAGATGACTGTGCGGTGCCGAGGGGGAAGTGACGTTTAGCCCGGGCACTGAAGGTGGCAGACTACGAGGGACCCCATAGCAACAGGCATTTGGAGGTGAGTAAAAAAATTTTTTTTTTTTTCCAATTATTTTTTTTTGATTTTGTTTATGATTTTTAAGCCCCTTTTTTTTTTTTGACTGGAACCCCACTTTAAAGCCAAAAATGTAATATATTGCAGTTTACCAATCATTAGATGTGGTGGCTGCATTCATTTTCTTTTCTTTGGCTTTTCTCTGTTTGTTTTCACCTGGTGATCTGGCAAGTAAGGCACCTCCAGTATTAGTGAGATCCAGCTCTGGAGGACTGAGTACAGGGGGCACAGCAAACGGCACCATTGGCAGTCTGGGGGGAGGGTAGCGTTAAATGTATTAGCAGATTTGGAACCCCCTAAAAAATTGAAGCCAAACTCCAACTCATACTTTATAACAAATTACAGAAACTGTTTTTTCCCTTTTGGGATAAAGTTTTTTGCATGAATAAATAAAAGCTAATTTTAATCACCCCTGCCAGTGTTAAGTGGTTTGTCTCATCCATGTAAATTGATACATTCTGCTGCAGAACTGAAAAAGTTGTGCTTTTGAAAAAACATCAGACTTGCTGGCTGGTTCACCAGATGAAAACATAAGAAAGAAAGGCAAAAAAAGAAAACAAATACAGTCATCACTTCTAAGAATTGGTAAACTGCAAAAAATGTTTGCTTTTAGGTTTAATACAGAAATCACGTAGCATGTCTCTCCTGCAATAAAATTATTGCCTGCTAGAAATAGCTTTTTTTTATTTTTCAACTTTCGTTCCTCTTTAAATATCTAGTGGTAGAAGCATGTTTTTACACTATTGAATATTATTATTATTATTAGTATACAGGATTTATATAGCGCCAACAGTTTACAATATAAAGGGAGACACTACACCAACAGTACAATTCAAAACAAGAGGGTTAGAGGAACCCTGCTCCTGTGAGCTTACAATCACATAATCCGACTTTCTGACGGGAAATGATTGATGAAAGGCTGTTGTCTGTAAATCGACCACGTGTATGCTCCATTGGACAATTGTTGTCAGACTTTCCATGGACAAATGTTGGCTAGCAGGTTTTCAAATTTTCCCCTGACAAATGTGTGTCTGGATTTTCTGAGCGTGTGTACACAAGTCAGTCGGACAAAAGTCCAAAGTACAAACACGCATGCTCGGAAGCAAGGACGAGCCAGAAGCGGTTGGTCTTGTAGACTAGCATTCGTAATGGAGAATTAACATTCGTGATTTGGCAAATTATGAAATCTCGAAATGCAGCGCACATTCTCTTCTTCTTTAATGGGATAATAATGAAGCTGCTTTGCTGATGATACTGATAGAGTTTTTGCAAACAAATTTTCAAAGGCTTTATTTTTTTCTAGTGATATCAAGAATAATATTATGTTTTTTTATTTTTTATTTGGGCAAGTTACCATTATCCCATGGTTTTTAAGATCAAAGATACAACTATGTTGGTGTCCCTTGTCAATTTTACATTGTATTTTTTAAAATGTAAGTGCCTACTCCCAAACTGTCATTTGAAGTAAAACACATAGCCAAGTATTATTCTCCACATTTTTTTTTTATTGTGCATTAAAAAAATAAAAATAAAATTAAACATGCTATCTGCCAATAGAACTTAACCAAATAGTGCATTCTATGCATCCAAAAATATAGAAAATATACCAAATCAAATCATTATTCAACCAAAGAAATAATGTCAAAGAAATAACTCCAAGGCCAATAATAAATAACACGTTATCTCCTCCAATTTCGCAAGATGTCTGGTTGACGAACGGCCATTCAGAAACAAACTGAAAAGCGCAAACTGAAAAGTGCAAAACGAAAAGCACGAATCAACACTCAACAAACTTCTACGAACACGAAGTTAGCAGAAGGAGCCCAAAGTGTGCTGCTAAAGAGCTGAAAAACCACATAGTACGTCACTACGTTTGTAATTGTTGGCCAACGCCATGTGTATGCAAAACAAGTTTGGGCCAACACCCTTTTGTTGGCCAACAATCCGATCGTGTGTACGAGGCATAAGAGGGAGGGGCTGGTGAAACCAAATGGTAGGGGACTGTAAGGGAGGGGAGTAGAAGATTTGGTTGTTAGCTTGATGCGGGATAGGCCTCCCTGAAGAGATGCATTTTCAGGGATCGCTTAAAAGTTAACAGAGTGGGAGATAACCAGACAGATTGGGGTAGTGAGTTTCAGAGAATGGGAGAGGCTCTGGAGAAGTACTGGAGACGAGCATGGGAAGAGAAGACAAGGGAGCTAGAGAGCGGAAGGTCTTGGGAAGAGCGAAGAGGACAGTTTGGTGATATTTAGAGATAAGATTGATGATGTAGCTTGGGGCAGAATTGTGAATGGCTTTGTAGGTTATTGTTAGTGTTTTGAATTTTATTCATTGGGTGAGTGGAAGCCAGTGGAGGGATTGGCAGAGAGGAGTGGCAGACACTGAACGGTTGGTAAGGTGGATGAGTCTGGCAGCAGCATTCATGATAGACTGGAGAGGGGATAGCTTGCGGAGAGGTAGGCCAATGAGGAGGGAATTCAATAGTCAAGGTGAGAGATAACTAGAGAGTGAATAAGTTAATTAGTGGTGTCAATGGTTAGAAAGGGGAGATGTTTCAGAGGTGAAGTCTGGACGATTTGGATAGTGATTGGATTTGGGGCTGAAAGGACAGGTCAGAGTCCAGGAATACACCTAGCACCTTGGCATGAGGGGAAGGACTGATTTTTGTATTATTGATCTTGATGGGGAAGTTGGGGGGAGGGGGTGTATTGGCTGGAGTAAAAATTATGAGCTTGGTTTTAGAAAGACTGCGTTTGAGGAAGTAGTGTGACAACAATGTTGATATGTCAGTTAGTTAGTAATGTGAGAGGAGGTGAGGGGTAGAAAAACTGATTTGTGTGTCGTCAGCATAGAGGTGGTACTGGAAGCCATGGGAAGTTATTAACAGACCAAGGGAGGAGGTGTAAATGGAGGCGAGAAGGGGTCTGAGGACAGAACCTTGAGGTACCCCTACAGAAAGAGGAAGTGTTAGACATGGGAACTGTCAAAAAATTTGTTTCGTTTCGTTCCATTTCGTATATAAAAAAATTTGTAATTCGTGTACGAAATTCCATTCGAATTCGTACGAAATACGAATTTCGGACGAAACGTAAAAAAATATTTGAATCGTTACGAATCGTTAGTAAAGTTACGAATCGTTACGAATCGTTAACGCGGCTAATGAATTGGCGGTTCCCGTAACACAGAGAACAATTCGAATCCAACTACAAATATCGAATTTCAACTAATACGAAATAAATTATTATAGCGGATATAACGAATGCTTTGAATGATTCGAATGAATTCGAGATTCAGTACATGTAATATTGAGAACTGTTCCTGCACAGTGTCATTTTTGCAGGAAAAAAAGCTAAAATCACTCGCGGCTAATGAATTGTCGGCTCTGTAACACAGAGAACAGTCATTCATTGATAAAAAAAAAAAAGCGTGGGGGTCCCCCCAAATTCAATAACCAGGCCCTTCAGGTCTGCTATGGATATTAAGGGGAACCCCAGCCAAAAAAAAAAAGGCGTAGGGTCCCCCCTTAAATATCCATACCAGACCCTTCAGGTCTGGGATGGATTTTAAGGGGAACCCCGGCCAAAAAAAAAAAAATGGCGTAGGGTCCCCCTCAAAATCCATACCAGACCCTTTATCCGAGCACGCAACCTGGCAGGCCGCAGGAAAAGAGGGGGGGACGAGAGCGCCCCCCTCCTGAACCGTACCAGGCCACATGCCCTCAACATTGGGAGGATGCTTTGGGGTTCCCCCCAAAGCACCTTGTCCCCATGTTGATGAGGACAAGGGCCTCATCCCCACAACCCTGGCCATTGGTTGTGGGGGTCTGCGGGCGGGGGGCTTATCGGAATCTGGAGCCCCCTTTAACAAGGGGACCCCCAAATCCCGCCCCCCCCTGTGTGAAATGGTAAGGGGGTACAAAAGTACCCCTACCATTTCACCAAAAAAGGTGACAAAAATTGTAAAAATGACAGGAGACGGTCTTTGACAATTCCTTTATTAAAACCTTCTTTCTTCTTTCTTCTGGTCTTCCTTTCTTCATCCTTCGGTTTATTCATCTTCTCCTTCCGGCATCTTCTTCCATCTTCTTCTTCCATCTTCTTCTTCCTCCGATCCGCTTCTTCTTCCTCCGGTCTTCTCGTCCGGCATCTTCTTCCATGGCGTCGGCGTCTGTTCTTCTGTCGGGCCGCTCCTCGCAATGGGAGGCTCCCGCTGTGTAAGGCTTCGCTCCGTCTGACAGGTCTTTTAAAACGGAGGGCACCTGGTAACCCCGCCCCGCTCTGACACACGGGGACGTCATGGGGACTTCCCTATGGCTTTCCCCATGACTTCAGAGGTATGGTTCAGGCTCTCGTCCCCCCCTCTTTTCCTGCGGCCTGCCAGGTTGCGTGCTTGGATAAAGGGTCTGGTATGGATTTTGAGGGGGACCCCACGCCATTTTTTTTGGCCAGGGTTCCCCTTAAAATCCATCCCAGACCTGAAGGGTCTGGTATGGATATTTAGGGGGACCCCTACGTCATTTTTTTTTTTAAATTTGAAGCGGGGGTTCCCCTTAATATCCATAGCAGACCTGAAGGGCCTGGTTATTGAATTTGGGGGGACCCCCACGCTTTTTTTTATCAATGACTTTCAATGAATGACTGTTCTCTGTGTTACAGAGCCGACAATTCATTAGCCGCGAGTGATTTTAAATAGCTTTTTTTCCTGCAAAAATTACATTGTGCAGGAACAGTTCTCTATATTAGATATACTGAATCTCGAATTCATTCGAATCATTTGAAGCATTCGTTATATCCGCTATAATAATTTCTTTCATATTAGTTGAAATTAGATATTTGGTAGTAGTTGGATTCGAATTGTTCTCTGTGTTACGGGAACCGACAATTAGCCGCGAGTGATTTTAAATAGCTTTTTTTCCTGCAAAAATGACACCTTGTACAGAGACAGTAGTTCTAAGCACCTTCAGGTCTGGGATGGATTTTAAGGGGAACCCGGCCAAAAAAAATGGCGTGGGGTCCCCCTCAAAATCCAGACCAGACCCTTTATCCAAGCACGCAACCTGGCAGGCCGCAGGAAAAGAGGGGGGGACGAGAGCGCCCCCCTCCTGAACCGTACCAGGCCACATGCCCTCAACATTGGGAGGGTGCTTTTGGGGTCTGAGACCCCAAAGCACCTTGTCCCCATGTTGATGGGGACAAGGGCCTCATCCCCACAACCCTGGTCATTGGTTGTGGGGGTCTGCGGGCGGGGGGCTTATCGGAATCTGGAAGCCCCCTTTAACAAGGGGACCCCCAGATCCTGGCCCCCCCTGTGTGAAATGGTAAGGGGTACAAAAGTACCCCTACCATTTCACCAAAAAAGTGACAAAAATGGTAAAAATGACAGGAGACGGTCTTTGACAATTCCTTTATTAAAATCTTCTTTCTTCTTTCTTCTGGTCTTCCTTCCTCCTTTCTTTATCCTTCGGTTTCTTCATCTTCTCCTTCCGGCATCTTCTTCCATCTTCTTCTTCCATCTTCTTCTTCCATCTTCTTCTTCCTCCGGTCTTCTCGTCCGGCATCTTCTTCCATGGCGTCGGCGTCTGTTCTTCTGTCGGGCCGCTCCTCGCAATGGGAGGCTCCCGCTGTGTGAGGCTTCACTCCGGCTGACAGGTCTTTTATAACGGAGGGCACCTGGTGACCCCGCCCCCCTCTGACGTGGTGGGGAAAGCCATAGGGAAGTCCCCATGATGTCCCCGTGCGTCAGAGGGGGGCGGGGTCACCAGGTGCCCTACGTTATAAAAGACCTGTCAGCCGGAGCGAAGCCTCACACAACGGGAGCCTCCCATTGCGAGGAGCGGTCCGAGAAGAGACGCCGACGCCATGGAAGAAGATGCCAGACGAGAAGGACGAGAAGACCGGAGGAAGAAGAAGCGGATCGGAGGAAGAAGATGATGGAAGAAGAAGATGGAAGAAGATGCCGGAAGGAGAAGATGAAGAAACCGAAGGATGAAGAAAGGAAGACCAGAAGAAAGAAGATTTTAATAAAGGAATTGTCAAAGACCGTCTCCTGTCATTTTTACAATTTTTGACACTTTTTTGGTGAAATGGTAGGGGTACTTTTGTACCCCTTACCATTTCACACAGGGAGGGGGGGGGATCTGGGGTCCCCTTGTTATAGGGGGCTTCCAGAGTCCGATAAGCCCCCCGCCCGCAGACCCCCACAACCAATGGCCAGGACTGTGGGGATGAGGCCCTTGTCCTCATCAACATGGGGACAAGGTGCTTTGGGGGTCTCAGACCCCCAAAGCACCCTCCCAATGTTGAGGGCATGTGGCCTGGTACGGTTCAGGAGGGTGGGGCGCTCTCGTCCCCCCCCTCTTTTCCTGCAGCCTGCCAGGTTGCGTGCTCGGATAAAGGGTCTGGTATGGATATTTAGGGGGACCCCACGCCATTTTTTTTTTTTTTGGCTGAGGTTCCCCTTAATATCCATAGCAGACCTGAAGGGCCTGGTTATTGAATTTGGGGGGACCCCCACGCTTTTTTTTTTATCAATGAATGACTGTTCTCTATGTTACGGAGCCGACAATTCATTAGCAGGCAATAGCCGCGAGTGATTTTAAATAGCTTTTTTTCCTGCAAAAATGACACTTTGTCATTCGAATTCATTCAAATTATTTGTTATATCCGCTTTAATAATTTCTTTCGAATTAGTTGAAATTCGATATTGGTAGTTTTATTCGAATAATTTGGAGCTGAAATTCGTAAACTGAATTTTTCCTGCAAAAATTACACTTTTTTCATTCGAATTCATTCGAATCGTTCGTTATATCCGCTATAATAATTTCTTTCATATTAGTTGAAATTCGATACTTGGTAGTCGGATTTGAATAATTTGGCGACGAAATTGGTAAACGGAATTTCGTATTCCATACGGAATTCGTTTTCAAAAAAATTCGTACTACGGATTCGTAAATTCGTACGAATTTCAAAAAATTTGTACGAATTACGAATTCGTACGAAACTAATCGCACATGTCTAGGAAGTGTAGAGGAGGAGTTATAGGTCGCACTGAAGGAGAGCTGTTATAGGTAGGAAGAGAGCCAGGAGAGAGCAGAGTCTTGAAGGCCAAGAGAGTGGAGTTTTATGAGGAGTAAATACAGAGTGTTGGATACATGCAGTTGTATGCAGTTGAATGTGACTGGCTACTTCTATCTATACCATGACCAGATAAAATGAGGACCTTTTAATGAGGATAAACGTTAACTGTACAACATAAGGTCCGTTGCCATGGACCATAGGGTGAGTACCTGGATTGAAAACTGGCTACAAGAGTGAGTTCAGAGGGTGGTGATAAATAGGGAGAATTGGAATGGTCAGGGGTGGGTAGTGGGGTCCCCAGGGTTCTGTGCTGGGACCAATCCTATTTAATGTGAACGACCTGGAGGATGGGGTAAACAGTTCAATCTCTGTATTTGTGGACAATACTAAGCTAAGCAGGGCAATAACTTCTCTGCAATATGTGAAAACCTTGTAAAAAGATCTGAACAAATTAATGGGGTGGGCAACTACATGGCAAATGGTTAAATGTAGAAAAATGTAAAATAATGCATTTGGGTGGCAAGAATATGAATGCAATTTATACACTGGGGGGAGAACCTCTGGGGGAATCTAGGATAGAAAAGGACCTGGGAGTCCTATTAGATGATAGGCTCAGCAATGGCATGCAATCCCAAGCTGCTGCTACTTCTACTTCTACTCCTCAGGAAGGATGTACTGTAAATGGAGCAAGTACAAAGAGGGGCAACAAAGCTAATAAAGGGTCTGGAGAATATTAGTTATGAGGAAAGGTTGCGAGCACTGAACTTATTCTCTGTGGAGAAGAGACGCTTGAGAGGGGATGTGATTTCAATATACAAATACCAAAATGGTGACCCCACAATAGGGATAAAACTTTTTCGCAGAAGGGAGTTTAACAAGACTCATGGCCACTCATTAAAATTAGAAGAAAAGAGGTTTAACCTTAAACTACGTAGAGGGTTCTTTACTGAAAGAGCGGCAAGAATGTGGAATTCCCTTCCACAGGCGGTGGTCTCAGCAGGGGGCATTGATCGTTTTTAAGAAACTATTAGATAAGCACCTGAAGGACCACAACATACAGGGATATACAATGTAATACTGACATATAATCACACACATAGGTTGGACTTGATGGACTTGTGTCTTTTTTCAACCTCACCTACTATGTAACTATGTAACCTTTACAGATATATTTCTTTCAAATATATTGGAGCAAACATATATATGTGGGCGTAGGTTGTGGAAGGGTGTATGGTTAAATACAATCCTAACATTTATATTTGGGATCCAACTCTCTGTATTCACTGATTTATATAGATTTAAATTGCTTATATTCTCCTCTAGGGAGTGCATAAATGAAATTCATTACTTGTACAGTAATATATTTCTATCTGATGCTCTATAATGCAAATGTATCATTTTACACGAATTGGACAACTGCGCACATTAGCTAACTGAGCTGCTTTGCCTCTTGTGTGGGTCCCAGGGAATAAGGTAGTTTCTATCTAAACACAATCTCCTTGCATGAGTAAAGAATCATATATATAAATTTCTACTAGAAACAAATGTAACAGCAGGAATGGATTTTTCTACTAATGACTGAGTAAAGAAAATAAGAACACCACATTCGTTTTGTCCTTTATTGTTTAAATGTCAGGATTCTCATACATGCATAATTTTTATTGCATCAAGAATAACCTGGGGACCATGAAAGAATTACACCAACTGCTCCTGTGTTGTACTTGTAAATATACCAAATTTAATACTCTGCACTGAGGCTGTACTTCACTGCTTTATTAATCCCCAAATGATCGTTCCCATACAGGAGTCAAACTAATGGCACAAAAGCAAAACAAAAACAACAAGCTGGAAAACGAGGCTGGAAGTCAGACGCATGCAACTAATCCAATTTATTAAACATACACATAGAAACTTGGTTCTTGTTGTACTGGAAAACTACCCAGGAGCCACACATATTCATAGAGTTTTGTAGTGCATGGTGGTAAAAAATACTTATTGTGTGTCTGAGAAAATTACTACTACTAAAGTGACCATATAGTACAAATAAAAATACAAAATAAAAACATACCTGCAAGAGATATAATACTTATCGCTACTCGTACCAACAGAACTTTGTTCCATTCAGGAGAAATACCTTAGCTCAAATCTACTGGGAAGCCAACACTTCTGGTAGTGCTGATTTCTTTGTCCCCAACTTACCAGTGCCTCCCACTGACCCTTGTATCATTACTTTGTCCTATAATGACGTGGAGGCAGGGGCGGACTGACCGGTTGGTCAGTGTGGCCATAATTCGAGGGCCCAGCCGCTGCAGGGGGCCCACCTGCTGAAACTCTTAAGGCTTCTGCGGGCCCCCAGCGACCATCTTTTTGGGCTTACCCGGACCCCATCGCTGCTTCGGAGGGTAAGGGGGAGGGTGAGCGCCGCATATAGCGGGGATGTACCAGTCCAATGCTGGGGCCCCGTGTGAAGTCTATCAGGTCCAAAATCGGAAGACAATTTTTGACAATTCCTTTATTAAAAAAGAGAAGAAAAAAAAGTGTCCCGCGATGTCCATCCATCTTCAATTACGCTGCCCGACGGACCCGAAAAATAGAAAGAAAAAAAGCTCCATCTTGATGGGAGGCCTACCGGTGACTGCTGTCTCTTGCCTGTGCCAGCTGTTATATAGGCAAGGGCAGGGCCACCCGCTGATGTAACCGAGTGACCCTGCCCACTTTTGACAGCATGTGACATCAGAGGGGGGTGGGGTAATCCGGTTACGTCACCGGGTGGCCCTGCCCTTGCCTATATAACAGCTGTCACAGCCAAAAGACAGCAGTCGCCAGGAGACGGAGGCGGAGATTTTTCTTTTTCTTTTCTATTTTTCGGGTCTGTCGGTGGCGTGATTGATGATGGATGTACATTGTCATTTTGCTGAGGCACTGTTGTACACTGCAAGTTTAACGCTGTATATTTCATTATGTTACTGCAAGAAAAATGCCATATATTTCATTGCATTACTGCAAGTTTAAGGCTATATAGTTCTGTGCTTTTCTGCAAGTTTAACGCTGTGTATTTCATTGCCTTACTGCAAGTTTAACGCTGTATAGTTCTGTGCATTACTGCAAGTTTAACGCCATATAGTTCTGTGCATTACTGCAAGTTTAACACCATATATTTAATTGCGTTACTGCAAGTTTAACACCATATATTTAATTGTGTTACTGCAAGTTGAACACCATATATTTCATTGCATTACTGCAAGTTTAACGCCATATAGTTCTGTGCATTACTGCAAGTTTAACTCTGTATATTTCATTGCATTACTGCAAGTTTAACGCTGTATAGTTCTGTGTATTACTGCAAGTTTAACACCATATATTTAATTGCGTTACTGCAAGTTTAACGCCGTATATTCCATTGCATTACTGCAAGTTTAAGGCCATATAGTTTCTGTGCATTACTGCAAGTTTAAAGCTGTATATTTCATTGCGTTACTGCAAGTTTAACGCCATATAGTTCTGTGCATTACTGCAAGTTTAAAGCCATATAGTTCTGTGCATTACTGCAAGTTTAAAGCTTGTATATTTCATTGCGTTACTGCAAGTTGAACGGCATATATTTCATTGCATTACTGAAAGTTTTACGCCATAAAGTTCTGTGCATTACTGCAAGTTTAAAGCTGCATATTTCATTGCATTACTGCAAGTTTAATGCCATATAGTTCTGTGCATTACTGCAAGTTTAACACAATATATTTCATTGTGTTACTGCAAGTTTAACGCTGTATATCGCATTAAACTTGCAGTAATGCACAGAACTATATGGCGTTAAACTTGCAGTAACGCAATGAAATATGCAGCTTTAAACTTGCAGTAATGCACAGAACTATATGGCATTAAACTTGCAGTAATGCAATGAAATATATGCCGTTCAACTTGCAGTAACGCAATTAAATATATGGTGTTAAACTTGCAGTGATGCACAGAACTATACAGCGTTAAACTTGCAGTAATGCAATGAAACATATGGCGTTAAACTTGCAGTAAGGCAATGAAATATACGGCGTTAAACTTGCAAAAATGCAAAGAACTATATGGCGTTAAACTTGCAGTAACGCAATGAAATATACAGCTTTAAACTTGCAGTAATGCACAGAACTATATGGCATTAAACTTGCAGTAATGCAATGAAATATATGCCGTTCAACTTGCAGTAACGCAATTAAATATATGGTGTTAAACTTGCAGTGATGCACAGAACTATACAGCGTTAAACTTGCAGTAATGCAATGAAACATATGGCGTTAAACTTGCAGTAAGGCAATGAAATATACGGCGTTAAACTTGCAAAAACGCAAAGAACTATATGGCGTTAAACTTGCAGTAACGCAATGAAATATACAGCATTAAACTTGCAGTAACGCAATGAAATATATTTCATTGCATTACTGCAAGTTTAACGCCATATAGTTCTGTGCATTTTTGCAAGTTTAACGCTGTATATTTCATTGCCTTACTGCAAGTTTAATGCTGTATAGTTCTGTGCATTACTGCAAGTTTAACACTGTATATTTCATTGCATTACTGCAAGTTTAACGCTGTATATTTCATTGCATTATTGCAAGTTTAACACCATATAGTTCTGTGCGTTATTGCAAGTTTAATGCTGTATAGTTCTGTGCATTACTGCAAGTTTAACACCATATATTTAAATGCGTTACTGCAAGTTGAACGCTGTATATTTCATTGCGTTACTGCAAGTTGAACGCCATATATTTCATTGAATTACTGCAAGTTTAACACCATATAGTTCTGTGCATTACTGCAAGTTTAACGCTGTATATTTCATTGCCTTACTGCAAGTTTAATGCTGTATAGTTCTGTGCATTACTGCAAGTTTAAAGCCATATAGTTCTGTGCTTTACTGCAAGTTTAACGCTGTATAGTTCTGTGCATTACTGCAAGTTTAACACCATATATTTAATTGCGTTACTGCAAGTTGAACGCTGTATATTTCATTGAATTACTGCAAGTTTAACACCATATAGTTCTGTGCATTACTGCAAGTTTAACGCCGTATATTTCATTGCGTTACTGCAACTTTAACGCCGTAAATTCATTGCATTGCTGCAAGTTGAACCCGGTATATATCATTGCGTTACTGCAAGTTTAACGTCATATAGTTCTGTGTGTTACTGCACGTTTGACGCAGTATATTATAGTGTATCCGTGGAGTGTGTCTGTGTCGTGAATACTCAAATTAATGTGCACCAAACACCACTTTCCATTGATTAAAGTGCTTCCACATACACATTTACTCATCTTTATTACATTTTGTTAATAAGCACCCCCCCCCCCCCCCCGCCCATCATGTCTAGGAGCACAGCAAGGAGAGGCAGACGTTCCCATGGCACTGTAAGGGAGCCAGCAGTGTATGTGTTTACAGGCAAAGGTGGACATGGTCAGCCCTCAGGCAGGGCATCATTTCCTCTGTTTTAGTAATGTTGCCCAAGCTATCCACAGCATGCAGAAGAGGTGGTGGACTGGCTTACTAAACCGTCCTCATCCTCCTCTTCCCCCGTCACCCAAGCAGAGACCAGTGCGCAGTCCCCTGCAGCTGCCAAAGTGGCTAAACCTGCCTCCTTGTCCACAGCTATTCCGGCCATAGCCCCAGCATCAGGCATGGAGGAGTCAGCAGAGTTTTTTGAAAACAGCATCAGCCACTTTCTTCTTGACAATGCACAGCCATTACTCAATTCAGATGTTGGTTCTGAGGTTGAGGAAGGCAGAAACATGAGCCTACAGAGAGGGGAGAACACAAATTGGCATTCATGTTCCCCCAGCCACAGCGTATTGCCAAGTTGTCTCCAGTGATAATGAGGATGGAGAAGATGATGATGATGAGGTCACTGACGCGACGTGCTTGCCAGACAGAGCAGAGGAGGAATGTGAGGGTAAGGCACAACCCCAACGATGCAGCCATCATGGAAGAGTAGAGAGCAGCCACCATATTCCATCACATTGTGGAGCTGTTATGTCCCAGCCCACCTTTTTTAGTACATATGCAGCTGTTGCTATTTGCAAACTTTGTCTCAAGCACATCAAGCGTGGCAAAAACACCAACCATTTGGGTACCACATGCTTGACAAGGCATTTAACCTCCCACCCCTCAGCCTGTTTGCAAGAGCACCTGAAAGCCACACAAAAACCGTTGCTACAAAATGAAGAAAGCTTGCAGGGAAAATTTAATTTGTTTGGCTTTATAAATGCAATTATTTCTGCAGCAGATTCTATACACAGTACAGTTGTGCCACTTTACAGGTAGACTAGCCCCCCCCCCCCCCCAGGCACTATATTGAAAGGAATTTTTTGTTTTTATGCTTTTACTTTAAGCATCAATAAATTACTGCTCATTTAAAAAGAATTTTTTTTAAAAAACGTTTTTTTCATTAATACATGTTCTCCAGGGCAGTATATGGACCTCCATAACCATTGTATGCCCAATTACTTGGATATAAGCCTTCAAAATGGGCACTTTTAATTTATCACATTCGGGTCCCATAGACTTCAATGAGGTTCGTTAGACTTCAATGGGGTTCGTTATTCGGTTCCAAACTTTTGCGATGTTCGAAAGTTCTGGTGCGAACCGAACAGGGGGTCGTTCGCCCCCTCCCTACTTATGACTATAGTTTTTTGCAGTTGCACTAAAACTTACCTTTTATAGCATGCTTTCTAAATCCTCTTAGTTCAAACTGAACTAATGTTCAAAGGTTACAGGAGATTCATGCAGACTGAAATAAAAGCATATAGCATATCTGTGGCATTTACGTTCATGTTATTTACAGTGATATGAACAGAAAGCTGAGGAACTTTCAGGAGGAAGTTGGAGGGCAGCTTATGAATTCTTACTATTCCTTTACAGATCTAGAAAGGCTGAAATAAAAAGCAGAAATGTCAAGGTTTACTGGATGTATTGAATGCATTTTATGAAAAAAAAAAAAACTAGGCTGTGCATTGAAACAACCAGTATTTACAGTATTATCGTTCATGTCTTCATATAATATAATGTATTGAAACTCCATTATGCCCAGAAGAAGAAGCTGAAGTGGGCTTAATGGTGAATGAAAACTATAGATAAGGCCATGCCTATGACTGCCAAGATCAGAGCTGGATTTCAGTTATGTGTCCTTCTGGCCATTTTTAGGCCTTTTCTAATAGCATAGCCTTTGTTGCCACACAGTCTATATACTTTATACTAAATAAAATGCATAAAAAATGTAGAGTACAGCTGTGCTACAATCAGAAATGTTACTTGATTTTTTCCTTACTCAAAGTCCTTTGTATTACACTGTCGCTACAGTATGCACAGACCATCTTACAGGGTCAGAAGCAGGGCAGTAAGGCCTCTTTCACACGGGACGGATCCGTGATGATCCGCCCCGTGAACATCCATTTGCTCAGCGGGGATTGCTCTGTCAATCCCCGCTGAGCAGGCAGATGACAGGTCTGTCTCTGCACCCTGTGCAGGGACAGACCTGTCAGAGCGCCACTCTCCCCTATGGGGGATCGGATGAAGACGGACCGTAGAGTCCGTCATCACACAATCCGATCCGCAGACGGATGGAAACGTAGGTTTTTCCTCCGTCACACTTTTTCGGATCGGAGCAGATGTCAGCGGACATGTCACTGCTGACATCTGACGCTCCATAGAAGTCTATGGAGCATCCGTTCAGGGCCGCCTAAAAAACTGACAGGCGGACCTGAACGGATCGTTCGTGTGAAATAGGCCTTAGAGTGTACTTCTTAAAGTCTGTGCTGTGCTCAAAAGGGGTGGTAAGCTCAGATGTTGGAGTTTGCCCATACATGTGGCAATACAAGTTAATGTGTGTGGTAACTATTGTTAGGAAAACTGTTTGGGTCGAGCAAAAATTCAGCCCAAACATCGCCTGTTCTGTGAACACCCGAATTTTGCAGGGCGCTCAGCAGGATGTTCGTCCGTCGAGCGCCTCACAATGCACTGTACGCTGCACAGTGCATTCTAAGCCCTGATTAGGCAAAGTTTTGCCCAAACAGGGCACAGTGAAAGCTGGCTGGCTGGCTGGAGCGGGGCCGGGAAGCCAAGCCACCATGTTTTTAAGCAATGAGTCATCAGCTATCAATGGCTTCACCAAAAAAAAACATTGCCCCCCCCAATCCATACCAGACCCAAAGCGTACCACATTCCATAAGCTTTGGGGAAAATTCCCTTGAAAAGTGGACAGGCTTTTTCAAAGGTTGATTGCACTAAATGGGTGGTTCAATCAATAAAATCAATAAATTAGTCCTTGGGGACTGCTTGGATTCACCTGCTCATCTGCATTGCCATGACCCTGTGAACATTCCAACCCACCTGACACTTTGGGTTCAGACATTATTGCAACACCTTTAACCACCTCAATACAGTGCACTTACACCCCCTTCCTGCCCAGACCAATTTTCAGCTTTCAGCGCTCTCACATTTTGAATGACAATTACTCAGTCATGGAACACTGTACCCATAGGAAACTTGCGTCCTTTTTTTCACACAAATATAGCTTTCTTTTGGTGGTATTTAATCACTAGTGGGTTTTTTATTTTTTGTGCTATAAATAAAAAAAGACCGTAAATTTTGTGAAAAAAATGCCTTTTTCTTTGTTTCTGTCATAAAATTTTGCCAATTGGGTTTTTTATTTTTTGCGCTATAAAAGAAAAGACTGAAAATTCTGTAAAAAAAAATGATTTTTTTCTTTGTTTCTGTTATAAAATTTAGTAAATTAGTAGTTTTTCTTCATAAATTTTGGCCAAAATTTATACTGCTACATAGAAATAACCCAAATTAGTGTATATTATTTGGTCTTTGTGAAAGTTATAGCGTCTACAAACTATGGTGCCAATCACTGAAAATTGCTCACATCTGATCAGGCCTTCATACTGATCAGGTGAATCTCATTTCTTGAGACACTAACAAGTCAGGAAAGTACAAATACCCCCCAAATGACCCATTTTTAGAAAGTAGACATTCCAAGGAATTAAGTAATAGCATGGTGAGTTTTTTTAAGTTGTAATTTTTTCACATAATTCTTTGCAAAATGAAGATTTTTTTTACAAAATTGTCAAATTATCAGGTTATTTCTCACACACACAGCATATACATACAACAAATTACACCCCAAAATACATTCTGCTACTCTTCCCGAGTATGACGATACCACATGTGTGAGACTTTTACAGAGCCTGGCCCAACATTGAAGTAGTACCTTCAGGCGTTCTAGGAGCATAAATTACACATCTCATTTCATTCCTACTTATAACACTTTTGAAGGTCCTTGAGCACCGGGACAGTGGAATTACTCACAAAATGACCCCATTTTGAAAAGAAAACACCCAACGTATATTCTATGAGGCATGGGCTACAAATAGGTACTCGGATACTCTGATGGGCTGGAGACAGGTACTCTGATGGCATGGTGACAGGTACTCGGGTACTCTGATGTACTAAAGATGCTTATGTACAGTGTTCAAATAAAGGTACAGTGAAGTGATCCCAAAGTAAAGCTGTCTGTGCAGTGTGCCAGTGAAACAACAAAGGAAAGGCTTTGCAAAGATGGGCAGTGGCCCTCTCACCAATGACCAGACCGATTCGATGTCTTCTGCTAGCGAATCCCGGATGGACGTCCGGGCTGTGGACCCGCTTGTGACGATCACCTGTTGCAGAGCACGGAGTGTGGGTTGCTGCATTGTAGAGGTGGTGCTGGTCAGATGTCCGATGAACAGCAGGCAACGCTGGACCCCCTCTTGGCCAGGTTGGATGACTGTGGACCGCGTGGTAGGCCGCGACCGCCCTCTCCCTGCACGGAGAGATCCTTCACATACAAGGCCCAGGAGGAAGTGAGAGTAGTCTGGACCTCCTCTTGGCCAGGTAGGATGACTGGGGACCGCGTGGTAGGCCACAACCGCCCTCTCCCTGCACGGAGAGATCCTTCACACACAAGGCCCAGGAGAAAGAGAGAGTAGTCTGGTCTCCTTTATAGCTCTTCCCAGCAATCTCTCTGGTAGTAGCAAGGATCCCTGGGACATGTAGTCTGGGTGTACAGTCATGCAGGCAAATAGCCATCTGATGGAACTACTAGTCCCCAATCCCTTTGGTTGGGCTCACGAATATGATGTCAGTCCAGTAACGCTGGGCACTAGAGTGACAATACGACATACAGAAAGAGCAGGGAATAGCTGTTCCTAGCAATTGTAGTCCATATTGCTACATCCTCCCCCCACTTGAAAGTGTTTGGTCCCCAAAGACAGATCACAACCTGTAGAATCACCTCACTGTATCAAAAGAAAGTGAATGGTTAATTATATGACAAACTGGAAGATGCAACAGCCAACAACTGATCCAAATTGGGATCTTCTAACAAAAATGTATGTACATTGTCAGGTAGGGTCATATCAAGTTAATGACAGGCCAGTAACAAATTAGTGGCCCACCCAGTAGTGTCAGGGGGTGGATCAAGGTCATCCTTTACTAAAGGTTCAATAAAGGAGGCACGCTCTTGACTAGGACGCTGAGCAGTAGGAATATATTTATATCTGATTAAGATAGTTTTTGTTTTTAGATGTTATTATATTAGAATGCTTTTTCACTATAGGGAGATGGAATAGGATTATTAAACATACAATAGATATTTAATTGACCACTGATTTTGCTATGACTGCGGTGCTGTGTATAAATCTGACATCATTCACCTGACTCCATAGCCTTGATGAAGTCACATGTGCAGTGATGCAACGCATTGGGAGGAGCCAGGTGACGTCCCTTCCAGTCGCGGCCGAGACCGGAAGTACTATAAGTGAAGCCGTTTGTCCTGATTTTAAACTGTAAGTCTACTGCTTTTTTTAATAAACATACTTTGGACTACTATACTATGGATATTACTTTTTATTACATGTGAGCGGTATATGGAGGACATGTCTAAAGTCTGATTGGAGGTCCCAGGAATAGGCATTCACTGTTTGGATTCTGGAGACACCCATTACATCCAAGCTCAACTAGACCTGTAGGGGTCTTCCTGTGAGGTGAGAGGCTGGGGCAAACCACAAACGCACTTTGCATGGTGGATGTGGTTTATAATCTGGATGCATTGATTTCCTTTCACACCAGCACTTTAATTTATGAACTTTTCTCTGACTGAGCACCTTGATGATTTGGATTCATCGATTTATCTTCATACAAGCACTTATATATGAACTTTTGTTTGAGCACTATTATATTCATTGTATTACACTGTCAACTAAGTTCACGTTATTTGATGCACTGTCACTTTGTGCATTTGAATATTATTAATTATAGTTGTTACCTTAATATTATTAACTATAGTTGTTTCCTTGATATTATTGCTCATTGAGTGAGCTCCACATTTACTTTTATCAAATTTGCACTGTGTGGGAACACCTTTTCATGTTGGCAGCTACTCAGTCCTAATTTATATTTATTTGGTTTGCGCATCAGTATTATTTTACTTTACGTGCTTCTACATAGCTGCTCTTTTTCTCCACCCCAGCCCAGCTCCTCCTCGCTCTACCTTACATAATAAATGGGCTGGGTACCAGAAGAATACAAACCCCAGCAGACAGGATCAAAAGGTATCCTTTGTACTTATCAAACAATTCTTTTAATGGTATATTTAATAGTTTGAAAGGGAGAAAAAAAGTTATCTGTAATGGTTTACATTCACTTTAAAGTAATTGAAAAGTCTTGTTTTTTTCTTATAAAAATAACAAACATGTAATACTTACCTGCTCTGTTGCAGTGGATTTGCACAGAGCAGCCCTAGGCCTCCTCTTTTCGGGTCCCTCTTCTGCCATCCCTCCCTCCTGTTAAGTGCCCGCACCGCAAGCAGCTTGCTATGGGGCACCTGAGCTGAGTCACAGCTCCCTGTGTCCATTCAGACATAGCGCCCCAACCCGGCTCTGCCCCCTCTCTCTCCTGATTGGCTAGCTGACTTTGATTGACAGCAGTGGCAGCCAATGGCGTGGCTGCTGTGTCTCAGTCAATCAGAAGGAAGAATCTCAGATGGCTAAGACACTCGTGGACATCGCAGGACAGAGAGGGACCTCAGGTAAGTATTAGAGGGGCCGAGGGGTGCTGCTGCACACAGAAGGCTTTTTATCTTAATGCATAGCATGCATTAAGATAAAAAAAACTTCTGACTTTACAATCCCTTTAAGTATTTTACTGCTCTCCAATATTACTGATTTCAGTATGGACTTTAATAAAAGTTAGGTTTGAGATTTGCTGTTGCTGAGATTTTAGGAAAGCAGTTTAATCTCCTTGCAAATGCAATAAAAGGAAATAAAATAGAGTAGATTTTGTGCCACATCCAACAAATCGAAATTTCCATTTGGGGAAGGTGTTGGGTTTCCTCTTGTAAAGACAAAACTGGTTGTTAATTTGAGGTTTTAAATTTCTTACAAGGTCATCTAAGAAGTTTTCTGGAAAAAAGGGTAACTCTTTTTTCTTGGAGACTTTGTGATAACATGACATTCACTTCTGGGACCAATTGAAGAAATCAATGCCGAATTGTCAGCATAAAGATGAGACAAGGGAGGAAGAAAGGACATGAAGGACACACGTTATATTGATCCTATATCTGATACTTTCACATACAGGATAAGAATAAATAATGCATTGACCTGCAGTAGCAGAAAAATGGGATGCTGTGTGGCAATTGTAGAGAAAAAACGCAGTTAGTATGCATCTGCAGAAGGAATATGAACTGGTTCCTGTAGGAAAGAAAGTCCTACCATTAATTTCAAAGATGGCTGCAAAATTAAAATCTAATTGATGATACATGAAGCAGAGAGGGAAATGGAGAGATGACTTAGCATAGACTATAGAAAGTACACATTCATTGTATACATGAGCAGCTGTGTGAAATTTGGCTTCCCTAGATGATATAAGACTCAGATAAAATTCCAAAAAGTGACATTTTTTCAGACTTTCTGACAGGTAAAGTGCTTGCTGTGTAGCATTAGTAGTTCACCAGTTGATTTCTCTTGATTTCTCAATCTCTGAGCTATATATTTTTGATATATTTTGGCAATTTTTTACATAATTTTGGTCTTGTTCTGGTGCTGCCGGGGTGACTTGCCTTATCTATATTGAATAGATGAGGTCACCCACTCAGCACTGCCACCATTCAGATAATGACTTTTTATTTTTTTTTCAATGAATAGACGGAGTTATTTGTGTTGGAATACATTGTTCATGTATTTTGTGCAACAACTACATCAGCCAGTAAATGGCAGTGTTTATAAGTTTGTATCTGCATCTGCCATACCCATCCGTACTCAGCCATACTCAGCCATACCCAGCCGGACCCAGCCATACCCAGCGTACTCAATCATACTCAGTCATATCCAGCTATACTCAGCTGTACCCAGCCATCCCATCTATACCCAGCCATACCCAGCCGTACCCATCCATACTCAGCCGTACCCGGCCATACTCATTCATGCTCAGCCATCCCCATCCACGGCTCATCCATCCCCATCCACGGCTCATCCATCCCCATTCATGCTCATCCATGCCACATCCATGCCATTACAGTGCCTCACAAAAGTGTAATAGGTAGTCAAATTAGATTTGAAAGTTATGTCCCTAGAACACCTGACGGTGCTCCCTGCATGTTGGTCCTCTGTATGTGTCCACGCTGTGGAAAAGTCTCACACATGTGGTATTTCTGTACTCAAGAGGAGTAGGAGAATCTATTTTGGGGTGTCATTTTTGGTATGTACATGTTATGTGTAAGAAATATTGTGTAAATGGACAACGTGTAAAAAAAAAAATGCGTTTTCATTTTCTTTACACATTTTCCAAAAACTTGTAGAAAAAAATTGACAAGTTCAAAAGACTTGATATACCTCATAGATTATACATTGGGTTGTTTTCTTTCCAAAATGGGGTCATTTTTGGGGTGTTTCCATTGTCCTGGTTCTCCAGGGCCTTCAAAATTGTAAAGGGTAGTCAAGAAATTATATGTGTAATTTATGCTCCAAGAAAGCTTGATGGCGCTACCTGCATGTTGGGCCTCTGTATGTGGCCACGCTGTGTAAAAGTCTCACACATGTGGTATCGCCATACTCAGGAGGAGTAGTAGAATGTGTTTTGGGGTGTAATTTGTGCTATGCATATGCTGTGTGTGAGAAATAACCTGCTAAAAAAAAAAAGAAAAGAAAATCTTGATTTTGCAAAGAATTATGGGAAAAAATTACAACTTCAAAAAACTCACCATGCCTCTTACTAAATACCTTGCAATGTCTACTTTCCAAAAAGGGGTAATTTGGGGGGTATTTGTACTTTCCTGGGTTGTTAGGGTCTCAAGAAATGAGATAGGCCGTCAGTACTTCAGGTGTGATCAATTTTCAGAGATGGCACCATAGCTTGTGGACTCTATAACTTTCACAAAGACCAAATAATATACACCGATTTGGGTTATTTTTACCAAAGATATGTAGTGGTATAAATTTTAGCCAAAATATATGATTGACGGGATTGCCGGGATACTCATTTGCTACATTTTATAACAGAAACAAAGAAAAATGCATTTTTTTTACAGAATTTTCTTCTTTTATAGCGCAAAAAATAAAAAACCCAGCGGTGATTAAATACCACCAAAAGAAAGCTCTATTTGTGTTAAAAAAGGACAAACATTTCAAATAGGTACAGTGTTGCATGACTGAGTAATTGTCATTCAAAATGTGAGAGCACCAAAAGCATAAAATTAAGGGGGTTTAAGTGCCCAGTGGTCAAGTGGTTAAGCAACGCATTATCATTTTTGTTATATTTTGCATCCATTGGTGTTTTGGACTGGTTCATTTATTTATTGGACAGTTTCACTTATTTCATTTAATTTATTTGATTAGCAAGTTCTTTTTAGAACCTTCACTTTGGTATTTGTTGAGATTTGCTAATTGAGTACACTGTGATTTCTGCAAGCAATTGTTTGTATTGAATTCAAATTAACACAGCCTTTACATTTTATAACTATTTTTTTATATTGTGAAAAATAATGTTACGTCGAGTAAATTGATACCCAACATGTCATGCTTCAAAATTGCGCCCGCTTGTGGAATTACGACAATCTTTTACCCTTAAAAATCTCCATAGGCAACGTTTTAAAAAAATTATACAGGTTTCATGTTTTGAGTTACAGAGGAGGTCTAGGGCTAGAATTATTGTAATAGAAAAAAAGCATGACAGGAACTCTTAAATATGAGATATGAGGTCAAAAAAGACCTCAGATCTCATATTTACACAAAAATGCAATAATAAATAAAAAAATGTGTAATAAAAAAAATAAATAAAAAAAATGGCCCTTTAAGCGCTATGGGCGGAAGTGATGCAATGTCATCTCCATGCCCAGCCAGCAGAAGGATCTGATCACCTCCGCCGCTGCCAATGACTCCGATAAGGCACCAGATCGCGTGGGAGGGGAATATTTGCCGCAGAGATCACTTTTATCTTGAAGCGGATTGTCGGCCGAACAAGAGGATACCGGGGTTATGGCAGTTAGCTGCTGCCATAACAACGATATCCTCTTTCAAAGTTAGGATGTATATCGGCATGCGGTGCTCGCGGCTGTAATGAGTTGTCGGATCCCGGCAAAATAGATAAAAAAAATTGAAAAAAAAAACGGCATGGGGACACGAGTCCTGCCCCAAGGGACATGTATCAATGCAAAAAAAATTTTTAAAAACTTCATTTTTTTTAGGAGCAGTGATTTCAATAATGCTTAAAGTAAAACAATAAAATGAAATATTCCTTTAAATATCATGCCTGGGGGGTGTCTATAGTATGCCTGTAAATTAGCGCATTTTTCCTGTGTTTAGAACAATACCACAGCAAAATTACATCTCTAAAGGAAAAAAAGTCAAAAAAAAGTCATTTAAAACTATTTGCGGCTGTAATGAATTGTGGGATCTCGGCAATATAGATAAAAATCATTGAAAAAAACTGCATGGGTCCCCCCCCCCCCAGTCCATTTCCAAGCCCTTTGGGTCTGGTATGAATATTAAGGGGAACCCCGCACCAAAATGAAGAAAAAAATTTGTGGGGGTCCCCTTAAAATCCATACCAGGCCCTGGGTATTATGGGTAAAGGGTGTAGCGCTCAAAACATAATAAAATATAAAAACATAAAGTTCATTCTTCCAAATTCATCTCTATAGATAGAAAAATTAAAGTAAACAGAACAAAGTCCACCAGGAAGGGAGTGATAAAAATCCACCGTGGAAATTAAGAAGAAATAATATAGATTCCGTCACCTTCACCCATTAGGACTGACCCTTACCGTCAGTGTATGGGTTATACACATATAATGCAATCTGGTGATGGCAAAAGAAACGATCCTTCCAGTTTAAATAGCACTCCACTGCATATGTAATCCAAAGCAATCCTTCTCCCAATAGACCAAACAGACTAAAAGAAACCTTTCCTCTCAGCAGGATCTAAGGCGTCCTACGTCACACATCCCATGGCACCAACCAACGTTTCGTCATCAACATGTGTGTTCAGGGGCGAGGTATGGGTATTAAGGGGAACCCTGCACCAAATTAAAAAAAAATGGTGTAGGGGTCCCCCTAAAATCCATACCAGACCCTTATCCGAGCATGCAACCTAGCAGGCCACAGGAAAAGGGGGAGGGATGAGAGAGCTCCCCCTCCTGAACCGTACCAGGCCACATGCCCTCAACATAGGGAGGATCCTTTGGGGCCCCCAAAAGCACCTTGTCCCCATGTTGATGGGGACAAGGGCCTCATCCCCACAGCCCTTGCCCGGTGGTTGTGGGGTCTGTGGGCAGGGGGCTTATCAGAATCTGGAAGCACCTTTTAACAAGGGGACCCCCAAATATGGTACCCCGACACATTCCCCAAAAAAAGTGTCAAAATTACAAAAATGACAGTAGACAATTTGGGACGTGTCCTTATTAAAAAGAAAATTAAAAACTGTCCCGCGATGTCCATTCACCTTTGATCACAGCGTCCGACGACCATAGAAAAAAAAAAAAGGAATAACTCCGCCTGCATGGGAGGCTCCCACCGACTGAAGCCTCTTTTGCAATGACAGCTGTTATATAGCTGTGGGCGGGGCCACACAGTGATGTAAACTAATGTCCCGCCATCCTCTGACGTCACCCGTTTTTTCTCAGGTCATCGGACGCTGTGATCGAAGATGAATGGACATCACAGTCATGTCTACTGTCATTTTTACCATTTTGACACTTTTTTTTGGTGAATGTGTAGGGGTACAATGTACCCATTACCCATTCACATGGTGGGACGGGATTTGGGGGTCCCCTTGTTAAAGGGGGCTTGCAGATTTCTATAAGCCCCCGCCCACAGACCCCCACAACCACCGGGCAAGGGTTTGGGGGGATGAGGCCCTTGTCCCCATCAACATGGGGACAAGGTGCTTTGGGGGGACCCCAACACATCCTCTCCATGTTGAGGGCATGTGGCCTGGTATGGTTCAGGAGGGGAGGTGCTTTTTTGTCCCCCCCCTTTTCCTGCGGCCTGACAGGATGCGTCCTGACCGGATAAGGGTCTGGTATGGATTTTGGGGGGGACCCCTAAGCCATTTTTTTTATTTTGGTGCAGAGTTCCCCTTAATATCCATACCAGGTTCTGGTATGGATTTTGGGGGACCCCCACACATTTTTTGTGCAGAGTTTCCCTTAATATTCATACCAGACCCATGCCGTTTTTTTCAATGATTTTTATCTATATTGCAGGGATCCGACATATCATTAAAGTCGCATGGAGTTTTAAATGACTTTCCTGACGCATCATGGCAGCACACACTGGGTTGTGACTCCACCCCCACAAACTGACAGGATTGGTTAACTATAAATTTAAAGGCGAGGCACCCCACTTCATTCTCTTTTTTATTCTCACCTGACAACCAAAAGTTTTCCACAGAAGGGTCCTTCCTACAAACTTAACCTTCCGGAAAGGTACAGAGAAGCAAAAACATATAGGCCGGGGAGAGAGTTTAAGAGAACCTGGATAAACCCATAGTCATCCTTTTTGAGGCTCCAAAAATCTAAGACTACCCCGACAGGGGAACACCAGAAATCTTGTTGAGGGTACGCCTGTCCTTCCTGTAAGAGTGGGAGCCAGGTCCTAAGAAATTCAAACAGGTTTGGACAGAACACATAGAAGATGCATGGACACTTTCCACAATAAAGCATGGGCACAAATGGAAATTCATAGGCAGTTTACCCGGAAATTACATTCAGTCAACCAGACTACCGGCATCACCAGACAAGAGAAGGGTTCTGCTCAAATATGTGGTGGAGTTAGAACAAAAGGGGGCAATCCTGGAGGTTCCAACACCCCAAAGAGGGAGGGGTTGTTATTTTCCCCTATTTCTACTAAAAAAGAAAACGGGATCTGTGCCCCGTGCTGGATCTAAAGAGTCTCAACAAAAAGATCCAGATCAAAGCCTTCAAGATGGAAAGCCTTCAAGATGGAAAGCCTCCAGTCAATCCTGTTGGCAATAAATTTAGGAGACTGGATGCTATCCACAGACTTATTGGACGCCTATCTACACGTGCCTATACACCCTGCCTTTCAGAAATATCTTTGATTTTCAGCCAATCACCAGCATTTCCAATTTCAGTGCCTACCATTCAGCATCTCTTCTGCCCCGAGGACCTTTACCAGGACCCTAATTTCTGTAATCGCATTTCTAAGGGAGAAAAGCCTGAGACTGCATCATTATCTGGGTGACATTCTACCCCTAGCAGACAGCCGAGAAGCATTGCTCCATTATCGCGGTGTACTAATTGCGACACTCCAGAGCTTCGGTTGGTTAATCAACTGGGAAAAGAGCAACCTGCAGCCCAAACAAAATATGATCTTTCTAGGGGCAGAATTGGATACCCTATCGAACAATGTCTGATTACCTCTGGGAAAGGTAGTTCCTCTAATCCGAAAGATAAGGAATTTAATGATGACAACATTCCTTCCAGCCAGAGCCTGTCTGAGCATCCTAGGTTCCATGTCTGCCACTCTACCAATGATCCAATGGGTGCAATGGCACATGAGAACGCTGCAGACCTCATTTCTCAATTAGTGGAATGGAACATCAATGTTTCAGACAATTTCCACCCACAAAAGCATGAAACAGTCAATATGGTGGTAGATGCATGTCGGCAACCTCAGGAAGCACAGACCTTTAGTTTCCCCAGAACCGGAAGTGATCACATCAGATGCCAGCCAGGAAGGATGGGGGGCTCACTACCAGAACCAAGCGGCCCAGGGCCAATGGCGATTCCACGCGCAGGGCTTAGTATCAAATATTCTTGAGCTCAGTGCAGCCTTTCAGGCCCTACTAGCCTTTGGATCATCCTTGAAGGGAAAGAATGTCCTGATCCGAATGGACAACAATGTGGCAGTGGCATACATTCAGAGGCAAGGAGGCACCAGAAGCAAAACATTATTGGAGGAAGTTCGCCCCATCTTGGATTGGGCTCAATTGTTTCTAACAGATCTGCGAGCTGTGTACGTTCTGGCAGCACAGAACCTACTGGCAGATTGTTTGAGCAGGGAGTTCCTGTCAAACAACGAATGGTCTCTGAAAAAACAAGTTTTCAGTCTTCTGACCAAAACTTGGGGAATCTCGGATATCGACCTGGCCGCAACACCTACGAACACTAAGTGCCAGAGGTTCCTGTCGAGGGCGGCATACCCATCAGCCGAGGGAGTAGACTGCCTTCTTCATCCATGAAACTTTTTTTCTGGGGTACATATTTTCACAGACTCCGCTAATTGCAAGGTTCCTCTCCAGACTCAGGAAGTCTTCAGCCTCAGTAATAGCAGTGATTCCCTTTTGGCCAAGGAGACCCTGGTTCACGATCTTACTGCAGCTCAGTCTAGAAGACCCCAGTGACCAATCCCAGTAACTTGGGATTTACTTTACCAAGGGCAGTTCTTTCATCCGGCTCCAGAGAAACTACACCTAATGGCATGGAGGTTGAGAGGAATAGGTTAGAACAGGGCTGTTCCCAGGATGTTGTTTTAACATTGCTTCAAGCTAGGAAGCTAGGAAGTGCACCACTAACGCCACCTAAGATAACATATGTGAAAGGTCCTCATCTATGGCTCAGCAGAATAACTGGAACCCACTGTGTCCAGAGGCACCACAGATCCTTGTAAAAAAGGGGGGTAACCAGTGCGCACAACCTCACTAAAAATAATATATAATGGGAAGCTGCCAGCATAAAAGTGATCTCACACAATAAAGTAATTATAAATTCAGATGGTATGTGGCGCTACCCTTCCTATAAAATGATATAAATATCTAAATGGATCTTCCAAATATTCTTATAAAAAATATTAAATCAATATAATATTAATATTAAATCTAAAGTGCTGAATAAAATCATCATGTGTAAAAATCCATAATGTGCAATAATTGTAAAAATAAAATTCATCCAATAATAACCATATATATGCAATATTTGCAAATGAAATTCATCCAGTAATATTCAAAATCACAATTCATCCGATATATCATAAAGTGCAATTCCTCTAATTAATATTGTGCAATACCAATCTTTCAATCCTGTGTGAATAATTTAGACTGTGCAAACAAGCATAACATATATATAAAGTGCAATCCGTGCCACCAACAAATCCGTGACTGAAAAATACTTCAAACACATCCAATGAAGTTAAAGAGAAAAAAATATTAAAATAAAAATAATGATAAAAAATAAATAATAAAAAAATGAATAAGTCCCAGTGGCTTGAAGATAAATAAATTATAAATGGGTCCACTATAATGGTAATAGTTAATAGTTCTTCCAAAAATTATCTGTAGACAATTTGGTGTTTAAAACGTGCTGATCCATGCATCAAGTGTGGTCCGTGCCATTCGGGGTGCCCCCCGCTGTTTCCCCCAGCCTCTCACCTCCAACAACGGCTTCCACAGGCCTAGTAACGATGTGTGTATAATATCGATCAATCGTTCAATCTCCCTGTGTACGATCCAAGGTACAGCAGCGCTCCGATTTCCAGATAATGATTTTCAATATATGGTCAGAGGAATAGATAAGGGGCTCCAATGTGTAATATATCAAAAAACATTTATTGAAAAACAAGTAGTAACTTACATTTAAATTTGCGATTAAAAACGATGAAGATACAGGAAGCTTCCGGACTCGGCCGCGACGGGAAGCACAACAGTGACACCTGGCTCCTTCTCTGACACATTGCGTCACTGATCACGTGACTTTCAAAAAGGGTCTTGAGACCACAAATCCTTGAATTTCTTCAAGCTCAGGTACCCTTAAAGTGCAAGTTTCAGCTTTATCTGCAAAAACAGGCTTCAGATGGGCCTCACATCCTCTTCTGGTTCAGTTTATGAGGGCATGTGAGAAGATCAGGCCTCCAAGAAGAACAACGTTTGCAGCATGGGATTTATCAGTAGTCCTGAACACTCTTTCAAATCCTCTCTTTCATCCGGCTGACTCTATCTCACTGTGGAACCTAATGCTAAAGTTAACATTTCTCATCACCATCACCTCAGCTAAAAGAGTCTCGGAGATGCAAGCTTTAATGATTACAGAGCCCTACATGGTATTTTTTCCAGACAGGGTGGTACTGAAACTGTCAGACCTCTGAAGGTGGCAACATCTTTTCATTACAACCAGGAGATCAATCTTCCAATCTCTACCAATGAACAGGGGCAACCACATGCCTTGGATATAAAATCCACTATTGGCAGTTACCTGACAGCTACAGCTTCTTTTAGGGAAATGGATAATCTATTGGTGATTCTTCATGGAAGCAGAAAGGGTCACATGCCATTATCTTGCATCATCGCATCATGGTTGGTCAAGTCAATCAAAACCTATGACATTCAAAATCTGACGATACCTGGAGGCATTAGAGCTCACTCAACAAGGGCAGTGGCAGCTTCATGGGCAGCATATTGCAGGGTTTCGCCCGAGACAATCTGCAGGGCAGCGACCTGGTCATCCAGGCATACTTTCATGTCCCACTATAGGGTGGACTCGGCCCAATTATCTACAGTGGATTTCGGAAGATCCGTTATTCGGGCCAATTCTATAGCTATATGATTAAATAAAATGCTACTTTTTTTCTTGCACCCACCCGATTTTGTTATATTTTTATTACTTTACAGGATCTACCAACTGGCCCCAGTGAATACTCAGGACATGCCATGCCCTGCTCTTCCTTTTTTTGAGGGGGTTATGAGAGTCTTTTTGTCTCTTCTTTCCACCAATATTATATCTTTTTTGAACATTTTTGGTTTTCCTTTACAGGCATATTAAGGACACCTCCCAGGCACGATAGTTAAAGGAATATTTCATTTTTATTGTTTCACTTTAAGGATTATTAAAATCACTGCTCCTGAAAAAACAGCCTTACCCATACACTTTTTTTATGACAATAACTTACATATAAGCTTTTAAAATTATCACTTTTGATTCTTCATGTTTGTGTCCCATAGATTTTAACAGTGTTTGCTTGTTCGTCAAATTTTTTGCCTGGTCGCATGTTCTGGTGCGAACCGGACCAGGGGGTGTTCAGCTCATCCCTAGCTGGCAACCATTCAAGGGTATTCCCTTTATCGCAGGCATAGAGAGGGTAAAAAAGGGGGAGGGGGAGGGGTATGCCTATATATCAAGAATAGTGTGAATGTGAGAGATGACATTAATAAGGGTGCTAGGGAGGAGGTGGAATCCTTATGGGTAGAGCTCCAAAGGGATGAAGGTGAGGAGAAAATAATACTGGGAGTATGCTATAGGCCCCCTAACCTGAGGGAGAAAGGGAAAAGTGACCTCCTATCCCAATTTGGATTAGCAGCAAGGATGGGAAGTGTTATCATAATGGGGTATTTTAATTGTCCAGACATAGACTTAGCAGAGGGAACCACTGATTCGTCTAAGGCTTGTCAGTTCCTAAATGTCTTGCAGGACAATTTCATGGGTCAGATGGTAGACACACCAACTAGAAACAAGTCATTACTAGATCTACTGATCACAAACAATACAGACCTGATCATGGATCTGGAAATACGGAGCAATTTAGGAAAAAGTGATCACAGGTAAATTGGCTTCAGTATAAATCACACAAATAGGAAACACAAGGGGAACACAAAGACACTTAATTTCAAAAGAGCCAACTTCCCTAAACTACGAACCTTGCTAGAAGATATAAATTGGGATAAAATCTTAGAAACAAAGAACACAGAGGAGAGATGGGTTTGCTTTAAGAGCATATTAAATAAGGGCATTAGTCAGTGCATCCCATTGGGAAATAAATTTAAAAGAGCAAACAAAAGTCCTGGGTGGCTTAACTCTAATGTAAAAATGCATATAAAAGCAAAGGAGAAGGCCTTAAAAAAATACAAGGCAGATGGATCATCACCAGGATTCAGACTTTACAAAGAATGCAACAAGATATGTAAGGGTGCAATTAGGGAGGCTAAGATAAAAACATGAAAGTGACACAGTGGAGGAGAGCAAAAAAAAATCCCAAGAAATTCTTTAAGTATACAAACAGTAAAAAAGGGAGGACAGACCATAATGGCCATATAAAGAATCAGTGCCACCTATCAGGGCCCATTAGTGCCACCTCATCACTGCCACCTTATCTGTACCTATCAGTGCCACCTTATCTGTGGCTATAAGTGCCCATCAGCGCAGACTATCAGTGCAGCCTCATCAGCGCATATCAATGAAGGAGAAAAATTACCTGTTTGCTTTTTGTTTGTTTAGCAAAAAATAAAAACCCCAGTAGTGATTAAATACCACCAAAAGAAAGCTCTATTTGTGTGAAAAAAATGATAAAAATGTCATTTGGATACAGCATTGCATGACCGCGCAATTGTCATTCAAAGTGTGACAGCATGAGGTGCCATATTGAACTTCCAGTGACCAGTATGAGAGAGTGAGAGCGATAACACCAAATTTAACACACCTGCTCCCCTTTCACACCTGAGACCTTGTAACACTAACGAGTCACATGACACCGAGGAGGGAAAATGGCTAATTGGGCCCAATTTGGACATTTTCTCTTAGGGATGTACTTGCTTTTGTTGCCAGCGGTTTAGACATTAATGGCTGTATGTTGAGTTATTTTGAGGGGACAGCAAATTTACACTGTTATACCAGCTGTACACTCACTACTTCGCATTGTAGCAAAGTGTAATTTATTCGGTGTTGTCACATGAAAAGATATAATAACATATTTGCAATATGTGTTCAATTTGGTGTTATCGCTCTCACTCTCTCATACTGGTCACTGGAAGTTCAACATGGCACTTCATGGCAAAGAACTCAGAGGATCCGAAAAAAAAAATGTTGGCCTAGGCTATAAGGAGATTGCCAAGACCCTGAAACTAAGCTGCAGCATGGTGGCCAAGACCATACAGCGGTTTAACAGAACAGGTTCCACTTAGAACAGGCCTCGCCATGGTCAACCAAAGAAGTTGAGTGCACATGTTCAGCGTCATATCCAGAGGTTGTCTTTGGGAAATAGACTTATGAGTGCTGCCAGCATTGCTGCAGAGGTTGAAGGTGTGGGGGGGTCAGCCTGTCAGTGCTCAGACCATACAGCGCACACTGCATCAAATTGGTCTGCATGGCTGTCGTCCCAGAAGGAAGCCTCTTCTAAAGATGATGCACAAGAAAGCCCACAAACAGTTTGCTGAAGACAAGCAGACTAAGGACATAGACTACTGGAACCATGTCCTGTGGTCTGATGAGACCAAGATAAACGTATTTGGTTCAGATGGTGTCAAGTGTGTATGGGGGCATCCAGGTGAGGAGTACAAAGACAATGAAGGAACCATGAATGCCAACACGTACTGTGACAAATTCTGAAGCAGAGCATGATCCACTCCCTTCGGAAACTGGGCCACAAGGCAGTATTCTAACATGACCTCAAACACCCCTGCAAGATTACCACTGCCTTGCTAAAGAAGCTGAGGGTGAAGGTGATGGACTGGCCAAGCATGTCTCCAGACCTAAACCCTATTGAGCATCTGTGGGGCATCCTCAAACGGAAGGTGGAGGGGCGCAAGGTATCTAGCATCCACCAGTTCTGTGATGTCATCATGGAGGAGTGGAAAAGGACTCCATGCCCAAGAGGGTTAAGGCAGTGCTGGAAAATAATGGTGGCCAAACAAAACATTTTCACTTAGGGGTGTACTCACTTTTGTTGCCAGCGGTTTAGACATTAATGGCTGTGGGTTGAGTTATTTTGAGGGGACAGCAAATTGACACTGTAATACAAGCTGTAAACTCACTACTTTACATTGTAGCAAAGTGTCATTTCTTCTGTGTTGTCACATATTTACAAAAATGTGAGGCGTGTACTCACTTTTGTGAGATACTGTGTGTGTGTATATATATATATATATATATATATATATATATATATATATATATATATATATATATATATAATTCCAACTATTTATTCAGCTACTTTCCTGGTGTTCAGCATTAAATGACTTGATAGTCCTTGGTTATAATAAAAAAAAAACTCTTTCCACTTATATAACATTGAAAAGAACATTTTCACCGGAATTACATAAAGCTAATAGTATTAAAGTATAAAAGAACTTTTAGGTCTGACAGGTCACTGTGTGTTGCAGCAAAGCAAAAGGTACATAATGCCATCAGCAGCTAAAAGGAAATGAAGAGTTTGGAAACCACAAGTGAAATGTAATATTATGTAATATGAGTAAATGCTACTTAGCTTGTAATGTTCTATCGTTTAGGACCTATACAGGAGGCATATAATGAAAACGATGAGGCAGATTGCAGTAATATTTAGTCTGCTGCTGCTGTGTACTGCATTGGGCAAAATAATGAACTGCATTATTCATTAAGAATCATCGTTCCTTTTAAAACAAGCGGAGCAGTAACTGAACCACCACCCCACTATTTGGAATTTACTAATCTTCTTATTGACTTATTGGCACTTACACTAAACTCACCCAATGGCTCACAAAGCTTATCTCTGAAACCACTTCAGCCCCGGACCATTTGGCAGCCAAATGGACCAGAGGTCTTTTTTCAATTTCGCACTGCACTACTTTAACTGGTAATTGCGCGGTCATGCAATTTTGTAACCAAACGAAATTTGCGTCCTTTTCTTCCCACAAATAGAGCTTTCTTTTGATGGTATTTGATTGCCTCTTTGATTTTTATTTTTTGCGATATAAACGGAAAAAGAGCGAAAATTTTGATAGAAAAAAAAAGAAAATTTTGAAAAAAAAAGATTTTCTACTTTTTGTTATAAAAAAAATCTAATAAACTCAATTTTAGTCAAACATTTGGGCCAAAATGTATTCAGCCACATGTCTTTAGTAAAAAAAATGCCAATAAGCGTATATTTATTGGTTTGCGCAAAAGATATAGCGTCTACAAACTAGAGTACATTTTCTGGAAATTACACCGCTTTTAATTTATGACTGCCTATTTCATTTCTTGAGGTGCTAAAATGGCAGAGAAGTACAAAACCCCCCCAAATGACCCCATTTTGGAAAGTAGACACCCCAAGCTATTTGCTGAGAGGCATGTTGAGCCCATTGAATATTTTTTTTTTTAGTCCCAAGTGATTGAATAAAGACAAAAATAAAAAAGATTTTTTTTTTTTTTTTTCAAAAAGTTGTCACTAAATGATATATTGCTCACACATGCCATAGTTATATGTGGAATTGCACCCCAAAATACATTTTGCTGCTTCTCCTGAGTATGGGGATACCACATGTGTGGGACTTTTTGGGAGCCTAGCCGCGTACGGGGCCCCGAAACCCAAGCACCGCCTTCAGGATTTCTAAGGGTGCAAATTTTTGATTTCACTCCTCACTACCTATCACAGTTTCGAAGGCCATAAAATGCCAAAATAGCACAAAACCCCCCCAAATGACCCCATTTTGGAAAGTTGACACCCCAAGCTATTTGTTGCGCGGCATGGTGAGTATTTTACAGCTCTCATTTGTTTTTGAAAATGAAGAAAGTAAAAAAAAAAAAATTTTTTTTTTTTCTTTTTTCAATTTTCAAAACTTTGTGACAAAAAGCGACATCTGCAAAATACTCACAATACCTCTCAGCAAATAGCTTGGGGTGTCTACTTTCCAAAATGGGGTCATTTTGGGGGGTTTTATGCCATCTGGGCATTCCATGGCCTCCGAAACTGTGATTGGCAGTGAGAAGTGAAATAAAAAAATTACACCCTTAGAAAGCCTGAAGGCGGTGATTGGTTTTTGGGGTTCCGTACGCAGCTAGGCTCCCAAAAAGTCCCACACATGTGGTATCCCCGTACTCAGGAGAAGCAACAGAATGTATTTTGGGGTGTATTTCTACATATGCCCATGACATGTTTGAGCAATATATCATTTAGTGACAACTTTTTTTAAAAAAAATATATATATTTTTTTTTTTTCATTATTCAATCTCTTGGGACAAAAAAAAAAAATATTTAATGGGCTCAACATTGCTCTCATCAAATAGCTTGGGGTGTCTACTTTCCAAAATGGGGTCATTTGGGGGGGGTTTGAACTGTCCTGGCATTTTATGCACAACATTTAGAAGCCTATGTCACACGTCACCCACTCTTCTAACCACTTGTAGACAAAGCCCTTTCTGACACTTTTTGTTTACATGAAAACATATTTTTTTTTTGCAAGAAAATTACGTTGAACCCCCAAACACTATATATAATGTTAAAGCAAAGGCCCTACAGATTAAAATGGTGGGTGTGGCATTTTTTTTTTCCACACAGTATTTGCGCAGCGATTTTTCAAACGCATTTTTTGTGGAAAAAATACACTTTTTTTTATTTTAATGCACTAAAACACACTATATTGCTCAAATTTTTGATGAAATAAAAAATATGATCTTAGGCCGAGTACATGGATACCAAACACGACATGCTTTAAAATTGCGCACAAACACGCAGTGGAGATAAACTACATACATTTTTAAAAGCCTTTAAAAGCCTTTACATGATACCACATTAGATTCACGGAGGAGGTCTACTGCTAAAATTACTGCCCTCGATCTGACCTTCGCGGTGATACCTCACATGCATGGTGCAATTGCTGTTTACATATGACGCCAGACCAACGCTTGTGTACGCCTTTGCGCAAGAGAAGGGGGGGCAGGGGTGCTTTTTTTTTTTTTTTTGTTTTTTTTTTATTTATTTAGCTTTTTTATTTTATTTTTAAACTGTTCCTTCCATTTTTTTTCTTTGTTATGATTTTTATTGTTATCTCAGGGAATGTAAATTACCCCTATGATAGCAATAGGCAGTGACAGGTACTCTTTTTTTGAAAAAATTGGGGTCTATTAGACCCTAGATCTTTCCTCTGCCCTCAAAGCATCTGACCACACCAAGATTGGTGTGATAAAATGCTTTCCCAATTTCCCAATGGCGCGGTTTATATCCGGGAGGGGGGACATTCCCTCCCACTGCTTGTAAAAGCAGTCTAGAGGCTAATTACCCGCTAGAATTGCTTTTACATGAAAGCCGATCACTGGCTGAAAAGAATGATACCAAGATGATACCTAAACCTGCAGGCATCATTCTGGTATAACCATTCAAAGTCCAGCAACATACTGGACATATATTGTAATCTTTTTTTTTTCATGCAGCCTCTTGGCTGAACGAAAAAAAGAGATTGATTGGTGGGTATGCCCACCATTAGAATACCTCCCTTCATCCACCCACTTCTAATGATGGGCATACATGCACCATTTATATATGCCGATGCATGGGGGCATCCTCCCGCAAAAGTTATGCCGTGTACACACGGTCGGAATTTCGACCGTATGTACGTGGCATTAGGAGCCAATCGCTCCTCCCCCCCCCCTGCTGCCCCCATGCTTCGGCATATATGCTCTTTTTTTTAACTGTGGTGGTGAAATCACCTCCTACAGTGTTGGAGTCGCGTCTTTATGTATCGTGGGAGCAAACGCTGTTGCTGTCAAGATAAATAAATCCGCGTTGCAACTGAATGGCGCACCTGAAAACAAAAAAATGCTTAACACTAAAACACAGTAAACAAAATTACATACCTGAAAAGCAAGCATGATAAAACATGATAAAACATAATAAAACATTGCAGAATAGAATGGAGTAAAAAAAGAGCAACAATAGAGAGAGAATAGAGTGAGAGAGAGAACAATAAAACGACAACTATTTTATTTTTTTTTATTTTTTTGAGATTCACAGGTTAAAAAGCTCCTGACTGAAGCGACTGAATCAAAACGCTACCACAAAAAAACTGTTAGCGATCGCAGGGATCAGGCCTGACTCTGCGAACGCTGCAGTTATGTGTGCTTAGTGTTTTGTAAGTGACAGTGATCGATCGATACTGCACTTGGGTGGGCTGGGCTGGGCGGAGGGGGAAAACGCAGGTGCTAGCAGGTATCTGGGCTGATCCCGCTAACAATGCGTTTTTTTTTGGAACCCTAAACTGCTGGGACGCTAGTATAGATCTGATCAGATCAGATATTGATCTGTTCAGATACTGTGCCACTAAGGGAGGTGTATGCTTTGTGCGTGGGTGTTTGCGGTACTGGCACTAACCTGGGGCGACGCAGACCTTATTTGACCCTAAAACCTAATTGATATCACCCGCCGGGCGATCAGGGGGTTAAACCGTTATTGGGTAATAAATGGCGGGTGCCCTGACAGTATAAAAAACAAGCTAACTAACCAGCGTCACCCGTAACAGTAATACAAAAAAAAACTGGTTACCTAGCGACACTAATGCAGCGATCAGAAAAACGATCGCTTAGTGACACTGGCAAAAGGGGGTGAAAGGGTTAACTAGGGGCAATCAGGGGGTTAAACCTTTATTAGGTAATATATGGGGGTACCTGACGCTATATAAAAACCTGACGGGGAACCTAAATAACGAAATAACTAACTGGCTAACCAGCGTCACCAGTGACAGTTATACAGTGATCACTGGTGAAAGGGTTAACTCTAGGGGCAATCAGGGGGTTAAAACCTTTATTTAGGTAGTAATATGGGGGTACCTGACCTATAAACCTATTTATGAACCTATATAAACATGGCGGTTACCTAAAAAAAAAAAATGGTTACCTAGCGACACTAATGCAGCGATCAGAAAAACGATCGCTTAGTGACACTGGCAAAAGGGGGTGAAAGGGTTAACTAGGGGCAATCAGGGGGTTAAAACCTTTATTAGGTAATATATGGGGGTACCTGACGCTATATAAAAACCTGACGGGGAACCTAAATAACGAAATAACTAACTGGCTAACCAGCGTCACCAGTGACAGTTATACAGTGATCACTGGTGAAAGGGTTAACTCTAGGGGCAATCAAGGGGTTAAAACCTTTAGTTAGGTTGTAATATGGGGGTACCTGACCTATAAAACTATTTATGAACCTATATAAACATGGCGGTTACCTAAAAAAAAAAAAAATGGTTACCTAGCGACAGCAGTGACACTAATACAGCGATCAGAAAAACGATCGCTTAGTGACACTGGCAAAAGGGGGTGAAAGGGTTACCTGGGGGGCAATCAAGGGGTTAAACCTTTATTAGGGGGGGGGGTAGGGGGCTACCTTGGACCTAAAACTAACTGCCCTGACAGTTATTACAGTCACACTGACACTAAATGCAGTGATCAGTAAAAAAATGATCACTGCAATTAGTGACACTGTGACTGGGGGGGGAGGGGGTGATCTGGGGGGTGATCAGGGGGTGACAGGGGGGTGGAATATGTGCCTAACTGCACTGGTGTCAGTGTAGTGTTGTGCACTAACCTTTACATGTTCGCCGCTCGGCGTCTCCGGTCACATAGACCGGCGCACCGAGCGTGACATCACTTCCGCCTTCCTGTCTATACAATAGACAGGAAGGGGAAGTTTTTCATTGGCCAGGAGCGATCGCGAGGGGGTGGCCAGAAACCACTGGCCGTCCCCTCGTCCCGGATCGCTCCTGAAGCGATCCCGACCGTCCCCGCCGGCGGAGGGGGGTCCGATCGGACCCCCCAACCGCCGGAAGAATGTCACGTACAGGTACGTGATTATGCCTGTACGTGCCATTCTGCCGACGTATATATACAGGGGGCGGTCGGGAAGTGGTTAACCACTCCTTCTGCTGATCCCGTGTTTATCGAGAGTTAGTCGAAGTTTGGTGACTTAAGATTCGCGCTTCTCAGTTTTCTGACTCAGATCGTTACTGCTCTTCAGTTTGTGCTTGTCGTGCGTATCTGTTTATTAGTGCGTGTAGTCAGTTCGCATTTGTTGGTCATTGCGGCCTATATCTTGATATAGGACGCTTTGATTTGCACTGCTTATTGTCTGCTCGTTGCTGGTATTCATTTCGTTCTTTCAGGCCTTGCTGTTTATCGGTGCTTTCTGTTTGTCCGTTCTGACCAGCCGACCTTTTGTGACCTTCTGAGCGATGTTTCCCGTGCGTACTCGTCGCCGAGTTCGTGCTGTACGCGGAATTGGTGTCGGGCTTTTAGCTTTGAGCCAAGACCCGTCCATGAACAGAGTGACGAGGAGTATGTGGACCAAGAATTGGTTGCTTCAGCGTGACCAATTCTCGCACATGCCTTTGCTTCGTGAGATCCGGGAGAATAATCCTGATGATTTCAGGAACTTTCTCAGGATGACGGACCCCGATTTTCACCGTCTTTTGGCTTTGCTGACCCCCTTTATCAGCCGGCAGGATACCTGCATGAGACAAGCCATTACTCCGGAGCAGAGGCTTGTTGCCACGTTGAGGTACTTGGCGACAGGGAGAAGTCTTCAGGATTTGAAGTTCTCTTCAGGTATCTCTCCCCAGGCCCTGGGAATCATTATTCCAGAGACCTGTTCTGCCATCATTCAGGTCCTGCAGGAGGACTATATTAAGGTAACATTTCTACTTTACTATTCCCTTCTATGTATGCTCTGTTTGCTAATGTCTTCTATTTTTGACCTCCTTCCCTAATTACCATGATTGCAATATGTTCTAATATGCTGTGCCCCTTTTCTCCTTCATGCATTTTTCCCTTCACTTACCTCCCCAGCATGCTCTTCTGCCCCAATAGACACCTATGGCCTAGTCACTTAAGCAATGTCTTTTGTCTGCTGCATAGTATTGTTTGCCCCCAAACACCCCCTAAAATATGCACAAATGTTTGCTGTGTGGTTTACTTCATGTAGAGCCCCCTTTTTTTTTTTTTTTTTGGGGGGGGGGGGGGGGCAAACTCATTAGGAACCCCCTCCCCCAACTGCTCTGTCAGATGGTACCAATCCTTTATCTGCTGGCTTTCCCAAGGTCCATACACACTATATACCTACCTCTTTATAGTGGGCATCTTTAGGGATGAATTCAGCAAAGCATGTAGTGCAAGGGGCTGCCTCCATACTTTCCATTTCCTATTTTTTTGTCTTCTTTCCCTCCTATTAGCTTGCTTGGTAATTTCAGAATGTCACAATGTGCTTGCCTTTTTTTTGGGGGGGGGGGGGGGGGGGGGGGGGGGGGGTTGAAATGTTATTTTATCTTTCCTGGGGGCTGCCAATAGTGTTAAGTACAGAGGGTCTGGCCAAACTAGCACACATTATTGAGCCATTTGCCAATCAATGAAGTGCAGAGGGTTACCTGTCCACCCCCCCCCCCCAAAACCCTAGTTATTGCCAATGTCCCCTCAGAAGTGGGGGGATTGATGGGGGGTGAGTAATCTGTGAAGGGGAGCCTCTACTTTTCTGTGCAAATACTTTCCAGCCTCCAATTTTATACAATGCTCTTGTTCCAAGATGTTGATTGTCTAATCTGCTTGCAATGTTTAGGTGCAAAGTGACTAATTTTTTTTTCTTGTTTCACTCCACAGTTCCCTTCCACGCCACAGGAATGGCAGACTGTGGCCTCCCACTTTGCCAGCCGTTGGGACTTTCCTAACTGCGGAGGGGCAATTGATGGGAAACACGTCCGCATCGTCCCACCGCCCAACTCGGGGTCCTACTATTATAATTATAAAGGGTTTAATAGTGTAGTGATGTTGGCGGTGGTGTCGGCAACATACGAGTTTATGTATGTGGACGTGGGGATGAACGGCCGGATATCGGATGGTGGTGCCATTACGCACACGGAGTTCTACTGGCGTCTCCAAAGTGGCAGTCTGTGCTTGCCACCTCCAGAGGAGAATGCCGAAGGACTCCCCTTCGTCTTTGTCGCAGATGAAGCATTTGCGTTGACTCCCCATGTGATGAGGCCGTTCCCGATGAGGACCCTCACCCCGGACCAGAGGGTCTTCAACTACAGGCTGTCCAGAGCCAGAAGAGTGGTGGAGAACACTTTTGGCATCCTGGCCAGCCGCTTCCGCCTGTTCCTGACGGCATTTAACTTGGCGGAATACAAACTGAACCACATAGTTCTTGCCTGTTGCATATTGCACAACTTCCTCAAAAGACATAACAGGAACTATGTGGTGCCCGTTGGCCCAGATGTGGTGGGCCCTCCAAATGCGGACCTCACAGCCCTTCGAGTGGCACGTCCAGGCTTGCCCCCTCTAAATGCCCGCGTGGTCCGCGACCAATATATGGAGTACTTTGTGGGTAGGGGGGCCATTGCTCTGCCTGACGATGTGTGAGAGGCATTTTTTAATAAATCTGATATTTGAACCAACCTATGATTTCTTGTCATTTCAGTCTTCTTTTTAGCTTATTTTACCTTGACATTTTTTCCCTTTGCCTTCGACAGTGGGAATGCACTTTCTGGGCAAAAGGAGGTAACAGTCTCTTCTTCCCAAAAAGGTTATTCTCATGTTGTGTGTTTGCTACCTAATCTTTGGTCTAGAGAAGGTTTGTCCTGCATAACTGACACCCAAAATACTCCTTTTCAGCACCAGGTCTGACATGTGTGTATTCTCAAAAATGCTGGGCTCCGTGTTTTCGTACAAAGCACTGTGGGTGTCATTTACATAAGTCAAATCCGCTATGCTCTACAAGTGCATTGAAAAAGTTCCCAGGGAAAGAAAATTGCAGTGCAAAGTGGATTTGCCTTTAGTAAATAACACCCATTGCCCCCCATATCCTTTACATTTTACATACATAATGCATTGTGTTTTTTAAATAAGGAAGCCACACATTTAGAAAAATAAAAAAGTTTACTAGGAAAACATTCACAAGTGCGTTTACAATCTTCACGCCAAAACTGACAACATCTTGGTTATTTACAACATTGTTTACAAACATTCCGCAATTGGTAAAACCAGGCATGGAGCAAAACAGAACCTATGAACTAGGAAAGTTCAACTTTGTAAAGTGAAGACAAGATCAGACATGACTATATGTTCAAAGTGTGTTTGATCTTGCCTTCATCACATGGGGGGGTCACCCCCGGAAAGTGGAAATTTAGAACATGCACACAATTTGGGTCTGAAAATGGTCATTAGATGGTAAAACACATGCCTAGAAGCTTCAAAAGTGCCATTTTCCATCATGGGGATGAATGGACGTTTTTTGGGGGTGCAACCCCTTCACCACAACCACTTTCGTAGTTCGTAAAGTGTTTGCACCCCCAAAAAAACGTTGGCATTCATCCACCATGATGGGAGCTAGCACATGTGGACACAATGTGTGCATGTTCCAAATTTCACACAGTTTTTAAGTTGCAAATGTGTTCAGAAGCTGGCACAAATGTGTGTTAATTACTTGGTGCGTTTTCATATTTTTCCTAAAACATCAATGATGTTCTTCAATTTTTGTTGAACATCATTGATGTTTTGCTTTATGTAATCTAGATCTCGATTGCAGACCATTATCTCCCCGATGAGTACGTGGGCACTCTCTGTGGTAAAGTGGGATTTTTCTTCCACAACATCCACGTCACCTAAAAACCACAAACACACAAAAATGGGGTGTTGGAAATGAGCCAGCCATACATGGATTAGCTCACCAGTAGCTGTGTTCTCCCACACTCACCTGTTGTGGTGACAATTTCTCCAAGTTCGATGATCTCTCCTTCCTCCTCCTCCTCCTCTGCTTCTGCTCTTTCCCCTTTTTTGGGAGGTGTTGGTTTGGGGGTTTCCTCAGACGGCCCAAGTTTTCACTCCCCTATGAGAATGTACAAAAGGAAGATTTAGCAACACAATCTATTGAGGGCAGAACTAGGAAATGACAAACATTGCTTGAAAGTGACGGACACTATTTTTGTTTGGCCAGTTACAAATGACAACTACATGAATGTAGTCACTTTGTAAAGGTGCTAAACTGACTAGCTTTTTGGTAGAAGTTTGTGTGATGGAGACACCCCTCTAGTATCCACTGGAGCACATGTGTGGAAAAGCATAATAAAAAGGGGGTTTGGGTGTCCCAGCACTAGTGCTCTAGAGTCCAGATGGGTAAGCAGCTACTGGGTGACCTCTCCTTTACATTGAATAAATTGGCTTTACATTCTTGATGACATTTCTAGTGAGAACAAACTTCCTTTCCCCAAAAAAAAAACACCAAACCACGTATTATAAGTGGCCGAACGTTCGAGGTTGCGTACGATCGAATGGACACACACACACGACCATGACAGTAGCAGAAAGATCGAGGCTGAGTACGATCGAATGCACAGACGAACATGAAAGTGGCCATTTTGGAATGTACAACTTTGTAAAAATCAAACCACATGGAGCAGTATGCAAGCAAGAAATCAAACACAAAACACAACTACTTACTTTTTTGAAGAATTCGCTTGATCTTTCTGTACTGATCGGCCTCCCTCAGTTTCAGGTCTGACCAGCGTTTCCTCAGTTGCTCCTTGGATCGTTGTACCCCAAAATTATTGTACAGCCTTCTCACAACTTTAGACATGATCTTGGCCTTGCGGACATTGGGGTTGAGGTAAGGCCCATACTTCCCATCATAGTCGCTCCTCTTTAATATGTCCACCATCTCCAACATTTCTCCAAATGACATATTTGAGGCCTTGAATTTCAGGCTCCGGGATCGGGACGTTTCTGCCTCCGGACTTTCCTCGTCCTCCTCCTCGTTGGGGGGATATTTGGGGCGCACCTGCTGTGTCCCCGCCATGTGCTCTCCCCACTGCGCCGTAAAGAGAAGGGGTGGGGAATAGACGAGAAAGATCGTCAGGGGCGGGCGGAGTTTGACGCATGCGCACTGTATATAAAACGTCACACGCCTGTGTCGTAGCCACGATCTGGGAGACGAGGGGAGAGAAAGCTCACGCACGAGACGATCGCTACAAACGAAGGTACAATTTGACGTTGGTACATAACTAGCCTAGACTGATTAGAACTTGAGGCTTCTTTATGGAGAAGATTAGGAGAGTTTAGGCTGACATTATTTATATTGTTTTGTGTGGCGTTGTGTCTTGCAGAGGTGATGGAGGCCTTCTACGACGTGAGCTTTCTACCCCACTTCATTGATAAATACCGGCAATTCCCCCTCTTATGGCAACCTAAACATCGTGACTACAGCAACAGACCAAAGAGGTACGCAGCCCTGCTGAAACTTGTGGCATTTGTAAAGCCTAACCTGCCCATGGCAACCGTGGCAAACTTAAAAGTGAAGATCAACAACATGAAGAGTACCTATTTCCGGGAGCGCAATAAGGTCCTGAAGTCCCTAGCATCTGGAGCTGCAGCAGCTGATGTCCATGTCCCCACGCTCTGGTACTATGAGAGGCTCCACTTTCTCAAAGACCAGTCTACTGTCAGGAAGTCACTCTCGACTCTTCCTTGCACGCGTCCTTCCGCGCACGCCACCCCTGATGAGGCTTCCGAGGACCAACCTGGCCCTTCCAGTATGGAATCTGTGCAGGAGCCCAGCTTGTTCCAGGTATAGTAGTTTTGTAACCAGTTTGGGGAATAATGAATGATGTTCAGTTAATTCAGGATCCCCAATTGCTTAGTTCCTAACGTGATTGACATATCAACAGACAGTGGTGTTGGAGACATTTTTGGGAAGAATCTAAACTGCAGGGCTGAGAATTGTATGGTTTTCTATTTGTAAACATTTTGCAACAGTCACTAGATGAGAATTGTGTGTGTTTGTTGAACAAATAACTGAAACTATGTCCCTTTTTCATACACAGGAAGACCTCAGCCAGGAGGTGGCTGTGGAAGGTGGCAGTCAGGAGGAGGCAGGGGTTAGTGGCAGCCAACAGGGGGGTAGGCGTAGGAGCCTGACTGTCTCCCAAGTCTCTCCCCTCCGCCTTCCCTACAGAAGGGCGAAAAACATGGGGGAGGTGGGAGAGTCAGCGCTCCAGCTGATAAAAGATGCCTCAGCCTCCCTCTATGCCACACCCACCTACGAGGAGGCCTTTGCCTCCTTGGTTGGCAGTAAATTTACGGGTATGGAGGCGGGGCAACGCAGCATGTGTGAGGAGGTCATCCTCAAAATACTAAATGAGGGGATGGCTGGGAAGATGACTCCCCTCACACATGTTTGCGAGAGTGACCTTGCTCCGCCTCCTCCTCCTCCTTCTGCCACCCCACCAGCACCAGCACCACGGCGTGGAAAGGAAGCGTACAAGGAAGACAAGAGAGTGATGACCTTGATTAAGTCTGGTCTGAGAGAAGATGGAGCCTCTCGTAGGACCAGAGCCTGGGGACCTAGATGGCATCTGCTGCAGTTCCGGATGTTTTGGACTTCAGGACCAGATTGCGCTCCCTTATTATTTAGATAGGTACTCTTCATGCCCCCAATTGTTTAAGGCTGAAAAATGATGGTTGCCATGGGTGTCCAAGGCTTTGCAAATTCCCCAAGTTTCACCATGGCTGCGTTCCTCTTTGGTTTGTTGCTGAGACCTAAATAAATGTTTTTTGGATTTGAAATAATCATTGACTATTGTGTTTTACTTTTCTACAATGGCAGTTTTTCTTTGAGTAGGCAGGTACATTTCACTAATCCTAAAGTAGAATTAACAAGGGGCACCAACAACCAACAAACTCCTATTAAATTTAAGCAAGAAATACAAATGTTAATAATGTGGTTTTGCTAAGTTGAGACACACAACCCCCTCCCAAAAAAAAAAAAAAAATCTCCTTCAAATATGTATTCCCCCCCAAAAAAAAACAAACATGGTAAAAATATAACAAAGATTCTTTTACGATCTGAGTAAAAATAAACATGTAGTGTATAAATGCTGCAAAGTAATAAAGAACTAAGTTTGTGAGAAGTGCGGGTGAATAGGAGCAGCTAAAACATGTCATTCTTGTTGCATTGTAAAGAAAAAGAGAATGCGCTGCATTAAAGACATTTTAACATTGCAGCGTGACGAATGTGCTGTGTCGATTAGGAAAGGTAGTTTTACCTGACCGAGCGCTTCCGTCACAGAATTTCTTCTGAGCATGTGTAGCACTTTGTCCTTCGGACAACCGTACACACGATCGTATTTGGTGTGATCGGACCGGGTTGACGGCAAATCTTTCCAGCAGGAGATAAGACTTTGTCCGTCGGACAAACCGACGAACACTGTCCGATGGTGCATACACACGGTCTGATTTTTCAACAACCTTGTCCGATCGGACAGAATCCATGAAAAAGTCCGACCGTGTGTATATGATAAAAATGTATTTGATTCCACGCAAAAAGAAGTAAGTACCAGCTGGAAAAAATATATATATCCGTGATAAGAAATATAAATATAGTCCTTATGGAGGTGGTAATTAATAAGAAATATAAATATAGTCCTTATGGAGGTGGTAATTAATCATACAATATAAACCATTCCAAATAACTTAATAAATAAATGCTTGCAAGTACATTCTACATCTTTTATGGATTATATAGGGACATGATATATGGAGTAACTGCAGGATCTCCTGGCTCTGATTCGTGGCTGGAGTTAACCCTCTCATTTTCCATTTAAAATGTAATTCTTAACCACTTGACCACTGGGCACTTAAACCCCCTTCATAACCAGACCAATTTTCAGCTTTCGGTGCCCTCACATTTTGAATGACAAAAAATACAACACTGTACCCATATGAAATTTTTGTCCATTTTTTTCATACAAATAGAGCTTTCTTTTGGTGGTATTTAACCACATGCCGACCGGGCCATAGCCGAAAGACGGCTACTGCGCGGTCGGCTTATCCTGGGTGGACGTCCTATGGATGTCCTATGGATGTCCTCCCAGAAACTTGTTCCCAGAAACTTGGGGCGCGCACTCGGGAACATCCGTGACCGCCGGGTCCCGAGGACCCGGCGCATCACGGATCGCGGTAAACGGCCGCTGATAGCGGCCGTTTACCACGTGGTCGCTCCGTCAAATGACGGAGCGATCACATGTACACAAACCGGCGTCATGTCATGACGCCGGTTCCTCCCTCCCCCTCTCTGTACCGATCGGTACAGTGAGAGGGGAGAAGCGCGCAGGGGGGAGATGGGACCAGCGCTGTGGGCTGGATGTGTAGTGCCCACAGCGCTGGTCAGTGACAGCTACACTGCCACCACTGTGCAACACTCTGCCACCACTGTGCAATACTCTGCAACCACTGTGCAATACTCTGCCCCCACTGTGCAATACTCTGCCACCACTGTGCAACGCTCTGCCACCACTGTGCAACGCTCTGCCACCACTGTGCAACGCTCTGCCCCCACTGTGCAACGCTCTGCCCCCACTGTGCAACGCTCTGCCCCCACTGTGCAACGCTCTGCAACCACTGTGCAATGCTCTGCCCCCACTGTGCAACGCTCTGCCACCACTGTGCAACGCTAGGCCACCACTGTGCAACGCTAGGCCACCACTGTGCAACGCTCTGCCACCACTGTAATGCTCTGCCACCACTGTGCAATGCTCTGCCACCACTGTGCAATACTGTGCAACACTGCAATACTCTGCCAGTACTCGCCAATACTCTGCCAATACTCGCCAATGCTCTGCCAATACTCGCCAATACTCTGCCAATACTCGCCAATACTCTGCCAATACTCGCCAATACTCTGCCAATACTCTGCCAATACTCTGCAATAAATTTTAATAGAAACAAAGAATTTTTATTTATTTTTTTTTACTGAATTTTCTGTATATTTTGATTTATAGCGCAAAAATTAAAAAACCCAGCGGTGATTAAATACCACCAAAAGAAAGCTCTATTTGTGTGAAAAAAAGGACACAAAATTCATTTGGGTACAGCGTTGCATGACTGAGTAATTGTCATTCAAAGTGTGAGAGCACCGAAAGCTGAAAATTGGTCTGGTTAGCAAGGGGGTTTAAGTGCCCAGTGGTCAAGTGGTTAATTACTGTTGGGTTTTTTATTTTTTGCGCTATGAAAGAAAAACAAATGAACTTTTCTTTGTTTCTGTTATAAAATTTAGCAAATTAGTAAGTTTTCTTCATAAATTTTGGCCAAAATTTATACTGCTACATATCTTTGGGAAAAATAAGTACAAATTGGTGTATATTATTTGGTCTTTGTTATAGAGTCTACAAGTTATGATGCCAATATCTGAAATATGATCTAAAATGACCAGTTTGCAAAGCTCAGAGTATCCGAAAGATGAGTGACCTTTCACACAAATAGATATATAAAAACATAAAATAATGAACTAAATAGATAAAATTCCTTAATAGCAATACACATAAATTATTGAATAAATATAAGACGTGTGTAAAAAATGAGAACATAATCAATAAAAGTGATGGTGCTAAAATAACCGTGCTGAAATAAATATATGTGCTGGGGTAAAAATGATGATGGAGTTGGGTTAAAATAGTGAACACGAAATCTTCTAGCAATAAAAGGTGCACAGTGCAACGTGCAAAATATGTGAATAGAGAACCAATATGAACCAATAGATTGGTTCTAAAAGTGCAAGGGAATTGCAAGGAAATTGCAAGGGGAATAAATGATTGAATGTGCAGAAATATCCAAAATAATGACAAAGTGACCATACAGATGAAAAGAGTGTGTCACTGTAGGTATGGTATAATCAGATGATACCAAAACAATAATATCGCTGAAAAAAATATATAAAAAATAAAAGTAAAATTTGGTGCACTACAAGTCCCAGCTTGTAAAAAAAAAATGTCGGAAAATAAACGATAAAGTCCACAATCTGGAACAATGAAGAGCATGAGGCTCTGGAATAAGTGAAGGTGAGTAGAAATATTCAGGAATCTTTGTGTTGATCACAGTGGTGATCCGTGCAGGCAGTGCTCCGTGCTGACTTCAGGGGTGCACCCTACTAGTTCCCCCAGCCTCTCACCTCTATTTGCGGCCCCTACAGGCCTAGTTGAGCAGATAGCCTCTAAGGTGGCAAGCCTGGTTACTTTCCGGGTCCTCTTTCTTATGGGCTCCTATGGGCTCCTATAGGCTTCTATGGGCGCCTATGGACTCCTACTCCGATCCAAAAAGGCACTCCAGGGGTAAGGGGTCACTCACGGATTAGATCAGCATGTAGGGGTTAAAGGTACAAAGAAGCGCTCCAATGTGTAGTAAAAAACAGGTTTATTGAACAAAAATAATATCCACTCACATTTAAAGTTTTCTTGCATCAGCATGGATGAACTTCCGGTCGCGGCCGCAAACCGGAAGTAGAGCGATAGGCACCTGACTTCCTTCCTCCCTCACTAGTATCGTCACTAGCACACGTGACTTTGTCCCTTTGACAAAGTCACGTGTGCTAGTGACGATACTAGTGAGGGAGGAAGGAAGTCAGGTGCCTATCGCTCTACTTCCGGTTTGCGGCCGCGACCGGAAGTTCATCCATGCTGATGCAAGAAAACTTTAAATGTGAGTGGTTATTATTTTTGTTTCAATAAACCTGTTTTTTACTACACATTGGAGCGCTTCTTTGTACCTTTAACCCCTACATGCTGATCTAATCCGTGAGTGACCCCTTACCCCTGGAGTGCCTTTTTGGATCGGAGTAGGAGTCCATAGGAGCCCATAGAAGCCTATAGGAGCCCATAGGAGCCCATAAGAAAGAGGACCCGGAAAGTAACCAGGCTTGCCACCTTAGAGGCTATCTGCTCCACTAGGCCTGTAGGGGCCACAAATAGAGGTGAGAGGCTGGGGGAACTAGTAGGGTGCACCCCTGAAGTCAGCACGGAGCACTGCCTGCACGGATCATCACTGTGATCAACACAAAGATTCCTGAATATTTCTACTCACCTTCACTTATTCCAGAGCCTTATGCTCTTCATTGTTCCAGATTGTGGACTTTATCGTTTATTTTCCGACATTTTTTTTTAAAAGCTGGGACTTGTAGTGCACCAAATTTTACTTTTATTTTTTATATTTTTTTCAGCGATATTATTGTTTTGGTATCATCTGATTATACCATACCTACAGTGACACACTCTTTTCATCTGTATGGTCACTTTGTCATTATTTTGGATATTTCTGCACATTCAATCATTTATTCCCCTTGCAATTTCCTTGCAATTCCCTTGCACTTTTAGAACCAATCTATCGGTTCTTTATTGGTTCTCTATTCACATATTTTGCACGTTGCACTGTGCACCTTTTATTGCTAGAAGATTTCGTGTTCACTATTTTTAACCCAACTCCATCATCATTTTTACCCCAGCACATATATTTATTTCAGCACGGTTATTTTAGCACCATCACTTTTATTGAATATTTTTTCATTTTTTTTTACACACGTCTTATATTTATTCAATATTTTATGTGTATTGCTATTAAGGAATTTTATCTATTTAGTTCATTATATTATGTTTTTATATATATATTTGTGTGAAAGGTCACTCATCTTTCGGATACTCTGAGCTTTGCAAACTGGTCATTTTAGATTATTTATTGATTTACTTAAGGGTTAGCGCCACATACCCTCTTCATTCAATTTTACCTTTACAAGTGTGAGATCACTTATATGTTGGCTGCTTTCCTTTTCCATTTTTCTCCTTATTTGATTTAATAGTTTTTGGTTGAGCGCACTGGTTACCCCTATTATCTAAATATCTGAAATATGATCACACCTGAAGTACATACCACAAATTACACCCCAAAACACATTCTGCTATTACTCCTGAGTATAGCGATACCACATGTGTGAGACTTTTACACAGCGTGGCCACATACAGAGGCCAAACATGCAGGGAGCACCTTCAGGCGTTCTGGAGCACCCAGGCCAATTCTGACATTTTTCTCCTACATGTAAAAATCATCATTTATTTGCTAGAAAATTACATAGAACCCAAAACATTATATATGTTTTTTTAGCAAAGACCCTAGAGAACACAATGGCGGTCGTTGCAACTTTTTATCTTGTGCTTTAAAAAAAAAAAACAGTAAAGTTAGCCCAATGTTTTTGCATAATGTGAAAGATGAAGTTACGCCGAGTGAATAGATACCTAACATGTCACCCTTCAAAATTGCACACTGGTTACATGTTTTGAGTTATAGAGGAGGTCTAGGACCAAAATTATTGCTCTTGCTCTAACGTTCCCAGCGTTACCTCACATGTGTGGTTTGAACACCATTTTCATATGTGGGCGGGACTTACGTATGCGTTCGCTTCTGCATGCGAGTACACGGGGACAGGGGCACTTTAAAAAAAAATGTTTTGTTCATTTTACTTTATTTATTTTAATTTGACACTTTTTTCCCAAAAATACATTTTTTGATCACTTTTATTCCTATTACAAGGAATGTAAACATCCCTTGTAATAGGAATATGGCATGACAGGTCCTCTTTACAGTGAGATATGGGGTCAATAAGACCCCACATCTCACCTCTAGGCTGGGAAGCCTGAAATAAAAAAAAACACCCTGGCTTCGATCGTAGCGGTGAGTCGGTAGAAGCACCGGAGAGCGGCGGGAAGGGGGATGTCCCCTCTCGCCTCCCATAAAAATGATCAAGCAGCGGAAAAGCCGCTATTATCATTCTTATGGTGTAGGGAATCGCCGGCTGAAAAGGCTAATATCTGAATGATGCCTGTAGCTGCAAGCATCATTCAGATATCCCCACACAAAGTTAAGGATGTTATATGACGGCCGGCAGGCGGGAAGTGGTTAAAATGCATTTTTATTTATTTTTTAACACAAAGTTGTCCATTTGTACAATATTTCTAGCACATGGCATGTACATACCAAAAATTACACCCCAAAATAGATTCTCCTACTCCTCCTGAGTACGGTGATACCACATGTGTGAGACTTCCACAGCCTGGCCACATACAGAGGCCGAGTACAGCTGAGCATGGCTGAGCATGGCTGAGTATGGCTGGGTATGGCTGGGTATGGATGGATGTGGCTCTGTGTCACAGAGCAGCGCTGTGGGCACTACAGATTCAGCCCACAGCGCTGCTGCCACCGATCTCTCCCCCTCTCCCCTCGCACTGTACAGATCGGTACACAGAAGGGAGAGAGGAACCGGCATCATGACATGACGCCGGTTTTGTTTACAAGTGATCGCTCCGTCATTTGACGGAGCGATCACGTGGTAAACGGCCACTATCAGTGGCCATTTACCGTAATCCATGATGCGCCGGGTCCTCTGAACCCAGCGGCCACGGATGTTCTTGGGTGCGCGGCCCAGGGGATTCTGGGAGGATGTCACTGTATGCCCTCCCAGAGTTATGCAACCGCCCTGTAGCCATCATTCGGCTAATGGCCGGTTGGCAAGTAGTTAAGTAAGTACTGTATTATTTTGGTTAGCCTTTAACCTTTTCTCTATCTCAGTACTCAATATTACCTACCAACTCCATGTTTATTGGTATTTTTCAGAATAAACTATTTGGTCTTTCTGACCACTTTACTTATATTGATTTGTTTAAAGATACTGGTTTTCGGATTGCTCTCCCATGACACTTAGCACGTCATTCTATGCGGGCACCTTTTAGATGTAAGTATGTTAAAATGGACGACGCTGCACTCCCATCGAATAGAAATGTAAATAATGTTTATATCCTTTTCTATTTCTGAACAGGATCTCTGTTTTAAGTCAAGAATGTAAGGTCCTGAAGAAGCAAAGATGTGAAATGTGTCAACCTCTTGACATTGTAATAACAGATCTATAATCTACATATGATCGAGCATATTGATCAATTGATTTTATTTGTATAATATTTTAAACTATTTTGTAATAAAGATATTTAGCATTATTTTGTTTAGATGTCCTTCACTGGTACCGTTAAAGTCCGCCATATCAGTCCTATCTTTTAAAAGGGTAGCACTACAGTTATAAGCAGTATTTTGTGTGTGTGTATGTATATATTTTAAAAGCTAATTGCATTTTAGTCTTAACAATATTAAAGAAATACGTGCACAAACACTAAACATTCCATTTCAGAGAACAATGAGAATGATAATTTTCTTGGGTTCTTGTGCTGCTGTTTATTTTCCAGTATGAGCACGATTTTCAGACCTCAAAAGAGATAATCTATCTGTGGATTACATATAAGTAAAACCTTACCTGTTCACTGAACTGAATTATTTTACCAGGATTGTGGAAAAAGCAGGCTTGTATGGTCAGTGAACAATATAAATTATCTTTCAGATCACTTCATTTTTGAAAAGATTATTATGATAGATTCTTTGCCACACTGTAGATAGCTGGCAGTATTTTTATTGCCTGACATTTGTACCATGTTACTTTCACCACTGGTATTGCTGTAATAGTGTTATTGATCTGATAATCATGAGATATTAATATCAAACAATAAGCCTAATGCCGTGTACACACGATCGGAATTCTCGTCGGAATTCTCGTCGGAAAAAACTCTTTTCCGACGGAATTCCGACGGAGTTCCGCTCAAGCTGTGTTGCCTACACACAATCACACCAAATCCCGACGGTCAATAACACAGTGGCATAAAACATGTTCGACAGCACTATAAAAGGGAAGTTTAATGCTTCCGAGTATGCGTCAAATTGTTTCCGAGCATGTGTCGGAATTTTGCGTGTCGGAATTGCATACACACGATCGGAAAATCCGATAGAAAGGTTTTCCTTCGGAAAAATTGAGAACAGGTTCTCAATTCAAAGTCCGTCGGAAATTCCGACAAAAAAAGACCGTTGGGCATACACACGGTCGGAAAATCCGATGAAAAGCTCCCATCGGACTGTTTCCATCGGAAATTCCGACCGTGTGTACGCCGCAATAGAGGTAGATTTCTCACTACAATGAATCAAACATCCCTTTCCATCATGGCCAGATCTAGGGGGTGCCCCAGATTTCAATTGTGCCCCCCCCCCCCAAGACAGCCTTTTCTATGCTGACCTTTCATCCTTTGTCCTCCTACCATTTTTAACTGCAACATCGCATCAGACAGGCTAGATCCTGCCCTGCTTTCCATTACACCGAGAATAAGTACACCATCATAGTTCACAGGAAATTGTCAGTAGGTTTTATTACCCATTTTTATTCTACATCAAAATAACATTAAGTGGTCAATTACTGGGTTACATTGAACACAACACAAAAATTGTCACCTCTGGATTATAGTATATCTAAAGCCAAAATGTTTTTTCATCTTGGTGTAGTGCTACTTCCGCAGGAGCCACTGTGGATTTAAACGGTTCTTTACCAAACCAGTGGAGAGGCAGAAAGGAACAGTTTATTCACTCTGGCTCATTGAATAGTCTAGGGTTTTTCTTTTTTTGTATTTTATTGCTTGTAAAAACTTGATAGGGGATTTGGGGTGGTGTGAGATATTTCAAAAGTGCTTGAGCATACTTCTGCAGAGGACAGTTCTCTCTCGCTCTTAACAGCAGCAACACAGTCTTTCACTCACAGCTAGGAACCATGAGATAGTTTTGCAGAACAAGGGTAGCTAGACTGAAACAGTCTATAGGTTCAAGGCTGGGGACCATGAAGTAGGTTTGGGAACAGGTAAAGGTAGACTATAACAGTCCATATGTTCACAGCTGGGGACCATGGAGAAGGTTTGAGAACAGGTAAATGTAGACTGGAACAGTGTCTGGGTTCACCATGGGGACCATGAATTAAAGAGGACCTGCAGTCTGCTATGATGCTCAAGTTGGCTCCTTATTCGGCCAGCTTCTTATTCAAATTCAGAAGTTGGCTCCTTATTCAGCCAGCTTCTTATTCAGGTTGGAACTTTATTCACAAAGGGGATTATTTACTAAACAATCATCTGAAAAGTTTGTAATACAATTGTGAACTTTAACAACAATCCTGTCTCCCTAACTGCAAAGTATTTAAAGGGGTAATTCTGAATAAATAACTTTTTCTATATGAAAACCATCTTGGCTCACCCAGATGAGACTTGTTTTCATATAATTGGGCATCCCTCCATTAGTTAAAGTTCAATTTGGCCTGAGCCAAGTAATGTAAATCCTAAAATATGGCACCAAATGTGGCACAATAACAGCCATGCATTTCAATGGGAAATTTTGAATAAGAAGCCAAGCTATTCCTATATGAAAACCATCTTGGCTCACCCAAACTCCACTTGTTTTATACTCATTGGGCATCCTACTATATAGGAAAGTTCAATGTGGCTCGAGCCAAGTAATCTAAACAATAAAATATGGCACCAAAATGTGGCACCATGACAGCCATGCATTTCAATGGTAAATTTTGAATAAGAAGCCAAGCTATTCCTACAGTATCTCACAAAAGTGAGTACACCCCTCACATTTTTGTAAATATTTTATTATATCTTTTCATGTGACAACACTGAAGAAATTACACTTTGCTACAGTGTAAAGTAGTGAGTGTACAGCTTGTATAACAGTGTAAATTTGTTGTCCCCTCAAAATAACTCAACACACAGTCATTATTGTCTAAACCGCTGGCAACAAAAGTGAGTACACCCCTAAGTGAAAATGTCCAAATTGGGCCCAAAGTGTCAATATTTTGTGTGGTCACCATTATTTTCCAGTACTGCCTTAACCCTCTTGGGCATGGAGTTCACCAGAGCTTCACAGGTTACCATTAGAGTCCTCTTCCACTCCTACATGACAACATTATGGAGCTGGTGGATGTTGGAGACCTTGCACTGCCCCACAGATGCTCAATAGGGTTTAGGTCTGGAGACATGCTTGGCCGGTCTATCACCTTTACCCTCAGCTTCTTTAGCAAGGCAGTGGTCATCTTGGAGGTGTGTTTGGGGTCGTTATCATGTTGGAATACTGCCCTGCGTCCCAGTCTCTGAAGGGAGGGGATTATGCTCTGCTTCAGTATGTTACAGTACATAACAAGGGTGCACACACCGCTTCAAGCAAAAAATGGACACACCTGACACACCTGGACACAGCTGATCCCGGCTCATCACTGGAGGCAATATCAAGAAGAGAAGAAAAGACTGATCACACACAATCCAAAAGATGCTGTAGAATTTAGTGTCATGAGCCAGACAAATTTGCAATGATGATCAGTTGCAATTTTGTCTGGCTCATGACAATAAAGAAAAGGCTATAGCATCTTTTGGATTCAAGTGTGCGATCAATCTTTTCTTCTCTTCTTCATGTCACAGTACATGTTGGCATTCATGGTTCCCTCAATGAACTGTAGCTCCCCAGTGCCAGCAGCACCCATGCAGCCCTAGACCATGACACTCCCACCACCATGCTTGACTGTAGGCAAGACACACTTATCTTTGTACTCCTCACCTGATTGCTACCACACACGCTTGACACCATCTGAATCAAATAAGTTTATCTTGGTCTCATCAGACCAACGAAAATGGTTCCAGTAATCCATGTCCATAGTCTGCTTGTCTTCAGCAAACTGTTTGCAGGCTTTCTTGTGCATCATCTTTAGAAGAAGCTTCCTTCTGGGACAACAGCCATGCAGACCAATTTTATGCAGTGTGTGTCGTATGGTCTGAGCACTGACAGGTTGACTCCTCACCCCTTCAACCTCTGCAGCAATGCTGGCAGCACTCATCCTTCTAAATAGAAAAGTTAAATTTGGGTTAAATTGAACTTTTTTTATATAGAAGGATGCCCAATGAGTATAAAACAAGTGGAATTTGGTTAAGCCAAGATGGTTTTCATATAGGAATAGCTTGGCTTCTTATTCAGAATTTCCCATGGAAATGCATGGCTGTCAGGGTGACAATTTGTATGATTTATATCACTTGGCTCAAGCCAAATTTAACTTTTCTATATAGAAGGATGCCCAATGAGTATAAAACAAGTGGAATTTGGGTGAGCCAAGATGGTTTCATATCGGAATAGCTTGACTTCTTATTCAAAATTTCCCATTGAAATGCATGGCTGTCATGGTGCCATGTTTGGTGCCATATTTTATGACATATCACTTGGTTTGGGCCAAATTGAACTTTCCTATATGGTAGGATGCCCAATGAGTATAAAACAAGTGGAATTTGAGTGGGCCAAGATGGTTTTCATATAGGAATAGCTTGGCTTCCTATTCAGAATTTCCCATTGAAATGCATGGCTGTCAGGGTGCCATATTTTATGATTTATATCACTTTGCTCAGGCCAGATTGAACTTTAACTAATAGAAAGATGCCCAATGAGTATAAAACAAGTGGAATTTGGGTGAGCCAAGATGGTTTTCATATAGGAATGGCTTGGCTTCTTATTTAAAAATTCCCATGCCAAATTATATGAAAACACGTCACATCTGGGTGAGCCAAGATGGTTTTCATATAGAAAAAGTTATTTATTCAGAATTACCCCTTTAAATACATAGCAGTTAGGGAGACAGAATTGTTGTTGAAGTTCACAATTTTATTATAAAAACTTTGCAGATGATTGTTTAATAAATAATCACCTTTTTGAATAAAGATCCAACCTGAATAAGAAGCTGGCCAAATAAGGAGCCGATAAGGAGCCAACTTTAGCATCATCAGTCTGCTCACATAATTTGTAACAAAAACATCTTTGCCATTCTGAAGCTTCCCACCAACCACTTTGCATATTATTTTATATATACTGTGATTCTGTACTTGCCAAATATGCTGCAGAAAGCTCCCTCCACTGAGTCTGGCTGCAACTATTTTTACTGTGGGCAGCTGAAGCTGCTACCTGTTCACTTCCTGGATTTACACAGACACACAGAGGCACACCAGCTCAGACAAGTGGGCTGTATAAGGTATTTACTGGCAGAAAAAAATGTTTTACTATCCAAAGTTAAAACAACAAGGGTAGAAGATTCAAGGTGCAGCACATAAAAGAGGATCTACTCACAGGATCCTGGAACAGGATCAGTCCATAAATGCAGCCTCTTCTAGAGTAGTCCAGCATGCAGACCAAAGGGCAACTAGTTAATAGCAATCCCAGCCACCAACTGGGCACACACCCCTAGAGATTGATTGGTTCTGCTCAGTGTTCAGAGTGGTCATTTGAATGCTTACTCCCTAAACTCTAGAAACTTATTGTAGAGGCAGGGGTAAGCAATCAAACTTCCAACCTGTGAAAACCTGAGCAGACCAGACTGAACAATTACTGCTCCCCTGATTACAGAAGAAGCTAAAAACGAAATTTAGCAGCCTAAGTTGGAGGGTTCTACATTGTTTCAGCCAATCATAAGGGAGAGTCCCGAAAAGCTGAGTTTCTCATGCAACATTGCTGGATCAAGATGGGGCTCAGGTAAGTATTAGGGGGGCTGCTTCACTCAGAAGGTTTTTTATCTTAATGTATTAAGATAAAAAATCTTCTGCCTTTAGAACCACTTTAAGCCTTCACATAGTTACATAGCTAGCCAGGCTAGAAAAATACAGAAGTTCATCTAGTTCAAATAATAGAAATAAAAATAGAAAACCCCCATATACGCAATTCTATACCCACAGTTGTTCCAGAGGAAGGCAAACAACCTGCTCTTTTCTTAATATTCATAGCTTTTTAAGCTTTGGACATGAGCCACATAATTTTTTCTTTAGAGTCACCATGTTATTCAAAACTAAAAATAGTCTTCCATTAAACTTTAGACTGTCTTTTAGTTGTATTACTATCAGTTTCTTTTAACCTCTTGCTGACAGCCCCATGTACCTTTACTGTGGGACGGTGGCTCCTGTGCGCAGAATCACGTACAGGTACTTGATTTTGCACTTCTGGGTCTGGGGTGGGCACGGGCCCTGCCGGCGACCTGCTCCCGCTGTGATTGGACATAGTGGGGGCCAATCAGCGAGTCTGGTGGACGCATTGTCCGCTGGGACCCGCCGATTATTCGAGGCACATGCTGAACCTAAACAAGACAGGTCGCTGTTCTGTGACAAAGGAAGGCAGTGATCTTGTGTTTCTGCTAAGCAGAAACACAGATCTCTGCCTTCCCACAGTACAAGCACCTCCACACAGTTAGCAAGCACTCCCTAGGAACACATTTAACCCCTTGATCGCTGATGTTAACCCCTTTCCAGCCAGCATTTTTTTGTACTGATCACTGTATTACTTTCACTGGTTTCAAATAAAGTGTCAAAAGTGGCAGTTAGTGTCCGATTTATCAGCCGCAATACCGCAATCCCACTACAAGTTGCTGATTGCCACCATTACTAGTAAAAATAAATAAATAAATAAAAATTCAATAAATATATGCCATCGTTTGTAGATGCTATAACTTTTGCGCACACCAATATACATTTATTTTTTTACAAAAAATATGTAGCAGAATACATATTGGGCTAAATTGATGAAGAAATTCGATTTTTTTACAATTTTTTTATTGTATATGTTTTATAGCAGAAAGTAAAAATAGATTTTTTTTTTTTCAAAAATTGTTGGAATTTTTTGTTAGCGCTAATAAAAAGCACAGAGGTGATCAAATACAACCAAAAGAAAGCTCTATTTGTGTGGGGGGGGGGGGGATGGACATAAATTGTATTTGGGTACAGCGGCGCACGACTGTGTAGTTGTCAGTTAAAGTAATGCGGTGCCGTATCGCAAAAAATGGTCTGAAGGGGTTAAACACTTTCTGGCTACGTATTCTAGGGACTCAGAATAGTTTAGCATTGATTGCAGAATTGCCTTACTAAACCCACTGGCCAGCCATCTCTAGCTGAAGCACACAAAGCCCCAGCAACCTCTCTTAAGACAGGCTACTATGCTCCCCAAATTCAGTCATTCTATAGCTGCTGTCTATTTACCTTTTGTCCTTAAACCAAAAACACTAGGCCTTTTGGCTGGTGTCCATATGCATTTATAGGACATTTCTAAATGCATATACACACGTCATCATTTTAAATGATGTAATTCAAACTGTGGGGCATATTCATCAAGCAAATTAGCAACACAATTAGTCACAATGCTCAGGCTATGATCCTGGAGAAGCTTGTGGGGATCAACTGTGCAAGTGTAGCACCCTTGTCCCTGGAATAGGGCTACAGGTAAATTTAGTTATGTTGGGTGGTAGCCAGCCTGGCTAATTTGTAGTGTTTAATGGTCAATAGACATGTGCACAACAAAAAAAAATTTTTATTTTCGTTTCCGAAAAAAATTCGTTTATTTTCGTTTCGTTTTTTTCGTTTCCGTTGATTCGTAACGATTCGTACATTCGTAAGTCGTCGGTGTTCGTATTCGTAACAATTCGTACATTCGTAAGTCGTCGGTGTTCGTATTCGTAACGATTCGTACATTCGTAAGAGTTATTTTTCGTTGATTTGTTTTTTCGTTAGTTTAATTTTCGTTTATTCGAAATTCGGACGCATTCGTATTTATTCGTAACATTCGTAACATTCGTAGATTCGTAATCGGAGCATAATTCATAATTTTATGTAATGTGTATGCTGTTATTACATTTTAATAATTTACGAATCGAAAAAAAAAAGTTACGAATCGAAAAAAGAAGTTACGAATGTACAAATTTTTTCGTTCAATCCATTCAAAGCACGGTAAGCAGCGCCATTGTAAGGGACACAGAAAATTACCAATTCAACAAAAAAAAAAGATGTACGAATCGAAAAAAAGTTACGAATCGAAAAAAAAAGTTACGAATGTATGAATTTTTTCGTTCAATCTATTCGAAGAACGTTAAGCAGCACCATTGTAAGGGACACGGAAAATTACCAATTCAACAAAAAAAAAAAATGACGAATGTACAAATTTTTTCGTTCATTTTCGTTATTCCTGTTTTCGTTTTTCGGATTTTCTTCATCCGTACATTCGTTGTTTCTAATTAGTTTTTTGGGGATTTTAGTTGTTTTTCGGATTCGTACGATTCGAACGATTCGTTATTCGGATTCGTTCGATTCGAACGATTCGTTCATTCGTACGAAAACAAACGAACGAAAATAACGAAAAAAAAAGAAAAACTAAAAAAAACAAAACGAATTGCACATGTCTAATGGTCAATTGACTTCTGTTCTAAGCTGTGGCTAAGCTGTGGCTTGTAGCTTCAGATGGTGCTGTTGCCTTTGACATTAGAGTGATGAGCTACTACAGTACATTTCACTTATGGATAAACATACTTTTCTCAGCCAATCATATGTTCTGTGATGAATGCTGGGAAAAGCTATTTAATGGAAAGAAGTCAGGTGAGCAGGGTCAATCTTCCCAGCCCAGGGCTTCGGCCTGGCTGGACGAGTGTACAGTTCCTGGCTGCTAGGCCTGAAGCCTATCCAGGTGGCTGGCAGGCCTGTCTGAGGCCTATCCAGGTGTTCAAGTTGTTCAACGATTCTAGAAGGATGGAGTTCTAAGGAAACACCAGAGAGAGGAGGCTATGAAGTGGCTGGGAGGACTTCAAGAGAGAACTCATCCAAGGGAATCAGTGCATGAAGCAGTGAGTAAAGTTTAGTTACTAGAGGAGACAGCCTGTCCTACAAAGTACAGATGTGCTGGTTCAGCTTAAAAGCTCTTACTCCTGTACTGCTGTCTACCTTACTTCACCTATTTTTATCTAAGGAGTCTGCCAATCTGCCTGTTGCTGATCGTTATTAGGGGTTTCCTATGCCTGATCCCCTCTCTCCCACATTTTTCCTGTTCAAGAAATAAACTTCACTCTGTTTAAAGCATAAAAGTGACTGGCGCCCAATTTTCTTTTTTGCTCATCACCCACCATGACCACAAACCTGCACCCTGAGAATGTATGTCAGCCATCCCTACCCCCGGTAGTCACCACCAGAAAATCGGGGTAGGCGCTACACAAGCATGGCCAGAAGTTTTCACAGCAAGATGTAAATACAGCGATAGGCCATGAGCTATGGGATTGATGTAAGTTAACATCTGGGGCAGGGAAGGGTGGGGTCATAAATGAAATTGTACCTATCTTTTAACTCCTGAATGCTGTACACGTGTATGTGGCAACACAGTTGTAAGGTTTAACTCCATGCTGTCACATATACAGTACATGAAAAAGAGCCATTCACTGTTTATCATCAGGAGGTGGTGAGGCGTGTTCCCTATCATGTGGTCACTGTGACAGCCAGTCATATTGATCGCCTGACTGAGAAGCCCATCCAACACCTCTGGTTTTATGAACAAGGCTTCACTGCCGGTTTCCCTAATGCAGCGTACACGCGATCGGAATTCTCGTCGGAAAAAACTCTGACGGTTTTTCCAACGGAATTCCGACGGAATTCTGCTCAAGCTGTGTGGCCTACACACGTTCACACCAAATTCCGATGGTCAATAAAACAGCGGCATAAAACACATTCGACAGCACTATAAAAGGGAAGTTTAATGCTTCCGAGCATGCGTCTAATTGTTTCCGAGCATGCGTCGGAATTTTGCGTGTCGGAATTGCATACACACGATCGGAAAATCCGATGAAAAGGTTTTCCGTCGGAAAAATTGAGAACAGGTTCTCAATTCAAAGTCCGTCGGAAATTCCGACAGAAAAAGACCGCTGGGCATACACATGGTCGGAAAATCCAATGAAAAGCTCCCATCGGACTGTTTCCATCGGAAATTCCGACCATGTGTACGCCGCATTAGTCAAGACGGTGGCTCCGGCACCCGATAGCCAATTGAAAAATCAGCTTGGGTGAGGACACCGCTAGATTCCTAGACAGGTAAGTGCCCTAATATTAATTCAAATAAATTAATTATTTTACCTTGAGTTCCTCATTAAGTTTCAGTAAGTGACCATTTATTAGATGTCATAAAGAGATTAGTAGGTGTGCTATTCATTTTTGTGCGTGCTTAGGGCACAATGTATGGCAGTTTTATTTATGAGAAAAATAAATTATTTTAAAATTTTTGTTGCCAAAATTAACTATTCCACTTTTCAGAAGCCAAAAATCAGAGCCTCCCCTGCCATGAACATTAAAAAAACAAATAACAAAATAAAAAAAATTATCGAGCTTCGAAGGTCATAGCTCAGCGACCCAAAGTCCTACCCCACCACTAGTCAAAATGTGGGGCTCCTGGGAACCTACAGTTCCGGAGATACAGGGCTTCTTGCGCAGCCTGTCAGAAGCTACATACAGAGCGGCCAGTTTAAATACAAGCTGGCACACTCTGCAGCAGATTGAGAGGATGAGCTCACAGTGCCTCTCCTCACTTCTTGTCAGAGGCACTGAGCTCAATAGACAGCTTGGAGCCTTGGACCAATGGTAAAGCACTATTGGTCCAAGCTGTCCAATAAAAATGCTGCAGTGGAGGCTCTCCACTCACTGCAGTGTCACAGAAGGTGGCATGTGTCTAAAATACAAATGCTCCTTTCCAGCCCTCTTAACTACAAGGACAAAACATAGGTTTATGGGTATAAGGTTTACCCATAATCCCATGTTTTTCTCACACAGTTAATAGGGAGAATGACAATATGCTGCTGCTGAAAGGGTACTGGTTTAATCAAGCTAAATCATATATTATTATGCTATATGTTATAACATAATAATTTATTATTTATCTTTTTACTGTGAAATTACTGGTTTGAAGTTATAACTTCAAACTTCAGTAATTTGTCCGTTAAGCCACCTGCTTGAGTACAGTTTTTGAAAATATAGTAAATTACCTTAAAAACAATATATAATAATTATTTGTATATTACTTACTTATGGTAATTAATTGCTTGCTACCCAGGCCAATTCTCTCCTACATGTAGAAATCATTTTTTTTTTGGTAGAAAATTACTCAGAGCCCCCAAACATATATATATATATATATATATATATATATATATATATATATATATATATATATATATATAATTTAGCAGACACCCTAGGGAATAAAATGGTGGTCATTGCAACTTTTTATGTCACACAGTATTTGCGCAGCAATTTTTCAAACACGTTTTTTTTGGAAAGAATCTGTTTCATGAATAAAAAAAAAAAAAAACCCTAAGTTAGCAAGATTTTTTTGTATAATGTGAAAGATGATGTTACGCCGAGTAAATAGATTCCTAACATGTCATGCTTTAAAATTGTGCACACTTGTGGAATGGCGCCAAACTTCAGTACTTAAAAATCTCTCTAGGCGGCACTGTAAAAATGTTTACAGGTTACATATTTAGAGTTACAGAGGAGGTCTAGTGCTAGAATTATTACTCTCGCTCTAACCTTCGCTGCGTATGTAACCTGTGTGTATCTGGCTCTGATACTAACCAGTGACTCACCAGCCACTGACCTCACCGGACGTCCCTGATGGAATTGTAATAAGCTAAATTTTATAAATGGTGGAGGGGTAATAATAAGCTAAATTTTATACATGGCGGAGGGGCAGGCAAACAGCAAAACTTTACTGATCTGTCGCTGCTGTTGCCATCCTCCACAGCACTGGAAGACAGCAATTCAGGGAAGTATCTAGCAGCTATAAAGGAGTAAAAGCATGGAAGATTTTGAGTGGAAGCAGCTTTCTGTATACACACCATTACATGCACATAATGTATATGGTCATGCATCCCAAAAAAATATTTACAAAACTTACATTTTAAATAATAATTTCTACTTTCCTAACAACACCATATATAGTATCTTATAACATGTTTGTGAAAGAAATAATGTGTTTATTTTTCTATAATTAAAGTATTGGCTAGAGGGTTAGATTTTGTGTAATCCTATGGAAAATGTTAATTGCTTGGCCTTGTGGAATAATGAAGTGAAAATATCCCGGAAACTGAATGCCCTTTTTTCAAATGGTGTTAAACATGACTTAATTATCCATTTAATGCAATGTTTATGCTGCTGTCATATAAAATAAAAAATGTCCAACACATTTAGCGTCTTCAAATTAGAATACAGACCCACTGCAGTTTGTATAATGGCTATCTGTGTCACCAATACCTCGGTAGATAACATTATCTATAAAAATCTAGATTTAATCAAATTATTATACATTATTTACTATAATGAAAACTAAGAATACAGTAAAAGTAAATCATACATTTGCCTTAAATCCATTTTAAATATGTGTCATGACATCTAGAGATAAAAGTGATGGAATGTAGAAGGGTATGAGTTGTTTGGCTTACCTAGCAGACTTTCGGTTAAAGTAGATGGCAATCTGAATTGAAATACAGTTCAAACACTCCTACATTGATAGCACAGCTCAATTACCTGTGCTTTTTATAAAAATATCTTTGTAAATATCTTTATTGTGATATATATTTTTTTAAATCAGGTGACTGACCAGACTTTGTGCTTGTGATTTTCTGGACAGGGGTGGGTTTTTTAGTAGCTCCTATGTCACCAGAGGAAAAGCTGAAGTAGGACTATATTTCTGTGAATTCTCTGACTGCACCTTGCAAAGCCAAAATGAGACTTCAAAAGAGAATGTGGTGACATATCTTTATTGAATCCAACAGGGGGCTAAATGCACATATCGAATAGTCCTGTTATGATCTGTGCTGGGGGTTTTTTTATATGAAAAAATTAGCTTGTCTTTTTTTTTTATTATATGCTGCAGCAAGGGTTAAAGTATCCTTTGCTGGCAGCATGTTAGAAAGCCAGACCACTGCTTTTACACATACCCTTTACAGTTCTGTAATCAAAAGTTCTGCTTTACAGAAGCAGATTTTCTTACTCCCAGAAAGTAATATATGGACTGTTGGACTGAGCTTAACACTGCTGCTACAGACAGAAGGAAAGAGCACTACACGTGTGTGGGTTTGGAAATGAGGGAGACACTTGCTCCTGTGATGTTGGGGATGAGAGTTCAACGTATTGTATGTCCTTTTATCTAGACAGGATGGGGCCGATCACTTACAATGGGTGTTTTTTTCAGCCTTTTTCAGCGCTGCCCCAACAAGGGCTGCTGGTTTTAACTGGTTCTCCCTCAAACTGTACAGAGGCCACTATCCACCTAATTAACAGTCACCATTCACTGTGGCTCCAAAAAACAGTCTAGCGGCTTGTCTTTTTTGTAATGTATTATTTGTAGAACTTGTAACAGGAGAGGAATTAGGGTATGGGATACTTCAAAACGGCTAGCAACATCAATGCAAGGACAGTCTAAACCCTCACAGCTGGGAACCATGAGGTATCTTTCTGAACAGTCTCAAAGCCTCACAGCTGAGGACCATGAGGTAAGTCTCTTTGGAACCTGGTTACCTTACTCCGGGGGTCAGCAATAGGGATGGACCGAACGGACCCCTGTTCAGTTCGCACCAGAACTTTCGAACACAGTGAAAGTTTGGACCTGAGTAACAAACTCCATTAAAGTCAATGGGACTTGAATGTCAAAGATCAAAAGTGCCCATTTTGAAGGCTTATATGCAAGTAATTGGGCATACAATGGTTTTAGGGGTCCAGATCCTGCCCTGCACTGGCTGTGTATAACCACCAGGCATGGCACATGTGTCAACATTCCCTTTCTAAAGGAGGACAGGAGGTTTGAGTCATTATCGCACACCACCATGCCTGGCTCCATCTGGCATGGTGTGAACCACCTCTGGGGCCTGTCCCTGCAGAGCTGCAAGAATCTATGCTCTGGTATGGTTCCTGTCCCCTAAACACACCAGCTGAAGCACTGCATGGCACCTTTTAGCCTGACTCATGGAATAGCCCTTTGAACGCTTAGGGGGTACCTGATGTTCATAGGATAATTCTGCAAAGGAGGGCATGGAGGTGGCAAAGGAGGAGGATGAGGGGGTAGAGCTTACAGGTCTGGCATCATCACCACCAGCTGTATGGAGACGTGGGGGCACAACAAGCTGCAGCACCGAGCCCTTTCCTGCATCCTTTCAAGTTGCAAGCAGCGTTACCCAGTGTGCTGTGAATGAAATATATCATCCCTGCCCATGCTTTCTGGACCACATGTCAGCAGTAAGGTGGATTTTACAGCTGACTGCCTTGCCCAACGATGCCAGTACATTCCCTTCCACGTGATGGTAGAGGGATGGAACAGCCTTATGTGAAAAGTAGTAGCGACTGGGAACATTGTGGTACAGCACATTGTGCGAATTCACAGAAGGGGGCAGAATCCACCAGGCTGAAAGGCAGACGTAGAAGAGCCAACAGCTTTGACAAGCTTGCATTTAGTCGCTGGGTATGTGGGTGGCAGGGACTGTATTTTTTTTCCACTGCAGCAGATGGGGCAGAGATATGTGCCGGGTACAGTCTATAGCTGGTGGTGTGCTGTTGGCAGATGTGCTGCTAGGACATGGGACACCATGTCCTATACCATCATCCCTGTCAGTGGAGGCTACTGAGAGGTAATGACTAGGTATAGCAGGGGCAGACTGAAGTGGGTAAGGAGGAGGAGGAGGAGGAGGAGGGACAGATTTGTGCCCCTTTTGTGTGGCTTTTAGGTGCTCTTGTCAATGGGCTGAGTGGTTAGATGTTAAATGCCTTGCTAAGCATGTGGTAACCAAATGGCTGGTGTTTTTGCCACGTTTGATGTGCCTGAGACATAGTTTGCAGATAGCAACAGTGCGATCTGCTGCAGATGTGCTGAAAAAGGCCCAGACAGCTGAGCTTTGGGGAGTGGGCCGGGAGATAACAGCTTCAGAATGTGATGGAATAGGGTGGTTGCTCTCTACGTTTTCTTGATGTCGGCCTCCTTGGGGTTGTGCCTCCTCACCTTCAGTTTCCTCCTTTGCTCTATCTGGCACCCAAGCCGCATCAGTGACCTCATCATCATCATCATCATCTCCTCTCCTCCATCTTCATCATCATCATTACCACTGGAGACAACTTGGCAATATGCTGTGGCTGGGGGAACATGAATGCCAATTTGTCTACCAGTGTTGTCCCCTCTCTCTAGCCTCATATTCATGTCATCCTCAACCTCAGAACCAACATCTGACTCCAGTAAGGGCTGGGCATCATCAAGGAGCAAGTGGCTGACGCTGTTGTCAAATAACTCAGCTGACTCCTCCATGGCTGATGTTGGGGCTATGGCAGAAATATATGTGGACAAGGAGGCAGGTTTACCCACTCTGACAACTGCAGGGGACTGCACACTTTACACATTACACAGTCAAACTTCCCTTGGAAGCTTTCTTAGAATAGAAGAGCAAGTGAGTGGTTTGATAACCTCATCAGAGGGATGACGTCATATTATTCCATTCAAATGACTGGGGCATATTTGTGACCAAGGTATGCTACTGTTGTAGATAAAAATGTGGTCGCAGTGACCTAAACATTTTGGAGGGCAAGATAGTTCACATGCATAGGTGTGCATAGGTGTGCGCACAGGGTTTTCTGGGATGATTCCCTCTGCTTCTCCTCTCCCCCCTGTAGTACTGGCAGCTTCCCTCCTCTTCTCTTAGGAGCAGGAAAGGGGCTGATAAAAATTTCATTAACCAGCCCCTTCCTTTTCTGAATAAACACAGTGAGCCATCTGTACCAATCGCTCCTGTCTTCATTCTTAACTGAAGCATAGTAAACTATGTTTACTGCAGCCTGCTGAGAACGGGACTGGAGAATCTCTGTCCTCAGTTTCTTTCTCTGTCTCAAAAGTGAGACATCAGGGGTCTGTCTGAACCCTTGATATTTCACCAAAGCCCCATAACGGGGCTCCTAAAACAATTGCAAAAAAATAATAACAAATAATATTGTAAAAAATCATTGAAATACAATAATATTTAAAAAAAAATCTACTGACACCGTCCACTGCCCTACTGACACCAATCTTTGCTCTACTGACACTGTCCACTGCTCTGCTGGTACAGGGGGTCCCCGACTTACGAACGCCCGACCTACGAACATCCCCTACTTATGATTGGGGCGCTGCGGGGACCCTCCGCCATTTTTTGCAATTTTTCGCCGTCCTCCGGCCGTTCTGCGCATGCGTGGCCATACGGAGCTTCGGAAAATGCCGGCAAACTTCGGAAATGTCCAGAATTTGTCGCGCATGCGCAGAACGGCATTAGACGGAACATCTGAAATGTCCGGAAATGTCCGTATTTGTCGGTCTGCGCATGCGCGGCCGACTTATGAACATTTCCGACTTAAGTACAGGCAGGCAGTCCCTAACTAGTTTGTAACTCGGGGACCCCCTGTATACACGCATGTGTGTTTGTGCTTTGTGCACACCCTAATGCAATAGGCTGCGCACACCAATGTTCACATGCATGTATTTAAAGCGGGATTCCACCCTAAAGTGGAACTCCCGCTTTTCGCAACCCTCCCCCCCTCCGGTGTCACATTTGGCACCTTTCAGGGGGGAGGGGGGTGCAGACACCTGTCTAAGACAGGTATCTGCACCCACTTCCGGCATAAACTCCCACGGGAGTTTACGCAAGTTCCTGTCCCAGCGCGCTGTCTGCCGGGACACACACGTGTCCGGGCAGACAGCGCTGAAGATTCTCATTGCGCCGCGCAACTCGCACATGCGCAGTAGGGAATCGGGAAGTGAAGCCACTTCCTGATTCCCTTACCAAGAATGGCGCCGGCTACAGCAGAGAGCCGAGCGATCGATCGGTCTCTGCTGCCGACACCGCTGGACCCTGGAACAGGTAAGTGTCCTTTTTTTAAAAGTCAGCAGCTGCAGTATTTGTAGCTGCTGGCTTTTAAAAAAAAAAATTTCAGTACAGTCCCGCTTTAAACTACTGAATGTTATGGCTGTTTTCCTTTATTAGTTCAGCTTTCGTTTAGTTACATTCCACTATGAAAAGTTTTACTTCACTGGTATCTGTTCACATAATGATTACAACACAATTTATTATTGAATTGTAAGTCCTGTAAATGACATTATTCGGACATGAAGCAGTTAACATTTCAGACACACAAAATGTTGTAACACAGTAATTCCTTTTGCATTGCTGGCTTTGAAATGTTTCCAAAGAATTCAATCTATAAAATGAGAACCAACAAAAGATCATTAATCATTCACAATACAAGTCATACACATAATGTTCTGTGCATGTTAATTTCATTTAATATAATCTAATTGCCTGCTATTGCTTATATGCTTGCTTAGGAGGCAGAATCTCCACTGGATCGATAATGTCATTGTGGTAGCATCCTTACTTTATGTATGAATAGAGCATTGTTACTGATTACCCACTGCCTATGGACATGAACTCTGTGAATTGTAGGGCTGTCAGCTTGAATGTTTCAATCTACAGAAACTGAGGGCTGAAACTAAAAAAGTTTTTTCCACCCAAACAACATTTAGGGATCATTTATAGCCTCATTTAGTGCAAAATTTATTTTCAGAAGGCTTTATCTGCAGACTCTTCCTCCAGCTCTCTGCCCATTCTTTCCTGTAGGCCCTGGTCCACTGCTGCCTGTTCTACAGTGCTGCTCTGTCTGGCAGCAGGGACCAGGCTGTTACTGCTGTTGCCACCCCCACACTTTCCCTCTCTTTTCCACCTGTGGAAGCTGAGCTAAAGAAGGAACCCTTTCATTTAAAAGTAAACATTTACCACTACATCTGAGATGGAGCGTGGCACCAGAGAGGACACCACCGATACTGGAGATTGCCACTGACACTGACCGAATTTGCCGTCCAGCTATTAGGGAGAGAGTATTGCTGTCACACAGAAGGGGAACAGAGAGAGGTCCTCAGATGTCATAAGAGTCAGTGAGAGGCCCCTAGCCAGCCTGCTACACACTATTAGGAAAAGCATTGTCTGTGTGGGCCACTGTGGGGGCATCCTTTTAAGGGAAGCCTTGGGGATGGTTGGTTAGGAGGTTACAGTACGGGAGCCTCCACAAAATGCCCCCAGTGTGACCATACCGGGGGGGAAATTTGGAGACTTTACCCTGTGCCATATGTATCAGCTCTTCCTGACAACACTGGCAGAGTGTGTGGCGAGGAGAGCCAATCAGTGGGGAACACCCAGACATGTAATCATCAGTGCCCTGATTACAGTAAAAACCCCCAGTGCTACTATTCAGTGCCACCAATTAGTGCCCATCAATGACACCTATCAGTACCCATCAGTGCCAATTAGTGATGCCAGTCACTGCTGCCTTTCAGTGTCCATCAGTGCCTGCTCATCAGTGCTGTTCATCAATGCCCAGCCCTGCCTCCCATCAGTGCTGTCCATCAGTGCCCACAGTGCCGCCTATCCATGACCATCAGTGCTGCCTATCCGTGCCCCCTATCAATGCCCACCAGTGTCACCTATCAGTGCCCATCAGTGCCACCTATCAGTGCCCACCAATGCTGCCCATCAGTGCCACCTATCAGTGCTCATCAGTGCGGCATATTAGTGCCTCCTTATCAGTGACACCTAAACAGTGCCCATAAGTGCTGCCTCATCAGTGCCCATCAGTGCAGCCTCATCAGTACCCATTAGTGAAGGAGAAAAATTACTTGTTTACAAAATTTACTGACAAAAGCTAAGAAAAACTATTTTTTTTCTGTCTTTTTTCTTGTTTTTTTTTTTTGTAAAAAATAAAAAAACTCAGCAGTGATTAAATACCACAAAAAGAAAGCTCTATTTGTGTGAAGAAAATGTATTTGAGTACAGTGTTGCATGACCATGCAATTGTCATTCAAAGTGCGACAGTGCTGAAAGATGGCCAGGGAAGGAAGGGGGTGAAAGTGCCCTGTAGGCAAGTGGTTAAATGGGGTCTAAGTGTTAAAGCAGAGGTCCGCCCACTGCTGCAAAAATTAAAAGCCTGCAGCTGCTGACTTTTAATAATCAGACACTTACCTGTCCTGGAGTCCAGCGTTGTGGGCACCGAAGCTGATGTTTCCATAAGCTGTCGGGTGCATGCTGCCTCCATTGTGAGTAAGGGAATCCAGCAGTGTAGCCTTGCGGCTTCACACTGGGAACCCTACTGTGCATGCGCTCCGCTCCGCTCCTCTCTCCTACTGGCCTGGCGGCCGGGGAAGGAGGAGGAGCCCGGGCAATGACATCAATACCCACGGCTGAGGCTCCTGGAAGTGGGAATAGGATACCTTTATTACACATAACAAGTATAACAAGCAGAAGTTCCACTTTTGGGTGGAACTCCGCTTTAAGCATCTCTCATTCAATATGGCTGCTTTTTACCAAAGTGTAAAACTTTATTTTCTAAGACTACAAATAGGTCTGTGAAGGTTCACGTGTATGCAGGTCATGGTATAGCTAGTAGTAGTTATAGTTAGTCACATTCATCTGGACATGCTCTGTAAGGCTGATGACAATTTGCTGGTCTTCCAAGCTGCTTCTTTAGTTCCAATAAACTTTAGGAACATATCCTAGCATTTATAGACACAGGCAACTCACATTAGTCAAATCACCATTGAATGTTTTTAAAAAATTGAGAAATCATTTTGGTATATTTCTATAATCAATTCAATAGGTGTTAATTGTTCAAGTTACATGACTGAAGGTGTGAATTGTTGTCAAATCACCATGGCTGAGATGTTAAAATGGCATTATATGTGAGTAACAGATGGAACATCTCTACTCTGGAGACTACTACTTGGTAGTCTACCAGGTAGACTACAATTATCTTTCTAACAAGCCTCAAAACTGTCATTGACCTTCTTTGCTGTTGACAGGAGGAGATGCTACATTCATCTCTGGTCTATGTTTCTCTTTCCTTACAGGAGGCATTCATATTGTCAGTCTTAAAAATGTAATCTGATATGCAAAAGAAGAGGTTTCATAAAAATGGAAGGATTGTTAAAACGAGAAAAAAAATAGCACCAAAGTGAGGATGTTACCAGTAGCAACCATATGGATTTCACCTTTCAAAATTCTGATTGGTGTTGACAGGCAGCTAGTACAATTTTGTGCTTTTTTTCATTTGTTTTGAATGCTCACCATTCCAAAGAATGTATACGCATACACAGACAGCATTATTTATCTTTTTTTTTATTAAATATAGACATTTTCTGCAGTTTCACTTAACGCACTTACCTTGCCTGCACCACAAGTTTCATCAACATATACAGTTGGATATAGTTTTACTATAACTTTCTTCAATAGTGAGCTCTGAATTTAAAAATATCCCTTCTGAGTTTGAATATTTATTTAGGTTGAAATGTTAATGATTGGGATTTATTGGCACCTCTACTATTTATACTCACATGAAAACCCATATTAAATTAATGTTCATTACACCTTAAAATTCTTGTAATAGATAAGTCCGCAGGTGACGGGGATTGAAATCAGACTCTGCCAAGTGAGTAATTAGAAAATTGTCTGTCAGGAGAGCAGAACACAAAACAAACAGAATTACTCAACAGGTAAATTTCCAATTAAAATTTCAAAACTGCCAGCATAAAATTAGAAAGCGTTTCAATGAAATGTAACAGGAGGTTACTGTGGATTTCAATTTCAGAGAAATAATTTGGAGTGATTGTGCTGAAAATGTGAGATATCAGATTAGCTGACAGAGCTGTCCTTTCCAATGACTGTCGGATCAAAATGCACAATGGATGTCATCCACCCAAAACTGATATTTCTCTTTGTGCAAGTAATGGCAGGCCATATCCACCCCTCCCCCAACATAAGGATTAATATTCAGGCCAGGGATTGAGCAATAAAAAGGTGCTCCAACCAGATGGGAGAACTGTTACTCATTTTACTAACAATGTAAAATTACATCCCTCACAGGATTTAATAATTTACACCTGCACACATGAAAATGAAAGGATTAACAACTATGCAGACTTCCTGATACTGAGGAAGGGACTATGTAATTATAACATGGTTTTTCCATAACTTCCACACCTCCCATCCTGCTCTGGAACAGTTAAAGCGGAACTGTACCCAGGACAACTTGATAAAAATAATGTTCGTTAGTAAGGGGCATACATTCTGCATTAATAATTATGCTACCAAAACGAATGGGTGCTTTAAATTGCCTCCAGCATTGCACCTGTTTCTTCTTGCCAGAGGCTGCCATTTTGCTGAAGCCCAGAGCCGCAGAAATTTTATTCTGACTAACGTTCCATTTTAACATCTGCCGTGATACATTCTATGGTGACCAGATTAAGGTGTTTGTACTACCTATGTGGATGTAAATGCTGGGGTATCTTCCCAACACTCATTGGATCTGAATAAGTTGCATGGATAAGCTATGAAACCTCGTCAACCTTACAGAACAAGTCCAATTAATTGTGACTTACTTCTTCAAGTTCAAGATGTTATAATGTTGTTCTTACAAGAAGCATACTGTAGGGTCCCTAGACATAAAGACACATGATCCTCCCTAATCTCCAGAGGTGCTACCAAGGGAAACTGTGGTGTGAGCTGTCAAAGAGCAGGGTGGAATATTGGGTATTGGGTGAGGTGAAGAGCAGCTGCTTGATTGTGGCAACACCAAAAGCTGTTCTCACATCCACCTGTCCTTCAGACCTTTGGAGGAATCAGAATGAGTTGGACCTCTGAAAAAGGATGTCTGACTGAAAGTGTGGAGGCCAATTCATGTCTACAGGGAGTGAGGTACTGTAGGAGTATAGTCTTGGTCAACCCCAATCAGACAACCTCTGAAGGACGAGCAGCACAGCTGCAGGATGAGTTTAGGAACACTGAGGGTGATATGTGAGCAGTCTCAGTATTGATAAGATATGTGTACTGTTTTCCCTCTATATATTTTGGAAGGAAGGTGCTCCTCCCGTTACAAGCTGTACAGATTGGCATCTGGCAGAGCCAAGTAGTTGTGTGTTTTTTTTTCACAGGTTTGGTAATAGAACTTTTTTTAAAAAGGCTCTCACACTAACAAATTACGTTTCCTTAGCAATGGAGGACCTACTTCCCAAAATGCTGCACCAAAATAAAAAGACAACTGTGGGTAAAAGGAGGTATTGCACTTATCCTACCTCCACTATAATTATGGTAAAGTCTTAAATAGCCCAAATCTGACAAGATGCTTCTGTGCTGGAGCATAACTTCATGTAATTTGGGCTCCTCAGAATTTACTGGCACCTCTTTGAAAGGATGGTAATGTCACACCCTGCAATACAGAAATCAGTAAATATATTAAGTTTTAACATAGGTAACTACATTAATTTATTCAGTCACATTTTTCATTTTTTTTTTTATTTAAGGTAGCTTTGGCACTTAGGAGTAGGCCTACAGCAAATGAGCGTACCTTGTTTGTAGTGCAAGGTCCACTTTAAAGGACCAATGGATCTAGAGATGAAAATTAACCTATTATATGCCTACAGACCATGTTCTATGTAAGTCTTTACATTTTAAAAAAAATTCTGGTGTAACATAAATGCTCACATGATATAAAAATAACAAATAAAGGCAATCTGGAGCCTTTACACGCTAATTTCCCACCTTCACCAAATTAGTTAAATGCCCATTTATAGAGGTTTAGTACCTAGTAACTTGGGCTCTTTCTTGGATTGTCTGAAACTGATCCCAAGGCTATTGATCTGTTTGGATTTGTATATTATTTTTCTTTTTATCTAATTGTTTATTTATAACTTTACATAAAATCACAATACAGTGATTATATAAAGTTACAGACCTTCCATACAGTAAATAACAGTATCTTGCAAGACAAAATAAAATTATCCTAATTGCATTATCTTTTTAAACACAGCACATCTCTAGCTATTGCCTACATTTTCTTTTTTGTTAAAGAGTCTATTTATTTAAAATAGACTTTAAGAGGGAACACAAAACAGAGCAGTTGGGCATTCCCTGGCTCAAAAACACAGTGAACAAAAATCTACAACTAGTACACAGGTAAAAGTACAAAACCCTAGCTATTGCTCAGTATAGAAATAAGGAGTAGAGATTGCCTTGCGGTTCGCCCCGCGGTCCGTTCGCGGCAAACTTTGCGCATTCGCTATTCGCCAAACCGGCGGACATATTGCCCTGTTCGCGGCCGCCATATTCTTTTACATTGTGAAGAACTTTGACCCATGACACATCCATCATGTGGTACAGGAATTGAGACATTTCAGCACATGGACATACCCCTACCTTATAAATAGACCTGATCTGGCTGCCATTTTACATTCTGTCTTTTGTCAGTGTAGGGAGAGGTTTCTGTGTGGAGCAGGGGCAGTCTGTAATGTAATTACTAGCTATTAGGTCCACAAAAGTCCTTTTAAGGACTGGTATAGGTGTACTATTGTTTGGTGTGCAGTATATAGGGGTGTAATACACTTATAATATACTTTCAATTATAGAAAGCATATTATAGTTAATTTCTATTGTGCAGAATTGTGACTGCAGTGCTGAGCGATTCTGCAACTGTCTTTTGTCAGTGTAGGGAGAGGTTGCTGTGTGGAGCAAGGACAGTCTGTAATCACTAGCTATTATGTCCACAAAAGTCCTTTTAAGGACTGGTATAGGTGTACAGTATATAGGGGTGTAATACACTTATAATATACTTTCAAATATAGAAAGCATATTATAGTGCATTTCTACTGTGCAGCATTGTGACTGCTGAGCGGTTCTGCAGCTCTTTTGTCAGTGTAGGGAGAGGTTGCTGTGTGTCACAGGGACAGATTGTAGCGACATAAATCGCTAACGAATATAGGTCCACAAAAGTCCTTTTAAGGACTGGTATACGTGTACTATTTGGTGTGCAGTATATAGGGGTGTAATACACGTATACAATACTTTCAAATATAGAAAGCATAGTATAGTGCATTTCTACTGTGCAGCATTGTGACTGCTGAGCGGTTCTGCAGCTCTTTTTTCAGTGTAGGGAGAGGTTGCTGTGTGTCGCAGGGACATATTGTAATCACTAGCTATTAGGTCCACAAGAGTCCTTTTAAGGACTGGTATAGGTGTACAGTATATAGGGGTGTAATACACGTATAAAATACTTTCAAATATAGAAAGCATAGTATAGTGCATTTCTACTGTGCAGCATTGTGACTGCTGAGCGGTTCTGCAGCTCTTTTTTCAGTGTAGGGAGAGGTTGCTGTGTGTCGCAGGGACATATTGTAATCACTAGCTATTAGGTCCACAAAAGTCCTTTTAAGGACTGGTATAGGTGTACAGTATATAGGGGTGTAATACACTTATAATATACTTTCAAATATAGAAAGCATATTATAGTGCATTTTTACTGTGCAGCATTGTGACTGCTGAGCGGTTCTGCAGCTCTTTTTTCAGTGTAGGGAGAGGTTGCTGTGTGTTGCAGGGACAGACTGTAGCGACACAAATCGCTACGAATATAGGTCCACAAAAGTCCTTTTAAGGACTGGTATAGGTGTACTATTTGGTGTGCAGTATATAGGGGTGTAATACTTTCAAATATAGAAAGCATAGTATAGTGCATTTCTACTGTGCAGCATTGTGACTGCTGAGCAGTTCTGTCATGGTTAAGCAATAGAGTTGTCTGCTTACCTGTTTCCATGTGTTCATCTCTAGAGACCAGCCGACCATCACCTGACTGCTTTTATATCCCTCCTCTGGCAGGGCTCCACCCTAGCTCCTATCACAGGACTCTATATTAACCTGTGCACTGCAGGCCAACCCTGCTGATCAACCTTTGTGTGTTTGGCTTTCTGTTACCAGCCGTGTGCTATTCAGTGTCCTGTTACCGACTTTGGCGTGTCCCTGACTATCCCTGTTTGCCTGTGACCCTGACCCTCTGGCGTGTCCCTGACTATCCCTGTTTGCTTGTGACCCTGAACCTTGGCGTGTACCTTGTTGTCCGTTTCTGCTTGTGGCCCTGACCTTGGCTTATCCCTCACTATCCCTGTCCTCCTGTTGCCTACTGTGGGTGTGAGCTGGGGGACCCTGGGGGTCGCGAACTGGAGCCAGTTGCAGCCCAGTCCATCCTCACCACTAGAGGCTCTGGTGAACACCAGCTGGCTCTTAGACTCCGCGCCCCAGGGAATCTTACGCTCTAACCCCGGTGGGATCAGTCTTGGTGTCCAGCGGCCCCGTGTTCCGGATCACCTGGACTCCCGTCCACTGCAGTCAGCCATAGGGTCCACTACCTTGCGGTGCACTCCTGATCCCGACGGTGTGCATCTGTCACCTAGCCTCAGGGTGACCTGACAGTTTGATCAGCCATGGACCCGGCTAACGTGCCGCTCCCGGCAGTCGATCCTTTGCAGGGCATAGTACAGCGACTCGAGACCCAGGAATCCAATCAGACGCAGGTGATGCGTTTCCTTCAAGATCTGGCTTCCCGCTTCGAGCAGCTGCAAGCTTCCTTGGGAGCCCCGAACCCACAGCCTCAAGTACAGCTAGCAGTTGCACCTATCGCACCAGTCACATCCACGCATTCTTATCCATTGCCAGCTCCGTCCAGTTTCTCTGGGGAATCCAAGGCCTGCAGGGGCTTCCTCAGCCAATGCACCATTCATTTTGAGCTCCAGCCCCAAAACTTTCTGTCTGATCGGGCAAAGGTTGCCTATATCATTTCCCTCCTCTCCGGTGAAGCTTTAGCTTGGGCTGCTCCCCTGTGGGAGAAAAGTGATCCGGTGGTTTCCAGCCTGTCCGACTTCTTGAAGCTCTTTCGAAATATCTTCGGGGAGCCAGCTCGGGTTTCTTCGGCGGCTAGTGCCCTTTTACGCCTTCGCCAAGAATCTCGTTCAGTGGGACAATATGCACTTCAGTTCCGTATCCTCACGGCTGAGTTGAGCTGGAACAATGAGGCCTTGGTTGCAACCTTTTTACATGGCCTCTCTGACCGAGTGAAGGACGAATTAGCAGGAAGAGCTATCCCTGCCGGTCTGGACGATGTCATTTCCTTATGCAATCAGATTGACATTCGTTTCCAGGAGAGGTCCTTAGAAAAAAGACGCCAGCACCCCCTAGGTCCTAGTCAGCCTGAACTCCTTCCCCGTCGCCCTGTGGAGCATCCCCTGCCTGCTGAGGAACCCATGCAGCTGGATCGGACCAGACTAACCCCCGAAGAACGTGCTAGACGCAGAACTTTGGGCTTGTGTCTTTATTGTGGGGGCAAGGGTCATTTTCGTGACTCCTGCTCGCTTCGTCCGGGAAACGCTCGGGTCTAATACATTTGGAAGGTGGAGTATTGGACCCAGAAACATCACCTTCTCGTCTTTTTCTTCCGGTGTTCCTCCACGTAGGCACTTCTCCCCAATCGGTCCTAGCATACCTGGACTCCGGGGCTGCCGGCAATTTTATAGACTGAAGAACTGCTTCTTCTATGAAGCTTACCCTTTCTCCCCTCACTACACCACTGGTAGTCTCGGCTATTGATGGCACAGTGCTTCCAGGGGGCCCTATCCGTTTTCAGACGCTACCTATTAGGATGTCGGTAGGGATACTCCACCAGGAGTGGATTTCCTTCCTCGTTCTACCCAAGGCCTCTACCCCCATTGTATTGGGCCTTCCTTGGCTACAGCTCCACTCTCCACATGTGGACTGGGTCTCTGGGCAGATCCTGGCTTGGGGTCCTTCGTGTTTCTCGTCCTGTCTTCTCAAGGTGGCCCCCAAGGGGAAACTTCCCATTGCTACCACATCCGTATCGTCTGATCTTCCCGTGGCTTACAGCGATTACCGGGACGTGTTCTGTAAGAAGTCTGCTGAGGTGCTTCCTCCCCACAGATCTTTTGACTGTGCTATTGATCTTGTCCCTGGAGCAACCCTTCCCAGGGGTCGTACCTACCCTCTGTCCATTCCAGAGACCCAGGCCATGTCTGAGTATGTCGCCGAGAATCTGGAGAGAGGTTTCATCCGGAAATCCTCTTCGCCTGCAGGAGCAGGGTTCTTTTTCGTTGCCAAAAAGGATGGGACCCTCAGACCCTGTATCGACTATAGAGGTTTAAACGCAGTGACTATCAAAAACCGTTACCCCTTACCTCTAATATCTGAGCTATTTGACCGGTTGAAGGGGGCTTCCATCTTCACTAAGTTGGATCTCAGAGGTGCTTACAATCTCATTCGAATACGAGAAGGTGACGAATGGAAGACTGCATTTAACACTAGGGACGGGCATTACGAATACCTGGTTATGCCTTTTGGGTTGTGTAATGCTCCTGCTGTGTTCCAGAATTTTGTCAATGAAATCTTCAGGGATCTACTGTACCAGTTTGTTGTCATTTATCTGGATGACATTCTCATCTTTTCCGAAAATCTGCCTGCTCACAGAAACCATGTCCGCACCGTACTTCAGCGCCTTAGAGAGAATAATCTCTATGCCAAGTTGGAGAAATGTTCCTTTGAATGTTCTGAGGTCCTGTTTCTGGGATTTTTTGTTTCTAGTTTGGGTCTTCGCATGGATCCCGGAAAGGTCTCAGCCATTACCAAATGGCCCCTTCCCGCTAGCCTCAAGGCCACACAGCGCTTTCTTGGCTTCACAAACTATTACAGGCAGTTCATAAGGAATTACTCTTCCATTGCTGCGCCTATTATTGCTTTGACCAAGAAGGGTGCGAATGCTAAAGACTGGCCTTCCGAGGCTGTCTCCGCGTTTCACGATCTGAAACAGGCCTTTGTCTCTGGACCTCTCTTGAGGAGACCGAATCCTGGGGACCCATTTTTTCTCGAAGTAGACGCTTCTTCAATTGGGGTGGGAGCTGTGCTTCTTCAGTTCTTTGAGAAGAAACGCCAACCATGTGCGTTCTTCTCCAAAAAAAATTCTCAGGCAGAGAGAAATTATGCCATTGGTGATCGGGAACTTCTCGTAATTAAATTGGCGTTGGAGGAGTGGCGTCATCTCTTGGAAGGTTCTCCTCACTTCATAACGATCTTTACTGATCACAAGAACTTAGAATACCTACAGAATGCTAAACGTCTGAACCCCAGACAGGCCAGGTGGAGTCTCTTCTTTTCCCGTTTTAAATTCACGATCACGTACAAACCTGGTTCCTGAAACGGTCGGGCTGATGCGCTCTCTAGGTCATTTGACACTTTGGATGAAGAGTCCACCCCTGATCCTGAGCCGATCATTCCTACCTCATGCATTGTTGCCCATTCTACCACCCTGGAATCAAAAATTCCTCCTGGCAAGACCTTTGTTCCCACGGAGCTAAGAGCCAAGATCCTTCGTTGGGGACATGATTCCAAGGTGGCAGGTCATGCTGGGTTCCTCCGATCCTTCCTGCTTATCAGTCGTCACTACTGGTGGCCTAATCTCCGCTCGGATGTTAAAGACTACGTTAAGGCTTGTTACGTCTGTGCTCAGTCTAAATCTTCCACTCAAGCCCCTGCTGGTCTTCTCATGCCCTTGCCCATTCCTAAGGAGCCCTGGTCTCATATCGCCATGGATTTTATCACTGATCTTCCACCGTCAGAGAATAATACGGCCATTTGGGTGGTGATCGATCGGTTCTCCAAGATGGCTCATTTTGTTCCTCTTCCTGGTCTCCCTTCTGCCCCTGCCTTGGTTCCCATTTTTGTACGAGAGATTTTCCGCCTTCATGGTGTTCCTTCCCATGTCTTTTCGGACAGGGGTGTGCAGTTTACTTCTCGTTTTTGGAGAGCCTTTTGCAGATCCCTCGACATAACCTTGGATTTTACCTCCTCTTACCATCCTCAATCCAATGGCCAGACCGAGAGGGTTAATGAGGAGTTGGAGGTCTTTCTCCGTACCTTGGTCTCGGCCCATCATGATGATTGGGTATCACTGTTACCGTGGGCTGAGTTCTCCCACAATAATCATGTCAATGTCAGTTCTCAGAAAACACCCTTTTTCACTGTTTACGGAAGACATCCTCAACTCCCTCTTCCTATGACTTGTTCTTCTGACATTCCAGCTTTGGCTACTGTTCAGAAATCTTTCAATTCCGTGTGGGCTGACGTTCATGATTCTCTCCAGAAGGCTGCCAATAAATTCAAGAGTTTTGCTGACCGTCGCAGACGTAAGCCACCTTCTCTTCTGCCAGGAGACAAGGTCTGGCTCTCCACCAGGAACATCAAACTCCGGGTTCCTTCTCTCAAATTCGCCCCAAGATTCATTGGTCCGTACACCATAACTTCTAAACTGAACCCGGTTTGTTTCAAGCTCCAGATTCCCAAAAGCCTCAAAATCTCTAACTCCTTCCATGTTGCCCTTCTGAAGCCTTTAGTCCTCTAAAAGTTCTCTCGTCCTTTCTCTACCGTAGCACCGGTCTCTGAGGATAATCAGGAGTATGAGGTTAGCCAGATTTTGGACTCCAGACTCTGTAGAGGCATTCTCCAGTACCTCGTGCACTGGAAAGGGTTTGGTCCTGAGGAGAGGTCGTGGATTTCGGCTTCCGAGGTCTTTGCACCTCGTCTGCTGAGGAGGTTTCATTTGAAGTTCCCCTCTAAACCTGGTCCCAGGCGGGGAAGGGGTTGGCCTCGTAAGAGGGGGGGTACTGTCATGGTTAAGCAATAGAGTTGTCTGCTTACCTGTTTCCATGTGTTCATCTCTAGAGACCAGCCGACCATCACCTGACTGCTTTTATATCCCTCCTCTGGCAGGGCTCCACCCTAGCTCCTATCACAGGACTCTATATTAACCTGTGCACTGCAGGCCAACCCTGCTGATCAACCTTTGTGTGTTTGGCTTTCTGTTACCAGCCGTGTGCTATTCAGTGTCCTGTTACCGACTTTGGCGTGTCCCTGACTATCCCTGTTTGCCTGTGACCCTGACCCTCTGGCGTGTCCCTGACTATCCCTGTTTGCTTGTGACCCTGAACCTTGGCGTGTACCTTGTTGTCCGTTTCTGCTTGTGGCCCGACCTTGGCTTATCCCTCACTATCCCTGTCCTCCTGTTGCCTACTGTGGGTGTGAGCTGGGGGACCCTGGGGGTCGCGACCTGGAGCCAGTTGCAGCCCAGTCCATCCTCACCACTAGAGGCTCTGGTGAACACCAGCTGGACTGACTCCGCGCCCCAGGGAATCTTACGCTCTAACCCCGGTGGGATCCGTCTTGGTGTCCAGCGGCCCCGTGTTCCGGATCACCTGGACTCCCGTCCACTGCAGTCAGCCATAGGGTCCACTACCTTGCGGTGCACTCCTGATCCCGACGGTGTGCATCTGTCACCTAGCCTCAGGGTGACCTGACACAGCAGCAAGGCAGAGTCCAAACTATTAGAAGACCCGAGCCAACTACAATAACTTATAAAAAAATAAAATAAAAAATGATGGCAACTTTTCCTAAAGCAGGATCATCTCCTGCACACCCTTCATAGCCTGGCCTGGCCTTGCCTCTCCTCCATGGCCTTCATGCGCTCCTGAATTGACGAAATTTCACAGATAAAAAAAGAATGCTTGCTGTTGTCGATCCCAGATTAGCTTAATACTTCTGGCATGTCAGTGTCCATGTTGTGGGACTATGTGTGCACAGCTAGTAAGTATTTTGTGGCTGAAAATACGACCTGGAGGTTTTTAATGTTCGCCTGCCATTAAAATGAATGGGACCCACCGCGAACCTGCGGTTCGCAAACATTTGTGTGCGTTCGCGCGAACTGTCCTGTTAGATGTTCGTCCATCACTAATAAGGAGTAAAGCATCAATGAAGGTAATGTAGGGTCTACAACAGGGGTAGGCAACCTTTTGAGCACAGTGTGCCGAAAAATGTTTTCAAAGAAATTGGGCGCCGATTTTATAACCAAAAAATGCAATCTCACGCTTCAGATCAGCCCCAATTCCTGCAACTCCACACCTCAGATCAGCCCCATTCCTGCACCTTCACCCCTCAGATTACTATCCCCCTGCAAATCTGTTTCACCACTGTACCCCCTGCTCATCTGTCACCACTGTACCCCCCTGCTCATCTGCCCCACCACTGTACTACCCTGCACATCTGCCCCACCACTGTACCCCCTGCGCATCTGTCCCACCACTGTACCCACTGTACATCTGCCCCACCACTGTAACCCCCTGCACATCTGCCCCACCACTGTAACCCCCTGCACATCTGCCCCACCTCTGTACCCCCATGCGCATCTGTCCCACCACTGTCACCCACTGTACATCTGCCCCACCACTGTAACCCCCCTGCACATCTGCCCCACCACTGTACCCCCTGCACATCTGCCCCCCACCACTGTAACCCCCTGCTCATCTGCCCCACCACTGTACCCCCTGCTCATCTGCCCCACCACTGTACCCCCTGCTATTCTGCCCACCACTGTACCACCCCCTGCTCATCTGCCCCACCACTGTACCCCCCTGCTCATCTGCCCCACCACTGTACCCCCTGCTCATCTGCCCCACCACTGTACCCCCTGCTCATCTGCCCCACCACTGTACCCCCCCCTGCTCATCTGCCCCACCACTGTACCCCCTGCTCATCTGCCCCACCACTGTACCCCCCCTGCTCATCTGCCCCACCACTGTAACCCCCCTGCACATCTGCCCCACCACTGTACCCCCTGCTCATCTGCCTCACCACTGTGCCACCCTGTTCTTCTGTCCCACCACTATAACCCCTGCTCATCTGCCCCACCACTGTACCCCCCCCTGCTCATCTGCCCCACCACTGCTCCCCCTGCACATCTGCCCCACCAGTGTAACCCCTTGTACATCTGCCCCACCACTGTACCACCCTGCACTTCTGTCCCACCACTGAACCATCTTCTCATCTGTCCAACCACTGAACTTATCTGCTCATCTGCCCCACCACTGTTCCCCCTTTCTCATCTGCCCCACACTGTACCTCCCTGCCCATCTGCTCCACCACTGTACCCCCATGCTCTTCTGCCTCACCACTGAACCCCCCTCTCATCTGTCCTAACACTAAGCTTATCTCTCTCTGCCCCACCACTGTAACCCCCTTTCACATCTGTCCCACCTCTGTACCCGCCTGCTCCTCTGCCCCACCACTGTAACCCCCTGCTCATGTGTCCCACCACTCTAACCCCCTTTCTCCTCTGCCCCACCCCTCACCTCTGTACCCCCCTCCTCTCTGCCCCCCACCCCCTGTCACCCCCCCATCTCCTCTCTTCTGCCCCACCACTGTAACCCCCCCCCCTTCTCACCACTGTAACCCCCTTTTATTTGGCCCAACACTGAACCCCCCGCTCATCTGCACCATCACTGTACCCCCCTGCTTTTCTGCCCTACCGCTGAACCCCCTTCTCATCCCTCCCACCACTGTACCCCTGCACATCTGCCCCACCACTGTACCCCCTTGCTCTTCATTTCCCACCATTGTAACCCCCCTACTCATCTGCCCCATCAATGTACCCCCTTTTCTCATCTGCCCCACCACTGTACCTCCCTGCACATCTGCTCGACCACCGTATCCCCATGCTCTTCTGTCTCACTACTGAATCACCTTCTCATCTGTCCTAACACTGAACCCATCTGCTCATCTGCCCCACCACTGTAACTCGCTTTCTCATCTGCCAATGTACCTCCTTCACATCTGTCGCGCCTTTGTACCCCCTTTCTCTTCTGTCCCACCTCTGTTCCCCCTGCTCTCCTGCCCCCACCACCCCCCTTCCCCCCCCCCTGCTCTCTGCCCCACCACTGTAACCCCCTGATTATCTGTCCCACCAATACCCCCCCTTTCACATCTGCCCCACTGCTCTACCCCCCTGCTTTCCTGCCCCACCACTGAACCCCCCCTCTCATCTGCCCCAACACTAAACCCCACTGTTCAACTGGCCCAACACTGAACCCCCCCTGCTCATCTGGCCCAACACTGAACCCCCCTGCTCATATGCCCCAACACTGTACCCCCCCCCTGCTCATCTGCCCAACACTGTACCCCCCTGCTCTTCTGTCCCACTGCTGAACCCCCTTCTCATCTCTTCCACCACTGTACCTACCTGCACATCTGCCCCACCTTTATACCCTCCTGCTCTTCTGTCCCACCTCTGAACCCCTCCTGATCATTTTCCCCACCGCTGTACCCTCCTGCTCATCTGCTCCACCGCTGTACCCTCTTCTCATCTATGATGTGCGTGATATGCAGAGTGATGAAAGGAAGCAGAGATGAGACACATCTACCTGTCCTGGCACACTCATCCTGCTGATCCATACCTCTTGCATCCAGCCCACGTGCTTGTATGATTGATGATGTCACATACAAGCATCTGGAATGGATGCGCAATGATGAGCTCAGGTCAGGGGCATTTTCTGAAAGCAGTGGGCCTGTGTGCAGGATCATAAGTTGGCCCCCCGCAGCTGAGAAAAAGTGGTTGGGTGTGATTTTCATTGCGCTGAATACTGGCTGTGGCTTAAAGGGACACAGAGTGCAGGGGTTCAGTAGTAAGTGACAAAAAGGTTCAGGAATAATTTCAACAAAGTTCCCAGAAGCTCAACAGTAATTCCACAAACTGTCACCTGATTGTGGTTTTCTCAATCACAGTGAAATCCCTTCTTCTTTCTGAGATTGGTAGTGGTGACTAAGCGAGTAATCTTCCTCCAGATGGTGGACGGGGCTAGCAGGACTGTGATTGGCTTTAGCAGTGGCCAATGACAGTGGTCCTCCTCCTGGAAACAGGGCCCCCCCCCCCCCCCCAGCAGAACTGCACCCAATCTCTTCCCCATCACAAAAGCTGACGATCGCAGCTACAGCAAAGTTAGAGAACCAAACAATGTTTCCCATCTTTTACAATGTGTGGGGGCACAGTGCCTCCCCCTCAGTGCAGGTGTGGTGTGGGGAATTCTGAAATTGGAATGCATTAGTGTCTCACTGACACTTCCCTGCGCTGCTCTGCTGATGGGGAGGGAGTCGAGTGCCGGCAAAAGAGGCTTTGTGTGCCGCTTGCGGCACCAGAAAACTTGATGTGAGGGCAAGTCCAATACACATGTCTAAAATCAGCCGGATCTTCCACACATCTCTAGCAGAGAGAAGAGACTATAGGATAGATTTTGTGTAATCTTTGAGGGGTCATATAGGCCCTATGGAGAACTTTGGATTGAATAAGCCTATCTCTGGTGGCTACTAATTGGAGGAAGGGGTATTCCCTTATATCCTCCCAATCCTCTCCATCCAAAATTGGGGCATCCCCCTGCCATTTAGAGTGAAGATCTTTCATGCCAACATGAACCAAGGGTATGAGAACTTTATAAATCTCAGATAGAGATTTAGACAAAGAGGAGTACCATAGTAAAACTTCAATTTTAGGGGAAGTGAGATCCAACTATGATTTCCAAATTGAGAGTAGTAGGCAAGACGGAGCTGAAGATACCAGAAGAGATATGGACTGGGAGCAGGTGAGAGTGTCATCAGTCACCGTACACCTTGGGTCCACCGCGACCGCAATATATTGATCAATTAATGCATGCAATTCCTTGCTGTGATTATTTTTTGCTTTTGTGAATTTGACTCATGTGAGTACAATGGTGGTGGATTACTAAACTTTTTTAATAAATTGTTTGTGCGGTTTGCGATTCTTGATACACATGACTGGAGTTGGGAGATCTTTTTTAACTCCTGCATGTCGAGTCCAGTCAAACACTAGAGTGTGAGGCTAATGCAGCTGGTGAGTGCGTGTCTTTGAGGGGAGTGGAATCACTGGCACAGAGGTGTATGATTAGAAGAATTGCACATTGAACACTTGGAAACCCATCACTCATTGGATTTTTTTACAGTGTTCATGGACTTTTTTAAATATCACATGTTCATCCAACAGAGACTTTAAGACTTTGCACTTGTCACAGGGTGATATTAGTTTGGTAACGTTAATTTGGATAGATGTGTCAATGGTGTTAATTGTTTGAGCTTGTTATTCATATACAATCTGTTTTTGCACTGGTTAGAGGGTGATATTAACATGCATAACACTATTATTTAATTTACTGTTTTCTCTCTATTGAGAAATATCGCTTTATTATTTCATAATTTTTGCACTTATGGTATTTAATTTTAGCGACACTATTTATTCCACTATTTTTTCCATTTGAATAGAGGATTAAAGACTGTTCACATATGTTTATTTACTCGTTATTATTGTCTTTTGTGATTCGTTAGGAGTTGTTCATAGTATGGAATATTTAGCAGTGCTGCACCACATTTTTATATATTGATTATTCCTTACTGTGGTGAAATCACTAGTTATCAGCAGTTACTGAACACAGAGTTTGATATATAGTTATTTGTTTGATCACTTAGTGTAGTTCACTTGGAAGGCCATCTGGTCCAGGGGTTTTATTGTTGGGGAAAGTGTAGATGGCTTGTTCAATTTCCAAGGAAGACATAGGGGTGTCCAAGCTCTCAACATCTTCCGCAGTCAGGAAGGGCAGTGATAAAGACCTAAGTTTCTCCAGTAGTGCAACTTTAGATGGGGATGAGGCTTCACTATACAAGGACTTATAATAAACATAAAATATGTTAAGAATAGCAGTTGGGTCAACTATCTGATCCCCAGTAGAGGATCTGAGTTCTGGTACTACCATTTGGAAATGTTGGTCTGCCACTAGGTTTGCCAGAAGCCTGCCATTTTTGTCACTGGATTCAAAGAGCCTGCCAGCAAGGAGCTTAGCATCTGAATGGGTCATAGTAGTGAAATGAAGAGTTAAATCTCTCCTGGCCTTGGCCAAAAGAGTATATGCTCCTGAAGACAAATAAGCAGCATAAGCAGCCTCTGCCTCTCGTTAATCCAATTAGGAGGTCTGGTGAGGATAGTCTTGTCTGGCTGCCTTTATAGCTGATATACACGCCCCTTGAATTGATGTTTTAAAGGCATCCCATACCATGGAGGGAGAGGCCAAAGCTTTATGGACTTTCCAATATTGTTCGACCTTAGAAGAAACAATCTCATCAACTGTAGAGTGATGAATCCAATGAGGGGCTGATCTCTAACTATCCAGATGCTTCCCATCACTAAGCCTCAGAATAAGTTCCAGAGGGGCATAATCAGAAATCCCAGCTGGAAATTAGGAGATTGTATGTACATTAGGTAAGACAATGGCATTACAAAAAGCCAAGTCAATACGAGAACCTGACCTGTGGGTGGCCGAATGAATAGGATGAGGAATAGGCTCTAGCCCATGGATGCTTCTACTTCCAAATTTCAGTAAGTGTGAGTGCACTAGCCCAGTTTGACAATTCTGGATTAGGGGTTAGAAGCATCCAAGTCCTTTTCAAGGATGGCATTAAAGTCACCAGCTATCACAAATTTGGCCACCTGAAATAGGGCTGGATTTTCATGTATCATATACAGCAAGATAGCATCAAAAAGAGGTGATAAAACAATGTGGCCTTAATATCTAATTACAGAATAACAGTGGCCCCCGGGGTCAGTGATTACCATTTAAACCTTATAGGGAGTATTAAGCCCAGTATATTCCAAGAAGGTACCTTAATCTCCATATTGGGGCATACAAGAGAGATCTGGAAAACTAAGAAAGAGTGCCAACGCAAGAATGAATAAGATACCCTGCCAGAGAAGTTGACATTATGGGAGTCATCCATACTAAAAAGACACATAAGAAAATCATATAGCGATTGAAACGAAGGCTAAACAAAGCTTACTATAGCAAAAACCCCAACATAACCTAGCTAATGGGGTTTATTTCCCTAAAAAGAAACGAATTAACTAAAGAAAAAGGTCCATACATAAAGTCTGAGGAAACAATATCTTGTGTCCAGACTTGACTTCCGTAATCGGCAGACTGAGTAGGGTGGTACGTTGAAACTGTGGTCAACAGTAGGGTGTCCCAAGGGGTGCTCCCTAGGTGTTAAACAGGAAGATCCTCCCAACAAAAAACAAAAAGTGGGGGAAGATAAGGGCCAGGCAACAAGTTGATAATATCAGCTGGGAGACATGGGACCAAAAAAGGGACAACGGATCCAGGTGAAAGCCCCCATCTCAGCCCAGACAGATATGACCTCCTGCCCGGAACCCCCCCCCCCCCTCTCCTGGAAGGCATATGTCACCTAGGAGACATCCAGAGGTGGAGAACATTGCAAAGAGTCAAAGGACAGGGCAAGTAGTGCTCAATCACCACAGCAAAAAAAGAACAGGATAAGGTGGGCAACTGAATGTACCATGGCACAGAAAGGAACAAGCTTACCAGAGTGTCAACAACCAGGAGTCAGTTTCTTAAGGAGAATCAAAACACTTGACAGATGACAGAGCCCTCTTATTGAATTAGCAGGTGGCTCGGCTAGAGAATGCTGTAGACTATTCATGGCACAGGTGCACGACGGTGTTACCATAGGGCAACGTGGGATGTTTCTGGGCCTCACAGGGGATCCTGTCCAAGTCACAGTAGTTTAAGAACCAGACCAAGAATGGTCTAGGTGGTGCGCCAGGAGGCCTGTGGTCAGTTGGGACTCTGTGAACCTGTTCCACCACATAGGTAGGGGAGACATTGGTGAGATCAGGCAGCTCCTTAAAGAAGGATCCAGCGAATTCCTGACACTCACCTTCAGCCCTTCCTGGAAGGCCCAGGACTTGGACATTATTTTATTGCATGCAGTTCTCTGCATTGTCAGACTTTGCCACCAGCATTTGGACTGTGTGCTGGAGCATCTGCAGCAGGTCTGAGTGTTGCGCTGTGGTGTCCTCGTTAGCCAAGATCTGAGACTCTTTTTCAGTGAGGGGGCCCCTTATCTTGTCCAAGTCATTGCTGATGAGGTTACATACTTCAGCCAGCCTCTCTATGCGGACAAGGAGGGAATTTTTGCTCTGCTCAATACTGTAGAACTGAAAATTACTTCAGTGTCCGCTACAGGGGTCTGAGCAGGAGAGGGTGCCAGCTGGTCTGAGGATTCGACCATCTCCACCTCAGCAAGCAAGGCCTGCAGTTTCCCCACTAAGATGGTGTGGATGGAGGAATGGTGGCTTCTTGCTAGACAGCAGGGCAGACGCGTGGCTTTTGGAAGGCATACTGCCAGAAGGGTACAGCTATTACCTGGGGGAGGCAGAGGGAGCTGGCAGTGCTGGAAGTGGCCAGAGAGGGGTCAGGATTCGACAGGATGAGAGGAGCTCCCCGAGAAGACGTCCACTTTATGCTATATTATGGCCATGCCCCCATTGCTTTGATTTTCAAGAGAGGTCTCCAGTGGAAGGGAACAACAGTAATGGGATGGCGGCTGGGTAAGATGTACATGTACAATACATTCTATACTTTGTACAAATTTGTTCCAGTTTCTGTTCCTGTTGTCAAATACTGCAAAAATACCTGAACTTGTTAATAAAGTACTCTATAATTACTCTGCCTCTCTGGCTACAGGACACAACAAACACAGTAGAGTCTTATGGGAAAGACATACAAATCCCATGATACAAATACTGACAGGAATTATGCTGCAAAGCAGCATTAAACACTGAGCCACCTAACAAATACCGTACAATATGCTATTATAGCTCACAGAAATGGAAGCCGTGCAGAAGACTATTTATTGCCTCCACCTACATATAAAAAATGAGTAAGCAAACATAGCATCCATTTCCTCACTGTTGGATAGGGGTCTTTCAGCATGACATTGCAGAAGGTAATAGGAGTATATGTATGCACAATTTGTATCCTGTTAGGCGGCAGTGTGATGTCAATGGATTACTGTGCATTCTGCTGAGGCTCCACAGAAGGATTTTCAGTGTGCTTATCAGATTGTTTTTGTAATGTATTCACACATTGCTGTGATGTTGCATCCTGTAGAGATTATTGGAGATACCTGTTGACATTCTTTCTTCTCTCATTGTTTTGAGTACTGTCGATTACGGTTCATTACAATCACAAAAAATGTTCCTGTTTGATTTCTGACAAAAGAAAATGCAGCAGATGTTTCTAAGTCTTGTGATTCTGTTTACAAGGATTCTCTCTGTTTCTACTTTCATCCAGCATTAATTAAAAATGATTGTTTGATAGCATTTGAGATGATTAAATTCACATTAAATATTCACATCATTATCATAGAATTCCTTTTTTCTTCAAAACACCTATAATACAATCTGCGCAATACCACACCAGTGGGACAGTCCAAATTTTGGAAATGTCCTGGTATTTGAACCCTGGGAAGCTCGCAAGTAAAAACTAGAATGTATAATTATTCAATTTTTTTTTTAGATATAATGTAAAACAGATGCGCTTGATGTACAGTAAATTATGTTATGAGTACATACAATAGGGTATGTAAATGTACAGTAGTTATATTTGCTTTCTGCTTTGCAGTGCTCCACTATGGTTGTGTTTTTCTGTTCCTTCTCACAATGCAAGACTAGGATTCAGCCAGCTCACAAAAAACAATGGATTGCCTGTATAATTAAAGTGAAGCGTCACCCAAAAGGGGAAGTTCCAATATTACCCTCAAGGATATGTTAGTCTCCCTCCGCAGCTCGATGCACACAGACATCATGCAATGTGTCACAAACTTTAAATCAGAGCTGGGAGCGGTGGGGGAATTTGCAGAGTCCCACAACACACTTATAGATGCCCACAATGACCATGATGAGGAGTTAGAATGGCTCAGGTCAAAGTTTGCGGACCTCGAAGACAGGTCAAGACGTAATAATGTCAAGTTCAGAGGGGTCCCTGAGACAGTCCTCCCAGCACAGTTACATCAGTACGCTATTGACCTGATCAGAAAATTTCTGCCATCTGCACCTGATTCAGACCTGCATGTGGACCGAATTCATAGGTTACCTAAACCGACGGATCTACCTGACAATATCCCACGTGACGTCTTGATGCGGGTCCACTTCTACCAAACAAAAGAACAGCTCATGGTCACCTTCCGTAAAAACCAACAACCTCCTGACAGATTTGCGCACATTCAGCTGTTCACTGACCTGTCTCAATACACCATGCAAAAGCGTAAGTCTCTCCTGCCAGTAACAAAGGCGCTACATAACCACAATATACCCTACAGGCGGGGTTACCCAGTCAAACTAAAAATCACACATGATGGCACCACCACCACTGTTTCTGACGTGGACAAAGGGTTCGCATTGCTCAAATCCAGGGACATTATACCCGAACATCCTCCAGCTGCACCCTCTCATCCAGCACACTCAGATGACCACTTTGAGTGGCAGACAGTGTCCAGAAAGAAGAACAAAAAACAACCTGATGCTAAAGCCTCCAAGTACAAGACATGAACCAAACCTACTTAAACACGTACGTCCTGAACCCTGGAGTTCTCAGTTGTGAACTTTTTCACCCCCTTCAAGCTATGTGCAGCAGTTCTGCCCTCAAGTTCAAATACGTGTATGTTTTCATATTACGTTGTTTACTTTTTTACAGACTCACCCTAACCCTCTTTCCCACCCTGATTGTTCCCTCACATCACCGGTCCGATCGACATCCAAGCAGAGCCACCATCATCCTAATGGAAGCTGGAAAACCTTGACCGGATACCTACCATCTCCATCGCTGGGTACTCTGGCCACCATCACCTAAGAAAAGGTATGACTCTCATTTACGAATAATACACTCTAATGGCAGTAAAAATAGTCTTATTTAACGTAAACGGCCTCAACCATCCAGCTAAGAGATCTGCAGTGTGGAAAGAAGCACTCAAACTACAGGCGGACGTCCTTTGCCTTCAAGAGACCCACTTCTTGCATGATAATACCCCGAGATTCTGTCACAGGAACTTTCCCCATATCTTCTCTGAATCAGCCCCCTCCAAACAAAAGGGGGTACTCATCGCAATCCGAGACTCTGTGACTTTCACTTTGCAGGATTCCACATCTGACCCCTGAAGGCAGGTTTCTGATACTTGTTGGTGAGTTAAACAACAAACCCTTTACCATCGCAAACCTTTATGCCCCTGATGCCGCGTACACACTAAGGGACTTTTCCCAGCGGACAATCCGCCGGACTTTCCAGCTGGCTTCGCCGGACTTTCCGAGCGTGTGGACTTACCCACACACGCCCGGACTTCTCCGGCGGACAATCCGCTGGACAAAGTCCGCGGGACTTTTGAAAATGAACGGACTTGCCCACACACGGAGCAGTCCGTTCATTTAGAACGTAACTTCAAGTACGTAGCTAGCGTAGGCAGTAAATGCCGGCGCGCTAGCTCCGTCACCTGGCATGGATTTAAAGGGAATCCCCACGCCGAAAAAACGGCGTGGGGGTCCCCCCCAAAACCATCTCAGACCCTTATGTTGATGAGGACAAGGGCCTCTTCCCGACAACCCTGGCCATTGGTTGTCGGGGGTCTGCGGGCGGGGGGGTTATCGGAATCTGGGAGCCCCCTTTTATAAGGGGGCCCTCAGATCCCGGCCCCCCACCCTATGTGAATGAGTATGGGGTACGATGTACCCCTACCCATTCACCTAAGGTGTAAAATGTAAAGTAAAAAAACACACAATTTTGAAAAAATATTTTATTGCACTGCTCCTGGGGTCTTTTTCCGTCTTGAGGGTCTTCTCGCCGGGACTGTGACATCACAAGGGGGCGGGGTCACCATGTGACATGAGCATGTGACCCTGTCCCCTTGTCCCTATATAAGTCCCAGCACAGCGCGGCTCTGGCATTCCGGCCAGAGAGAGCGACGTGTCAACATCGGAAGAAAGAAGAAGAAGAAGAAGAAGAGGAGGAGGAAGAAGAAGAAGAAGGCGGCGCAGAAAGCGACGACAGCGGCAAGAACAGAAGAGACCCCGGAAGACCCCCCAAGGCGGATCGAGACCCCCAGACGGCGGCGACGACGAAGAAGGTAGCCGGACTTCTCCGCTCGGTAAAAGAGCTAGGTAAATGGCGGAGGAGTCCGGCGAGAAGACCCCCAAGACGGAAGAAGACCCCCGGAGCAGTGCAATAAAATATTTTTTCAAAATTGTGTGTTTTTTTATTTACATTTTACACCTTAGGTGAATGGGTAGGGGTACATCGTACCCCATACTCATTCACATAGGGTGGGGGGCCGGGATCTGGGGGCCCCCTTATAAAAGGGGGCTCCCAGATTCCGATAAGGCCCCCGCCCGCAGACCCTGACAACCAATGGCCAGGGTTGTCGGGAAGAGGCCTTGTCCTCATCAACATGGGGACAAGGTGCTTTGGGGTGGGGGGGCCGCACGGCCCCCCTTTCCCCAGGGCACCCCCCATGTTGAGGGCACGCAGCCTGGTACGGCTCAGGAGGGGGGGGGCCTCGCTCGTCCCCACCCCTTTCCTGGCCTGCCGGGCTGCGTGCTCGGATAAGGGTCTGAGATGGATTTGGGGGGACCCCCACGCCGTTTTTCGGCGTGGGGAGTCCCTTTAAATCCATGCCAGGTGACAGAGCTAGCGCACCGGCATTTACTGCCTACGCTAGCTACGTACCTGAAGTTACGTTCTAAATGAACGGACTGCTCCGTGTGTGGGCAAGTCCGTTAATTTTCAAAAGTTCCGCGGACTTTGTCCAGCGGATCGTCCGCCGGAGAAGTCGGGGCGTGTGTGGGCAAGTCACACGCTCGGAAGTCCGGGCGTGTGTACGCGGCATAAGGCTAAATTATTCAATCCTAAAGATATTTCTAACTCTTTTGCTAGCTATTACTCATCACTCTACAACTTAGCAGAGGATGAGAATACCCCCCAACCAACTGAACAAAGCATACAATCCTTTCTAGCCACTATTAATCTCCCATCTCTCACTCATATGCAACTTGAGACCCTCAATGCTCCAATATCAGACACTGAGATCAGAAAGGCCATACATGACCTCCCATTAGGTGAGTCCCCAGGCCCTGACGGCCTACCCAACGACTATTATAAGTCACTACAATCCAATTTAATCCAACCCCTACAACAAATATTTACCGCTGCAATGTCCTCTGCCTCTTTCCCCCCTGAGATGTTAAAGGCATTTGTGGTGACCATCCCTAAACCGGGCAAGGAACCCACAACTCCCTCTAACTTCAGACCGATATCCTTGCTCAACACGGATGTCAAACTGTATGCAAAAATAATAGCGCATAGATTGCTTCAAGTTTTTCCCACCCTCATCAGGCCTGACCAGTCCGACTTTACGCCGGGGAGGCTGGCCTCTGACATCACCATGAGAGTTTTGAATATTATG
>CM053028.1:457723988-457903275 GCA_028564925.1 Lithobates sylvaticus
CTTGGTGCGTTTTCATATTTTTCCTAAAACATCAATGATGTTCTTCAATTTTTGTTGAACATCATTGATGTTTTGCTTTATGTAATCTAGATCTCTATTGCAGACCATTATCTCTCCGATGAGTACGTGGGCACTCTCTGTGGTAAAGTGCGATTTTTCTTCCACAACATCCACGTCACCTAAAAACCACAAACAAACAAAAATGGGGTGTTGGAAATGAGGCAGCCATACATGGATTAGCTTACCAGTAGCTGTGTTCTCCCACACTCACCTGTTGTGGTGACAATTTCTCCAAGTTCGATGATCTCTCCTTCCTCCTCCTCCTCCTCCTCTGCTTCTGCTCTTTCCCCTTTTTTGGTAGATGTTGGTTTGGGGGTTTCCTCAGACGGCCCAAGTTTTTGCTCCCCTATGAGAATGTCCAAAAGGAAGATTTAGCAACACAAGCTATTGAGGGCAGAAATAGGAAATGACAAACATTGCTTGAAAGTGACGGACACTATTTTAGTTTGGCCAGTTACAAATGTCAACTACATGAATGAAGTCACTTTGTAAAGGTGCTAAACTGACTAGCTTTTTGGTAGAAGTTTGTGTGATGGAGACCCCCCTCTAGTATCCACTGGAGCACATGTGTGGAAAAGCATAATAAAAAGGGGGTTTGGGTGTCCCAGCACTAGTGCTCTAGAGTCCAGATGGGTAAACAGCTACTGAGTGACCTCTCCTTTACATTGAATAAATTGGCTTTACATTCTTGATGACATTTCTAGTGAGAACAAACTTCCTTTCCCCAAAAAAACACCAAACATCGTATTATAAGTGGCCGAACGATCGAGGTTGCGTACGATCGAATGCACACACACACGACCATGACAGTGGCAGAAAGATCGAGGCTGAGTACGATCGAATGCACAGACGAACCTGAAAGTGGCCATTTTGGAATGTACAACTTGGTAAAAATCAAAACACAATGGAGCAGTATGCAAGCAAGAAATCAAACACAAAACACAACTACTTACTTTTTTGAAGAATTCTCTTGATCTTTCTGTACTGATCGGCCTCCCTCAGTTTCAGGTCTGACCAGCGTTTCCTGAGTTGCTCCTTGGATCGTTGTACCCCAAAATTATTGTACAGCCTTCTCACAACTTTAGACATGATCTTGGCCTTGCGGACATTGGGGTTGAGGTAAGGCCCATACTTCCCATCATAGTCGCTCCTCTTTAATATGTCCACCATCTCCAACATTTCTCCAAATGACATATTGGAGGCCTTGAATTTCAGGTTCCGGGATCGGGACGTTTCTGCCTCCGGACTTTCCTCGTCCTCCTCCTCGTTGGTGGGATATTTGTGGCGCACCTGCTGTGTCCCCGCCATGTGCTCTCCCCACTACGCCGTAAAGAGAAGGGGTGGGGAATAGACGAGAAAGATCGTCAGGGGCGGGCGGAGTTTGAAGCATGCGCAGTGTATATAAAACGTCACACGCCTGTGTCGTAGCCACGATCTGGGAGACGAGGGGAGAGAAAACTCACACGAGACGATCGCTACAAACGAAGGTACAATTTAACGTTGGTACATAACTAGCCTAGACTGATTTGAACTTGAGGCTTCTTTATGGAGAAGATTAGGAGAGTTTAGCCTGACATAATTTATAGGGTTTGGTGTGTTGTTGTGTCTTGCAGAGATTGATATGAAGGGATTCAACGACATGAGTTTTCTCCCCCTCTTCATTGCCAAATACAGGGATTTTCCCATATTGTGGCAGGGTATACACCCACATTACACCAACAAACCAAAGAGGCACGCAGCCCTGGAGGAACTTGTGGAATTTGTCAAGCCAAGGTTCCCCACGGCAACTGTTGATGATATTAGAAAGAAAATTGGCAGCCTGAGGAGTGCGTATATCAGGGAGAGGAAGAAGGTCGTGAAGTCTGAGGAAACTGCAACTTCAGCAGATGAGGTCTATGTCCCCAAGCTCTGGTACTATCAGAGTCTCCATTTTCTGAAGGACCAGGCTGATGTCACGGAGCCAACCTCAACTCCTCCTTCCACGCTTCCTTGCGCACAGCCCACCCCTGATGAGGCTTCCGAGGAGCAACCTGGCCCTTCCAGTATGGAAGATGTGGAGGAGCCCATCTTGTTCCAGGTATAGTAGTTTTGTTACCATTTATGGGAATAATGAATGATGTTCACTTAATTCAGGATCCCCAATTGCTTAGTTCCTAACGTGTTTGACATATCAACAGACAGTGGTGTGGGAGACATTTGGGGCCAGAATCTAAACTGCTGGGCTGAGAATTGTATGGTTTTCTATTTGTAAACATTTTGCACCAGTCACTAGATGAGAATTGTGTGTGTTTGATGAACAAATAACTGAAACTATGTCCCTTTTTCCTACACAGGAAGACCTCAGCCAGGAGGTGGCTGTGGAAGGTGGCAGTCAGGAGGAGGCAGGGGTTAGTGGCAGCCACCAGCTGGGTAGTGGCAGCCAAGAGGGGGCTAGGCCGCGGAGCCTGACTGACTCCCAAATCCCTCTCCTCCGCCTTCCCTACAAAAGGGCGAGAAGGGGGGGTTATGCGGCACAGTCAGCGCTCCGCATGATAAGAGAGGCTTCAGCCTCCCTACATGCCACACCCGCCGACGAGGAGACCTTTGGCTCGGTGGTTGTCACAAAAATGATGGGTATGGAGGTGGGGCAACGCAACATGTGTGAGGGGCTCATCCTCCATGTCCTAAATAAGGGTAGGGCTGGGGAGATGACCCCAGTCACACATGTTTGCCATAGTTACCATGCTCCGCCTCCTCCTCCTCCTCCTTCTGCCACCCCACCAGCACGATAGCCACAGCGTGGAAGGAAGCGTGGAAGGAAGACCTGAGAGTGACGACCTGCAATCAGTCTGGTGTGAGAGAAGATGGAGCCTCTTGTAGTACCAGAGCCTGGGGACCTAGATGGCATCTGCTGCAGTTCCGGATACTTTGGACTTCACGACCAGATTGCACTCCCCTTAATATACGTACTCCTCAGGCCCCCAATTTTCTACGCTTGGACAATGATGGTTGCCGTGGGGGGCCAAGACTTTGCAAATTCCCCAAGTTTCACCATGGCTGCGTTCCTCTTTGGTTTGTTGGTGTGACCTAAATAAAGGTTTTTTTGATTTGAAATAATCATTGACTATTGTGTTTTACTTTGCTACAATGACAGTTTTTCTTTGAGTAGGCTGGTACATTTCACTAATCCTAAAGTAGAATTAACAAGGGGCAACAACAACAAACAACCTCCTAGTAAATTTAAGCAAGAAATACAAATGTAAATAATGTGTTTTTGGTAATTTGAGACACACAACCCCCCTCCAAAAAAAAAAAAAAACATTCAAATATGTATTCCCCAAAAAAAAAAAAAAAAGACAAATCATGGTAAAAAAAAAAAAAAGATTCTTTTCCGTTCAGAGTAAAAATAAACATGTAGTGTATAAATGCTGCAAAGTAATAAAGAAGTAAGTTTGTGAGAAGTGCGGGTGAATAGGAGCAGCTAAAACATGTCATTCTTGTTGCATTGTAAAGAAAAAGAGAATGCGCTGCATTAAAGACATTTTAACATTGCAGCGTGACGAATGTGCTGTGTCGATTAGGAAAGGTAGTTTTACCTGACCGAGCGCTTCCGTCACAGAATTTCTTCTGAGCATGCGTAGCACTTTGTCCGTCGGACAAGCGTACACACGCTCGGATTTGGTGTGATCGGACCGGGTTGACGGGAAATCTTTCCAGCAGGAGATAAGACTTTGTCCGACGGACAAACCGACGAACACTGTCCGATGGTGCATACACACGGTCTGATTTTTCAACAACCTTGTCCGATCGGACCAAATTGATGAAAAAGTCCGACCGTGTGTATGGGGCTTTAGAGGTAGGTAATTGGCTGCTGCCAAATCGTGGAGGTTTTTGGTTAATTTTATCCCTAGGTAGGTAATGCTATTGTTGCTCCAAGCGTAGGGAAAGGACTTTTGTAGGTGGGATTTGACTGAGGGTGGAATACCTAATTCTAAGATAGTTGACTTTGTGCAATTAACTTTATAGAAGGAATTCTTGCTAAATTCAATGAGAGTATCATGGGCATAGTGCAAACAGTGTTCAGGTGATGTCAGAAAAAGAATGATATCATCTGCAAACAGATTTATATTATGGGACTGACCCTGAATGGTGAATCCTGAGATGTTAGGGTGTGTTCTAATTTTCTCTGCTAGTGGTTCAATTAGTAGATTAAAAATAAAAGGGGGAAGGGGGCAGCCTTGTCTCGTACCATTGGATATGGTAAAAGTATCGGAGAGTGTGTTTGATGTGTATACCTGAGCACATGGGGATGAGTATAAGGCCAGAATGGCGGATAGTATAGGACCAGCAAAACCAAATTTTGACAGTGTATGCCTCATGTAGCCCCAATGCACCCTGTCAAACACCTTCTCTGCATTGAAAGAGAGGAGCATAGAAGGCGTCCAACAGACTTGTGCATATTGCATAATATTCAAAACTCTCATGGTGATGTCAGAGGCCAGCCTCCCCGGCGTAAAGTCGGACTGGTCAGGCCTGATGAGGGTGGGAAAAACTTGAAGCAATCTATGCGCTATTATTTTTGCATACAGTTTGACATCCGTGTTGAGCAAGGATATCGGTCTGAAGTTAGAGGGAGTTGTGGGTTCCTTGCCCGGTTTAGGGATGGTCACCACAAATGCCTTTAACATCTCAGGGGGGAAAGAGGCAGAGGACATTGCAGCGGTAAATATTTGTTGTAGGGGTTGGATTAAATTGGATTGTAGTGACTTATAATAGTCGTTGGGTAGGCCGTCAGGGCCTGGGGACTCACCTAATGGGAGGTCATGTATGGCCTTTCTGATCTCAGTGTCTGATATTGGAGCATTGAGGGTCTCAAGTTGCATATGAGTGAGAGATGGGAGATTAATAGTGGCTAGAAAGGATTGTATGCTTTGTTCAGTTGGTTGGGGGGTATTCTCATCCTCTGCTAAGTTGTAGAGTGATGAGTAATAGCTAGCAAAAGAGTTAGAAATATCTTTAGGATTGAATAATTTAGCCTTATGCTGCGTACACACGCCCGGACTTCCGAGCGTGTGACTTGCCCACACACGCCCCGACTTCTCCGGCGGACAATCCGCTGGACAAAGTCCGCGGGACTTTTGAAAATTAACGGACTTGCCCACACACGGAGCAGTCCGTTCATTTAGAACGTAACTTCAGGTACGTAGCTAGCGTAGGCAGTAAATGCCGGTGCGCTAGCTCTGTCACCTGGCATGGATTTAAAGGGACTCCCCACGCCGAAAAACGGCGTGGGGGTCCCCCCAAATCCATCTCAGACCCTTATCCGAGCACGCAGCCCGGCAGGCCAGGAAAGGGGTGGGGACGAGCGAGCCCCCCCCTCCTGAGCCGTACCAGGCTGCGTGCCCTCAACATGGGGGGTGCCCTGGGGAAAGGGGGGCCGTGCGGCCCCCCCACCCCAAAGCACCTTGTCCCCATGTTGATGAGGACAAGGCCTCTTCCCGACAACCCTGGCCATTGGTTGTCGGGGTCTGCGGGCGGGGGGGCTTATCGGAATCTGGGAGCCCCCTTTTATAAGGGGGCCCCCAGATCCCGGCCCCCCACCCTATGTGAATGAGTATGGGGTACGATGTACCCCTACCCATTCACCTAAGGTGTAAAATGTAAAGTAAAAAAACACACAATTTTGAAAAAATATTTTATTGCACTGCTCCGGGGGTCTTCTTCCGTCTTGGGGTCTTCTCGCCGGACTCCTCCGCCATTTACCTAGCTCTTTTACCGAGCGGAGAAGTCCGGCTACCTTCTTCGTCGTCGCCGCCGTCTGGGGGTCTCGATCCGCCTTGGGGGGTCTTCCGGGGTCTCTTCTGTTCTTGCCGCTGTCGTCGCTTTCTGCGCCGCCTTCTTCTTCTTCTTCCTCCTCTTCTTTTCTTCTTCTTCTTCTTCTTCCGATGTTGACACATCGCTCTCTCTGGCCGGAATGCCAGAGCCGCGCTGTGCTGGGACTTATATAGGGACAAGGGGACAGGGTCACATGCTCATGTCACATGGTGACCCCGCCCCCTTGTGATGTCACAGTCCCGGCGAGAAGACCCTCAAGATTGAAGAAGACCCCAGGAGCAGTGCAATAAAATATTTTTTCAAAATTGTGTGGTTTTTTACTTTACATTTTACACCTTAGGTGAATGGGTAGGGGTGGGGGGCCGGGATCTGAGGGCCCCCTTATAAAAGGGGGCTCCCAGATTCCGATAACCCCCCCGCCCGCAGACCCCGACAACCAATGGCCAGGGTTGTCGAGAATAGGCCCTTGTCCTCATCAACATAAGGGTCTGAGATGGTTTTGGGGGGGACCCCCACGCCGTTTTTCGGCGTGGGGATTCCCTTTAAATCCATGCCAGGTGACGGAGCTAGCGCGCCGGCATTTACTGCCTACGCTAGCTACGTACTTGAAGTTACGTTCTAAATGAACGGACTGCTCCGTGTGTGGGCAAGTCCGTTCATTTTCAAAAGTCCCGCGGACTTTGTCCAGCGGATTGTCCGCCGGAGAAGTCCGGGCGTGTGTGGGCAAGTCCACACGCTCGGAAAGTCCGGCGAAGCCAGCTGGAAAGTCCGGCGGATTGTCCGCTGGGAAAAGTCCCTTCGTGTGTACGCGGCATCAGGGGCATAAAGGTTTGCGATGGTAAAGGGTTTGTTGTTTAACTCACCAACAAGTATCAGAAACCTGCCTTCAGGGGTCAGATGTGGAAACCTGCAAAGTGAAAGTCACAGAGTCTCGGATTGCGATGAGTACCCCCTTTTGTTTGGAGGGGGCTGATTCAGAGAAGATATGGGGAAAGTTCCTGTGACAGAATCTCGGGGTATTATCATGCAAGAAGTGGGTCTCTTGAAGGCAAAGGACGTCCGCCTGTAGTTTGAGTGCTTCTTTCCACACTGCAGATCTCTTAGCTGGGTGGTTGAGGCCGTTTACGTTAAATAAGACTATTTTTACTGCCATTAGAGTGTATTATTGGTAAATGAGAGTCATACCTTTTCTTAGGTGATGGTGGCCAGAGTACCCAGCGATGGAGATAGTAGGTATCCGGTCAAGGTTTTCCAGCTTCCATTAGGATGATGGTGGCTCTGCTTGGATGTCGATCGGACCGGTGATGTGAGGGAACAATCAGGGTGGGAAAGAGGGTTAGGGTGAGTCTGTAAAAAAGTAAACAACGTAATATGAAAACATACACGTATTTGAACTTTAGGGCAGAACTGCTGCACATAGCTTGAAGGGGGTGAAAAAGTTCACAACTGAGAACTCCAGGGTTCAGGACGTACGTGTTTAAGTAGGTTTGGTTCATGTCTTGTACTTGGAGGCTTTAGCATCAGGTTGTTTTTTGTTCTTCTTTCTGGACACTGTCTGCCACTCAAAGTGGTCATCTGAGTGTGCTGGATGAGAGGGTGCAGCTGGAGGATGTTCGGGTATAATGTCCCTGGATTTGAGCAATGCGAACCCTTTGTCCACGTCAGAAACAGTGGTGGTGGTGCCATCATGTGTGATTTTTAGTTTGACTGGGTAACCCCGCCTGTAGGGTATATTGTGGTTATGTAGCGCCTTTGTTACTGGCAGGAGAGACTTACGCTTTTGCATGGTGTATTGAGACAGGTCAGTGAACAGCTGAATGTGCGCAAATCTGTCAGGAGGTTGTTGGTTTTTACGGAAGGTGACCATGAGCTGTTCTTTTGTTTGGTAGAAGTGGACCCGCATCAAGACGTCACGTGGGATATTGTCAGGTAGATCCGTCGGTTTAGGTAACCTATGAATTCGGTCCACATGCAGGTCTGAATCGGGTGCAGATGGCAGAAATTTTCTGATCAGGTCAATAGCGTACTGATGTAACTGTGCTGGGAGGACTGTCTCAGGGACCCCTCTGAACTTGACATTATTACGTCTTGACCTGTCTTCGAGGTCCGCAAACTTTGACCTGAGCCATTCTAACTCCTCATCATGGTCATTGTGGGCATCTATAAGTGTGTTGTGGGACTCTGCAAATTCCCCCACCGCTCCCAGCTCTGATTTAAAGTTTGTGACACATTGCATGATGTCTGTGTGCATCGAGCTGCGGAGGGAGACTAACATATCCTTGAGGGTAATATTGGAACTTCCCCTTTTGGGTGACGCTTCACTTTAATTATACAGGCAATCCATTGTTTTTTGTGAGCTGGCTGAATCCTAGTCTTGCATTGTGAGAAGGAACAGAAAAACACAACCATAGTGGAGCACTGCAAAGCAGAAAGCAAATATAACTACTGTACATTTACATACCCTATTGTATGTACTCATAACATAATTTACTGTACATCAAGCGCATCTGTTTTACATTATATCTAAAAAAAAAAATTGAATAATTATACATTCTAGTTTTTACTTGCGAGCTTCCCAGGGTTCAAATACCAGGACATTTCCAAAATTTGGACTGTCCCACTGGTGTGGTATTGCGCAGATTGTATTATAGGTGTTTTGAAGAAAAAAGGAATTCTATGATAATGATGTGAATATTTAATGTGAATTTAATCATCTCAAATGCTATCAAACAATCATTTTTAATTAATGCTGGATGAAAGTAGAAACAGAGAGAATCCTTGTAAACAGAATCACAAGACTTAGAAACATCTGCTGCATTTTCTTTTGTCAGAAATCAAACAGGAACATTTTTTGTGATTGTAATGAACCGTAATCGACAGTACTCAAAACAATGAGAGAAGAAAGAATGTCAACAGGTATCTCCAATAATCTCTACAGGAGGCAACATCACAGCAATGTGTGAATACATTACAAAAACAATCTGATAAGCACACTGAAAATCCTTCTGTGGAGCCTCAGCAGAATGCACAGTAATCCATTGACATCACACTGCTGCCTAACAGGATACAAATTGTGCATACATATACTCCTATTACCTTCTGCAATGTCATGCTGAAAGACCCCTATCCAACAGTGAGGAAATGGATGCTATGTTTGCTTACTCATTTTTTATATGTAGGTGGAGGCAATAAATAGTCTTCTGCACGGCTTCCATTTCTGTGAGCTATAATAGCATATTGTACGGTATTTGTTAGGTGGCTCAGTGTTTAATGCTGCTTTGCAGCATAATTCCTGTCAGTATTTGTATCATGGGATTTGTATGTCTTTCCCATAAGACTCTACTGTGTTTGTTGTGTCCTGTAGCCAGAGAGGCAGAGTAATTATAGAGTACTTTATTAACAAGTTCAGGTATTTTTGCAGTATTTGACAACAGGAACAGAAACTGGAACAAATTTGTACAAAGTATAGAATGTATTGTACATGTACATCTTACCCAGCCGCCATCCCATTACTGTTGTTCCCTTCCACTGGAGACCTCTCTTGAAAATCAAAGCAATGGGGGCATGGCCGTAATATAGCATAAAGTGGACGTCTTCTCGGGGAGCTCCTCTCATCCTGTTGAATCCTGACCCCTCTCTGGCCACTTCCAGCACTGCCAGCTCCCTCTTACTCCACCAGACAATAGCTGTATCCTTCTGGCAGTATGCCTTCCAAAAGCCACGCGTCTGCCCTGCTGTCTAGCAAGAAGCCACCATTCCTCCATCCACACCATCTTAGTGGGGAAACTGCAGGCCTTGCTTGCTGAGGTGGAGATGGTCGAATCCTCAGACCAGCTGGCACCCTCTCCTGCTCAGACCCCTGTAGCGGACACTGAAGTAATTTTCAGTTCTACAGTATTGAGCAGAGCAAAAATTCCCTCCTGGTCCGCAAAGAGAGGCTGGCTGAAGTATGTAACCTCATCAGCAATGACTTGGACAAGATAAGGGGCCCCCTCACTGAAACAGAGTCTCAGATCTCGGCTAACGAGGACACCACAACGCAACACTCAGACCTGCTGCAGATGCTCCAGCACACAGTCCAAATGCTGGTGGCAAAGTCTGACAATGCAGAGAACTGCATGCAATAAAATAATGTCCAAGTCCTGGGCCTTCCAGGAGGGGCTGAAGGTGAGTGTCAGGAATTTGCTGGATCCTTCTTTAAGGAGCTGCCTGATCTCACCAATGTCTCTCCTACCTATGTGGTGGAACAGGCTCACAGAGTCCCAACTGACCACAGGCCTCCTGGCGCACAACCTAGACCATTCTTGGTCTGGTTCTTAAACTACTGTGACTGGGACAGGATCCCCTGTGAGGCCCAAAAACATCCCACGTTGCCCTATGGTAACACCATTGTGCACCTGTGCCATGAATAGTCTACAGCATGCTCTAGCCGAGCCACCTGCTAATTCAATACGAGGGCTCTGTCATCTGTCAAGTTTTTTGATTCTCCTTAAGAAACTGACTCCTGGTTGTTGACACTCTGGTAAGCTTGTTCCTTTCTGTGCCATGGTGCATTCAGTTGCCCACCTTATCCTGTTCTTTTTTTGCTGTGGTGACTGAGCACTACTTGCCCTGTCCTTTGACTCTTTGCAATGTTCTCCACCTCTGGATGTCTCCTAGGTGACATATGCCTTCCAGGAGAGGGGGGGGGGGGTTCCGGGCAGGAGGTCATAACTGTCTGGGCTGAGATGGGGGCTTTCACCTGGATCCGTTGTCCCTTTTTTGGTCCCATGTCTCCCAGCTGATATTATCAACTTGTTGCCTGGCCCTTATCTTCCCCCACTTTTTGTTTTTTGTTGGGAGGATCTTCCTGTTTTGCACCTAGGGAGCACCCCTTGGGACACCCTACTGTTGACCACAGTTTCAACGTACCACCCTACTCAGTCTGCCGATTACGGAAGTCAAGTCTGGACACAAGATATTGTTTCCTCAGACTTTATGTATGGACCTTTTTCTTTAGTTAATTAGCATATTTTGGTTTCTTTTTAGGGAAATAAACCCCATTAGCTAGGTTATGTTGGGGTTTTTGCTATAGTTAGCTTTGTTTGGCCTTCGTTTCAATAACTATATGATTTTCTTTGTGTCTTTTTAGTATGGATGACTCCCATAATGGCAACTTCTCTGGCAGGGTATCTTATTCATTTTTGCGTTGGCACTCTTTCTTAGTTTTGCAGATCTCTCTTGTATGCCCCAATATGGAGATTAAGGTACCTTCTTGGAATGTACTGGGCTTAATACTCCCTATCAGGTTTAAATGGTAATCACTGACCCCGGGGGCCACTGTTATTCTGTAATTAGATATTAAGGCCACATTGTTTTATCACCTCTTTTTGATGCTATCTTGCTGTATATGATACATGAAAATCCAGCCCTATTTCAGGTGGCCAAATTTGTGATAGCTGGTGACTTTAATGCCATTCTTGAAAAGGACTTGGATGCTTCTAACCCCTAATCCAGAATTGTCAAACTGGGCTAGTGCACTCACACTTACTGAAATTTGGAAGTAGAAGCATCCATGGGCTAGAGCCTATTCCTCATCCTATTCATTCGGCCACCCACAGGTCAGGTTCTCGTATTGACTTGGCTTTTTGTAATGCCATTGTCTTACCTAATGTACATACAATCTCCTAATTTCCAGCTGGGATTTCTGATTATGCCCCTCTGGAAATTAATTCTGAGGCTCAGTGATGGGAAGCATCTGGATTGTTAGAGATCATCCCCTCATTAGATTCATGACTCTACAGTCGCTGAGATTGTTTCTTCTAAGGTCGAACAATATTGGAAAGTCCATAAAGCTTTGGCCTCTCCCTCCATGGTATGGGATGCCTTTAAAACATCAATTCAAGGGGCGTGTATATCAGCTATAAAGGCAGCCAGACAAGACTATGCTCACCAGACCTCCCAATTGGAGTAACGAGAGGCAGAGGCTGCTTATACTGCTTATTCGTCTTCAGGAGCATATACTCTTTTGGCCAAGGCCAGGAGAGATTTAACTCTTCATTTCACTACTTTGACCCATTCAGATGCTAAGCTCCTTGCTGGCAGGCTCTTTGAATCCAGTGACAAAAATGGCAGGCTTCTGGCAAACCTAGTGGCAGACCAACATTTCCAAATGGTAGTACCAGAACTCAGATCCTCTACTGGGGATCAGATAGTTGACCCGACTGCTATTCTTAACATATTTTATGTTTATAAGTCCTTGTATAGTGAAGCCTCATCCCCATCTAAAGTTGCACTACTGGAGAAACTTAGGTCTTTATCACTGCCCTTCCTGACTGCAGAAGATTTTGAGAGCTTGGACACCCCTATGTCTTCCTTGGAAATTGAACAAGCCATCTACACTTTCCCCAACAATAAAACCCCTGGACCAGATGGCCTTCCAAGCGAACTACACTAAGTGATCAAACAAATAACTATATATCAAACTCTGTGTTCAGTAACTGCTGATAACTAGTGATTTCACCACAGTAAGGAATAATCAATATATAAAAATGTGGTGCAGCACTGCTAAATATTCAATACTATGAACAACTCTTAACGAATCACAAAAGACAATAATAATGAGTAAATAAACATATGTGAACAGTATTTAATCCTCTATTCAAATGGAAAAAATAGTGGAATAAATAGTGTCGCTAAAATTAAATACCATAAGTGCAAAAATTATGAAATAATAAAGCGATATTTCTCAATAGAGAGAAAACAGTAAATTAAATAATAGTGTTATGCATGTTAATATCACCCTCTAACCAGTGCAAAAACAGATTGTATATGAATAACAAGCTGCAACAATTAACACCATTGACACATCTATCCAAATTAACGTTACCAAACTAATATCACCCTGTGACAAGTGCAAAGTCTTAAAGTCTCTGTTGGATGAACATGTGATATTTAAAAAAGTCCATGAACACTGTAAAAAAATCCAATGAGTGATGTGTTTCCAAGTGTTCAATGTGCAATTCTTCTAATCATCCACCACACCTCTGTGCCAGTGATTCCACTCCCCTTAAAGACACGCACTCACCAGCTGCATTAGCCTCACACTCTAGTGTTTGACTGGACTCGACATGCAGGGGTTAAAAAAGATCTCCCAACTCCAGTCGTGTGTATCAAGAATCGCAAACCGCGATCAGCTTACTAATTAAGGGGAGTGCCTAATTGCTCCCAGGTGTTTCAGGCCTATATAAGTTTGTGTAGAGCTCATGTGAAATTGCCAGAATTTTGGTTGGAAGCCAAACAGTGAGGACACTGTGTGGAGAGTGAACAAATTTTGCTTTTTTGACTGCTGGTGATTGCTGGATTGCATTTTTAGGTTCTTTCTGGACCTTTTCCATTTTATCTTCTTAATACCCTTTTCTTCTTACACTTTTTAAACAGTTTTTTTTTTTTTTTTTTCCTTTCCTTCCTTCAGCTTACTAATTAAGGGGAGTGCCTAATTGCTCCCAGGTGTTTCAGGCCTATATAAGTTTGTGTAGAGCTCATGTGAAATTGCCAGAATTTTGGTTGGAAGCCAAACAGTGAGGACACTGTGTGGAGAGTGAACAAATTTTGCTTTTTTGACTGCTGGTGATTGCTGGATTGCATTTTTAGGTTCTTTCTGGACCTTTTCCATTTTATCTTCTTAATACCCTTTTCTTCTTACACTTTTTAAACTTTTTTTTTTTTTTTCTTACACTTTTTAAACAGTATTTTTTTTTTTTTTTTTTTCCTTTCCTTCCTTCAGCTTACTAATTAAGGGGAGTGCCTAATTGCTCCCAGGTGTTTCAGGCCTATATAAGTTTGTGTAGAGCTCATGTGAAATTGCCAGAATTTTGGTTGGAAGCCAAACAGTGAGGACACTGTGTGGAGAGTGAACAAATTTTGCTTTTTTGACTGCTGGTGATTGCTGGATTGCATTTTTAGGTTCTTTCTGGACCTTTTCCATTTTATCTTCTTAATACCCTTTTCTTCTTACACTTTTTAAACAGTTTTTATTTTTTATTTTTTTCCTTTCCTTCCTTCAGCTTACTAATTAAGGGGAGTGCCTAATTGCTCCCAGGTGTTTCAGGCCTATATAAGTTTGTGTAGAGCTCATGTGAAATTGCCAGAATTTTGGTTGGAAGCCAAACAGTGAGGACACTGTGTGGAGAGTGAACAAATTTTGCTTTTTTGACTGCTGGTGATTGCTGGATTGCATTTTTAGGTTCTTTCTGGACCTTTTCCATTTTATCTTCTTAATACCCTTTTCTTCTTACACTTTTTAAACAGTTTTTTTTTTTTTTTTTTTTTCCTTTCCTTCCTTCAGCTTACTAATTAAGGGGAGTGCCTAATTGCTCCCAGGTGTTTCAGGCCTATATAAGTTTGTGTAGAGCTCATCGTGAGCCTGCTCATCCTTGAGACTGGTTGAACTCTGTCCAAGTGGAACTTGTCTAAGTGGTGAGTTAAAACCAGGAGTTTATAACAGGAGGTTGTAACAGGGGTCATAGTACCTGTGCAGGGAGATCAACATCAGGATCCACCCTATCGCCATCATTGGATCACCCGGTAAGGTAAATATTCTGGTAAGTAACGCAGGGACCACCACTTAGCAGTTGATCCAGGGACCAACATCCGACCGCCCCTCGGGGGGTCAGGAAGGAATTTTTTCCTCTGCTACAGCAATTGGCCGCGCTAGTAGGGGTTTTTCGCCTTCCTCTGGATCAACGGGAGGGAGGGTGTAGGTCTACAGGGTTTTCCCACAGATCCGCAACATCTTCAACTAGCCTGCGCAAGACCGTTATCGCCTCAACAACAGCATCAGCGTTTTTTCAACGCATCATCTCGTCCACAGCAGGGAATTTTTTTGGAGCACCTCAACATGTGCAATTTCAAATACTCAGCAGAGTCCCTATGCAGACTAAGAAATTTGACCGCAACTCTACCGACCGACATTCAAAAAATATTACAAAAAGAACGACTACTAAGAATCGATCCACAAGCAACGATCAAACATAAGAAGACTACAACTCAACCGCAACAGTTAGCATGCGCTTTGATTAACACCAGATCGGCAGTCAAGCACAGGCACGAAATCCATGACTTCATCACACAAAACAACATAGATTGCCTCTTCATCACGGAAAGCTGGCTAACACCCGACTGCAACACCATCCTAACAGAATTAGTGCCAGAAAACTACAGGATCCTAACCGAGCATCGGAAAGGAAAAAAAGGAGGAGGCCTAGCAGTGATCTTCAAAGCTCATCTAGCGCTCGTCAAACCTACGGTACAGAACAAAGCAACGTTTATGGAGACACTTACTCTACAGATGCAAACCACACCACAAGAAACCATCCACATGCTGCTATGCTACAGACCACCAGGACCAAAGACAAATCTACCGATACCACTCACGGAATTCATCTCGGCACACACCCTGAAAAACAACAAGATTCTGGTACTCGGAGATTTCAACCTCTGGGCGAATTCCACCGAAGACCCCATCGCCACCACCTGCATCAATCAACTGGAAGACCTAGGGCTTCAACAACTAGTAAAGGCTCCCACACATGGGTCGGGTCACATCCTGGACCTCATCTTCAAGCAAAATACGGACATCAGCATTCAAGACAACATAGCGCTACCATGGTCAGACCACCACGCTATCAAATTTGAGATCGCCACCAACATCTCCCTGCAAAAACCAAACCCAGCAGCAACAACACACTGGATTAGATCGCAGAAGAAACTACATTCGGAAATCTTCAAAACCACACTAACACACAAAATGGGTACACTAAATCAAAACCACTCAACAGAACGAATACTCAGCTTCATAAACAAGGCACTTCTACAAACAGCAGACGCAGTCGCCCCGAAACATCGAGTACCCATCCGCAAGAAAAATTCTGGTTGGTTTAATGGCACGCTTACTCTACTGAAACGGGAACACAGAAGAGCAGAAAGAGCCTGGAGAAGAAACACCACAAAGGAAAATCACACAAACTACAGAATACTCACCAAGAGATATCATAAAGCAATTTTCACAGCAAAAAAAGAACATGTCTCAAACACCCTCTCAAAAGCCTTAAACCGACCACGGGAACTTTTCAAACTAGTCGCCCAGACTATGAACCCCACCTGCCTTGAGCCCCTAGGAAACGAAACTCAAGAATACTGCAACAAATTATCAGATTTTTTCATCAACAAAATAGACAACATTCAGAAAATAATTCAACAAAAAAAAACAACAACCAGCTCTACTCAACTCAACCCAGGTAAGGAATTTTACATCCACAGCGCACAAGCACAACATTTTTCACTTACCCCGATCACAACGGATGAAACCAAAAATGTCATCAAGAGCCTCCGAGACAGCACCTCGCCAAACGACATCATCCCCACAAAACTCTTGAAAGAATGCTCCGACATTCTGGCCCCCGCTATCACACACCTAGTAAATCAGTCGTTCAAAGAAGGATTGGTTCCGAATTCCCTCAAGCAAGGCATCATCAAACCATTACTAAAGAAACCCAACCTCGACCCCAAGGATCCGAACAATCGCAGACCGGTAACAAGCCTGAACACCATTTCCAAGATCATGGAGAAAGCAGTAGTACAACAGCTTCAACTTCATCTGGACACACACAAGCTCCTAGACCCACTACAATCGGGCTTCCGCCCAGGCCATGGCACAGAAACGGCACTTCTGAAAATATGGGATGACGCCCTAGAAGCAGCGGATGAGGGAGAATCGTGTCTTCTGGTATTGCTGGATCTCAGTGCGGCGTTCGACACAGTGGACCACAACATGCTTCTCAGCCGCCTCAAGGAAGTGGCAGGAGTTACAGATGGAGATCTGCCATGGTTCGCTTCCTTCTTAGGAAACCGGTCACAAACAGTGAAACTAGGAGCCTTCACTTCGGAAACTCGGGCAATCACTTATGGAGTCCCTCAAGGATCACCATTGTCACCAGTACTGTTCAACATTTACATCCGACCACTCTTCAAAATTATTAGCAAATTGGATCTGTGCTTCCACTCATACGCGGACGACACTCAACTGTACTTCCGGATCACCGGACAAAAAGACCAATACCAGGAACTAGGAAAATGTCTCACATTGATAGATGACTGGATGACCACTAGCTCCCTCAAACTAAATGGATCAAAAACAGAATTACTGCTCCTCGACGCAAACTCAAGGAAAAAGACGAAGACCCCTTGGACACCACCAACCATCTTGGGACAGACCATCCTTCCAAGCAACAAAGCCAAAAGCCTCGGAGTAATCTTTGATTCAGAGATGACAATGGAGGCACAAATAGGATCCGTAATCAGCGGATCCCACCATCTCCTTCGCATGCTACGCAGACTCATCCCCTTCATCCCGGAAAAGGAAAAAGCGGTAGTAGTAGGAACGATCATCAATTCACGGCTCGACTACGCAAACTCACTCTACATAGGATTACCGGATTACCAGATTGCGCGCCTTCAAATTGTCCAAAACACAGCAGCAAGAATAGTCACCGGAAAGAAACCCTGGGAATCCATCTCCCCATCCCTAAGGATGCTCCATTGGCTCAAGGTAAAAGACAGGATCACATTCAAGACCCTCTGCCTCACCCACAAATGTACACAAGGAAATGCGCCTCAATACCTTTGTGAGAAAATAGAAAAATACATACCGAATCGCAGACTTCGATCAACAAACCAAAATCGCCTTCTCATCCCCAAAGCCCGCTACAAATCGAAGGGAGAACGAAGATTCGCAGTACAGGGACCCCGGCTATGGAATGCTCTACCAAACAACATCCGCATGGAAGAAAACCATCAGGCCTTCAGGAAAAAACTCAAGACCCACCTCTTCTAATACATGGCATCCCAACATGAGCAGTCAAGCGCCTCGAGGCGATTCAGTTCGCAGTTGCAGCGCTATACAAATCATTCATTCATTCATTCATTCATCCCAAATATAGATGGAGAGGATTGGGAGGATATAAGGGAATACCCCTTCCTCCAATTAGTAGCCACCAGAGATAGGCTTATTCAATCCAAAGTTCTCCATAGGGCCTATATGACCCCTCAAAGATTACACAAAATCTATCCTATAGTCTCTTCTCTCTGCTAGAGATGTGTGGAAGATCCGGCTGATTTTAGACATGTGAATTGGACTTGCCCTCACATCAAGTTTTCTGGTCTGAGGTTACACGTTTTGTTTCTATATTAACTGTTATTTCGTTTTGGTGGTCCCCCTGGCTTTTTGGGCCACCAAAACATTGCTTAGTCTATTGTTATTTTATGTTAGAAAGGCTATAGCTTTAAAATGGAAGTCGATGGAGGCCCCAACCCTTGATTTTTGGAAATCCATGGTTAATGCGGCTACATCTCTTTATAAAGATACTTACCTCTCCCGGGGTTGTCCTTGGAAGTTTAATAAGGTATGGGGCCTCTGGCTTCACTCTCCTTCCACTACTGTGATGTATTCCGGTTTATTAAATGAATATGATTCTTGCCTGTAAAGATTACCTGTGGTGGGGACCAGTGGTGCCGCAAGCGGCAAACAAAGCCTCTTTTGCCGGCACTCGACTCCCTCCCCATCAGCTGAGCAGTGCAGGGAAGTGTCAGTGAGACAATAATGCATTACAATTTCAGAATTCCCCACGCCGCACCTGCACTGAGGGGGAGGCACTGTGCCCCCACACATTGTAAAAGATAGGAAGCATTGTTTGGTTCTCTAACGTTGCTGTAGCTGCGATCGTCAGCTTTTGTGATGGGGAAGAGATTGGGTGCAGTTCTGCTGGGGGGGGGCGGGGGGTCCCTGTTTCCAGGAGGAGGACCACTGTCATTGGCCACTGCTAAAGCCAATCACAGTCCTGCTAGCCCCGTCCACCATCTGGAGGAAGATTACTCGCTTAGTCACCACTACCAATCTCAGAAAGAAGAAGGGATTTCACTGTGATTGAGAAAACCACAATCAGGTGACAGTTTGTGGAATTACTGTTGAACTTCTGCAAACTTTGTTGAAATTATTCCTGAACCTTTTTGTCACTTACTACTGGACCCCTGCACTCTGTGTCCCTTTAAGCCACAGCCAGTATTCAGCGCAATGAAAATCACACCCAACCACTTTTTCTCAGTTGCAGGGGCCCAACTTATGATCCTGTGCACAGGCCCACTGCTTTCACAAAATGCCCCTGACTTGAGCTCATCATTGCACATCCATTCCAGATGCTTGTATGTGACATCACATACAAGCACGTGGGCTGGATGCAGGAGGTATGGATCAGCAGGATGAGTGTGCCAGGACAGGTAGATGTGTCTCATCTCTGTTTCCTTTCACCACTCTGCATTACACGCACATCATAGATGAGAAGAGGGTACAGCAGTGGGGAAAATGATCAGGAGGGGTTCAGAGGTGGGACAGAAGAGCAGGAGGGGTACAGCGGTGGGGCAGATGTGCAGGGGGTACAGTGGTGGAAGAGATGAGAAGGGGGGTCAGCAGTGGGACAGATGAGCAGGGGGGGGACAGTGTTGGGGCAGATGAGCAGGGGGTACAGTGTGGGGCAGATGAGCAGGGGGGGTTCAGTGTTGGGGCAGATGAGCAGGGGGGGGTTCAGTGTTGGGCCAGATGAACAGTGGGGTTCAGTGTTGGGGCAGATGAGAAGGGGGTTCAGTGGTGGGACAGAAAAGAGGGGGGTAGAGCAGTGGGGCAGATGTGAAAGGAGGTGTATTGCTGATACAGATAATCAGGGGGTTACAGTGGTGGGGCACGAGAGCAGGGGGAACAGTGGTGGGGCAGGAGAGCAGGGGGAACAGAGGTGGGACAGAAGAGCAAGGGGGGACAAAGGCGAGACAGATGTGAAGGAGGTACATTGCCCGATGAGAAAGCGAGTTACAGTGGTGGGGCAGATGAGCAGATGGGTTCAGTGTTAGGACAGATGAGAAGGTGATTCAGTAGTGAGACAGAAGAGCATGGGGATACAGTGGTGGAGCAGATGTGCAGGGAGGTACAGTGGTGGGGCAGATGAGAAAAGGGGGTACATTGATGGGGCAGATGAGTAGGGGGGTTACAATGGTGGGAAAGAAGAGCAGGGGGGGGTACAGTGGTGGGGCAGATGAGCAGGGGGGTACAGTGGTGGGAGGGATGAGAAGGGGGGTTCAGTGGTGGGACAGAAAAGCAGGGGGTACAGTGGGGGTGCAGATGAGCAGGGGGGTTCAGTGTTGGGCCAAATAAAAGGGGGTTACAGTGGTGGGAAGATGAGCAGGGGGGTTCAGTGTTGGGGCAGAAGAGAAAGGGGTACATTGGTGGGGCAGATGAGCAGGGGGGGGTACAGTGGTGGGGCAGAGGAGCAGGGGGGGTACAGAGGTGAGGGCGATTTGCAGAGGGGTGCAGAGGAGAAAGGAGGTACATCGGTGGAACACATGAGCAGGGGGTTACAGTGGTGGGGCAGAAGAGCAGGGGTGAACAGTGGTGGGACAGATGTGCAGGAGGTACAGTGGTGGGGCAGATGAGAAAGGGGGTTACAGTGGTGGGGCAGATGAGCAGATAAGCTTAGTGTTAGGACAGATGAGAAGATGGTTCAGTGGTGGGGCAGATGAGCAGGGGGGTACAGTGGTGGAGCAGATGTGCAGGGGGTACAGTGGTGGGGCAGATGAGAAAGGGGGAACATTGGTGGGGCAGATGAGCAGGGGGTTACAGTGGTGGGGCAGATGAGCAGGGGGTACAGTGGTGGGGCAGATGAGCAGGGGGTACAGTGGTGGGGCAGATGTGCAGGGGGGTACAGTGGTGGGTCAGATGTACAAGGGGTTACACTGGTGGGGCAGATGTGCAGGGGGTACAGTGGTGGGGCAGATGAGAGGGGGTACAGTGGTGGGGCAGATGAGCAAGGGGGGGGGGTGGCACAGTGGTGGGGCAGATGAGCAGGGGGGGTACAGTGGTGGGGCAGATGAGCAGGGGGGTACAGTGGTGGGGCAGATGTGCAGGGGGTTACAGTGGGGGGCAGATGAGCAGGGGGTACAGTGGTGGGGCAGATGAGCAGGGGGGGTTACAGTGGTGGGGCAGATGAGCAGGGGGTACAGTGTGGGGCAGATGAGAAAGGGGGTACAGTGGTGGGGCAGATGTGCAGGGGGTTACAGTGGTGGGACAGAAGAGCAGGGTGGTACAGTGGTGGGACAGAAGAGCAGGGGGTACAGTGGTGGGGCAGATGTGCAGGGGGGGGTTACAGTGGTGGGGCAGATGTGCAGGGGGGGTTACAGTGGTGGGGCAGATGAGCAGGGGGGGTACAGTGGTGGGGCAGATGAGCAGGGGGTACAGTGGTGGGGCAGATGAGCAGGGGGTGGTGGGGCAGATGTGCAGGGGGTACAGTGGTGGGGCAGATGTGCAGGGGGTTACAGTGGTGGGGCAGATGTGCAGGGGGTTACAGTGGTGGGGCAGATGTGCAGGGGGGGTACAGTGGTGGGGCAGATGTGCAGGGGGTTACAGTGGTGGGGCAGATGTGCAGGGGGGTTACAGTGGTGGGGCAGATGTACAGGGGGTTACAGTGGTGGGGACAGATGTGCAGGGGGGTACAGTGGTGGGGCAGATGAGCAGGGGGTTACAGTGGTGGGGCAGATGAGTTGGTGGGTACAGTGGTGGGTCAGATATGCAGGGGGTTACAGTGGTGGGGCAGATGAGCAGGGAGTTACAGTGGGTGGGGAAGATGGGCAGGGGGTACAGTGGTGGTACAGTGGTGGGACAGATGAGTAGGGGGGTACAGTAGTGGGACAGATGAGCAGGGGGTACAGTGGTGAAACAGATTTGCAGGGGGATAGTAATCTGAGGTGTGATGCAGGAATTGGGGCTGATCTGAGGTGTGGAGTTGCAGGAATTGGGGCTGATCTGAGGCGTGAGATTGCATTTTTGGGTTATAAAATCGGCGCCCAATTTCTTTAAAAACATTTTTCGGCACACTGTGCTCAAAAGGTTGCCTACCCCTGTTGTAGACCCTACATTACCTTCATTGATGCTTTACTCCTTATTAGTGATGGACGAACATCTAACAGGACAGTTTGCGCGAACGCACACAAATGTTTGCGAACCTCAGGTTCGCGGCGGGTCCCATTCATTTTAATGGCAGGCGAACATTAAAAACCTCCAGGTCATATTTTCAGCCACAAAATACTTACTAGCTGTGCACACATAGTCCCACAACATGGACATGTATTAAGCTAATCTGGGATCGACAACAGCAAGCATTCTTTTTTTATCTGTGAAATTTCGTCAATTCAGGAGCGCATGAAGGCCATGGAGGAGAGGCAAGTCCAGGCTATAAAGGGTGTGCAGGAGATGATCCTGCTTTAGGAAAAGTTGCCATCATTTTTTATTTTTTTATAAGTTATTGTAGCGGGTATCCCAAATTTAGGGGTGACCTGAGCAATAGTTGGCTCGGGTCTTCTAATAGTTTGGACTCTGCCTTGCTGCTGTTTCACCTGGCGTGCAGTTCCCCTTAGGTGTATAGGTGGTGCTGACACTTGTACCCGGGGTTGAACCACAGGTGATGGAGTGGCTATTGGGTGTCCTCTCTCGGCAGCCATGCAGTGGGTGTGGTCCACCCGCTGTGCATACCGGAAGAGGGTACAAAAGGGGCAGACGCCATTGTTCTGGGCGCGAATACCCAGGGACCTGTACCCGGAGGAGTGTATCCCCTCAAGGGGGGATACGAGCATTGACTGTGGGCTCTGGGGCACCTTCAGCACTCTTTGTAGTATCGATGCAGAACTGCTCAGCAGTCACAATGCTGCACAGTAGAAATGCACTATAATATGCTTTCTATATTTGAAAGTATATTATAAGTGTATTACACCCCTATATACTGCACACCAAATAGTACATCTATACCATTCCTTAAAAGGACATTTGTGGACCTAATAGCTAGTGATTACAATATGTCCCTGCGACACACAGCAACCTCTCCCTACACTGGAAAAAAAGCTGCAGAACTGCTCAGCAGTAACAATGCTGCACAGTAGAAATGCACTATACTATGCTTTCTATATTTGAAAGTATTTTATACGTGTATTACACCCCTATATACTGCACACCAAATAGTACACGTATACCAGTCCTTAAAAGGGCTTTTGTGGACCTATATTAGTTAGCGATTTATGTCGCTACAATCTGTCCCTGCGACACACAGCAACCTCTCCCTACACTGACAAAAGAGCTGCAGAACCGCTCAGCAGTCACAATGCTGCACAGTAGAAATGCACTATACTATGCTTTCTATATTTGAAAGTATTTTATACATGTATTACACCCCTATATACTGCACACCAAATAGTACACGTATACCAGTCCTTAAAAGGAATTTTGTGGACCTATATTCGTTAGTGATTTGTGTCGCTACAATCTGTCCCTGCGACACACAGCAACCTCTCCCTACACTGACAAAAGAGCTGCAGAACCGCTCAGCAGTCACAATGCTGCACAGTAGAAATGCACTATAATATGCTTTCTATATTTCAAAGTATATTATAAGTGTATTACACCCCTATATACTGCACACCAAACAATAGTACACCTATACCAGTCCTTAAAAGGACTTTTGTGGACCTAATAGCAAGTAATTACATTACAGACTGTCCCTGCTCCACACAGAAACCTCTCCCTACACTGACAAAAGACAGAATGTAAAATGGTAGCCAGATCAGGTCTATTTATAAGGTAGGGGGTATGTCCATGTGCTGAAATGTCTCAATTCCTGTACCACATGATGGATGTGTCATGGGTCAAAGTTCTTCACAATGTAAAAGAATATGGCGGCCGCGAACAGGGCCATATATCCGCCGGTTTGGCGAATGCGCAAAGTTTGCCGCGAACGGACCGCAGGGCGAATCGCAAGGCCATCTCTACTCCTTATTTCTATACTGAGCAATAGCTAGGGTTTTGTACTTTTACCTATGTACTATTTGTAGATTTTTGTTTACTGTGTTTTTGAGCCAGGGAATGCCCAACAGCTCTGTTTTGTGTTCCCTCTTAAAGTCTATATTAAATAAATAGACTCTTTAACAAAAAAGAAAATGTAGGCAATAGCTAGAGATGTGCTGTGTTTAAAAAGATAATGCAATTAGGATAATTTTATTTTGTCTTGCAAGATACTGTTATTTACTGGATGGAAGGTCTGTAACTTTATATAATCACTGTATTGTGATTGTATGTAAAGTTATAAATAAACAATTAGATAAAAAGAAAAATAATATACAAATCCAAACAGATCAATAGCCTTGGCATCAGTTTCAGACAATCCAAGAAAGAGCCCAAGTTACTAGGTACTAAACCTCTATAAATGGGCATTTAACTAATTTGGTGAAGGTGGGAAATTATTGAGTGTAAAGGCTCCAGATTGCCTTTATTTGTTATTTTTATATCATGTGAGCATTTATGTTACACCAGAATTTTTTTTAAAATGTAAAGACTTACATAGAACATGGTCTGTAGGCATATAATATGTTAATTTTCATCTCTAGATCCATTGGTCCTTTAAAGTGGACCTTGCACTACAAACAAGGTATGCTCATTTGCTGTAGGCCTACTCCTGAGTGCCAAAGCTACCTTAAATAAAAAAAAATTAAACTGTGACTGAATAAATTAATGTAGTTACCTATGTTAAAACTTAATATATTTACTGATTTCTGTATTGCAGGGTGTGACATTACCATCCTTTCAAAGAGGTGCCAGTAAATTCTGAGGAGCCCAAATTACATGAAATTATGCTCCAGCACAGACGCATCTTGTCAGATTTGGGCTATTTAAGACTTTACCATAATTATAGTGGAGGTAGGATGAGTGTAATACCTCCTTTTACCCACAGTTGTCTTTTTATTTTGGTGCAGCATTTTGGGAAGTAGGTCCTCCATTGCTAAGGAAACATAATTTGTTAGTGTAAGAGCCTTTTTAAAAAAAGTTCTATTACCAAACCTGTGAAAAAAAAACACACAACTACTTGGCTCTGCCAGATGCCAATCTGTACAGCTTGCAACAGGAGGAGCACCTTCCTTCCAAAATATATAGAGGGAAAACAGTACACATATCTTATCAATACTGAGACTGCTCACATATCACCCTCAGTGTGCCTAAACTCATCCTGCAGCTTTGCTGCTCGTCCTTCAGAGGTTGTCTGATTGGGGTTGACCAAGACTCTACTCCTACAGTACCTCACTCTCTCTAGACATGAATTGGCCTCCACACTTTCAGTCAGACATCCTCTTTCAGAGGTCCAACTCATTCTGATTCCCCCAAAGGTCTGAAGGACAGGTGGATGTGAGAACAGCTTTTGGTGTTGCCACAATCAAGCAGCTGCTCTTCACCTCACCCAATATCCAATATTCCACCCTGCTCTTTGACAGCTCACACCACAGTTTCCCTTGATAGCACCTCTGGAGATTAGGGAGGATCATGTGTCTTTATGTCTAGGGACCCTACAGTATGCTTTTTGTAAGAAAAACATTATAACATCTTGAACTTGAAGAAGTAAGTCACAATTAATTGGACTTGTTCTGTAAGGTTGAAGAGGTTTCATAGCTTATCCATGCAACTTATTCAGATCCAATGAGTGTTGGGAAGATACCCCAGCATTTACATCCACATAGGTAGTACAAACACCTTAATCTGGTCACCATAGAATGTATCACGGCAGATGTTAAAAGGGAACGTTAGTCAGAATAAAATTTCTGCGGCTCTGGGCTTCAGCAAAATGGCAGCCTCTGGCAAGAAGAAACAGGTGCAATTCTGAAGGCAATTTAAAGCACCCATTCGTTTTGGTAGCATAATTATTAATGCAGTATGTATGCCCCTTACTAAAGAACATTATTTTTATCAAGTTGTTCTGGGTAGAGTTCCGCTTTAACTGTCCCAGAGCAGGATGGGAGGTGTGGAAGTTATGGAAAAACCATGTTATAATTACATAGTCCCTTCCTCAGTATCAAGAAGTCTGCATAGTTGTTAATCCTTTCATTTTCATGTATGCAGGTGTAAATTGTTAAATCCTGTGAGGGATGTAATTTTACATTGTTAGTAAAATGAGTAACAGTTCTCCCATCTGGTTGGAGCACCTTTTTATTGCTCAATCCCTGGCCTGAATATTAATCCATGCTCACACCTTATGTTGGGGGAGGGGTGGATATGGCCTGCCATCACTTGCACAAAGAGAAATATCAGTTTTGGGTGGATGACATCCATTGTGCATTTTGATCCGACAGTCATTGGAAAGGACAGCTCTGTCAGCTAATCTGATATCTCACATTTTCAGCACAATCACTCCAAATTATTTCTCTGAAATTGAAATCCACAGTAACCTCCTGTTACATTTCATTGAAACGCTTTCTAATTTTATGCTGGCAGTTTTGAAATTTTAATTGGAAATTTACCTGTTGAGTAATTCTGTTTGTTTTGTGTTCTGCTCTCCTGACAGACAATTTTCTAATTACTCACTTGGCAGAGTCTGATTTCAATCCCCGTCACCTGCGGACTTATCTATTACAAGAATTTTAAGGTGTAATGAACATTAATTTAATATGGGTTTTCATGTGAGTATAAATAGTAGAGGTGCCAATAAATCCCAATCATTAACATTTCAACCTAAATAAATATTCAAACTCAGAAGGGATATTTTAAAATTCAGAGCTCACTATTGAAGAAAGTTATAGTAAAACTATATCCAACTGTATATGTTGATGAAACTTGTGGTGCAGGCAAGGTAAGTGGGTAAAGTGAAACTGCAGAAAATGTCTATATTTAATAAAAAATAAGATAAATTATGCTGTCTGTGTATGCGTATACATTCTTTGGAATGGTGAGCATTCAAAACAAATGAAAAAAAAGCACAAAATTGTACTAGCTGCCTGTCAACACCATATAGAATTTTGAAAGGTGAAATCCATATGGTTGCTACTGGTAACATCCTCACTTTGGTGCTATTTTTTTTCTCGTTTTAACAACCCTTCCATTTTTATGAAACCTCTTATTTTGCATATCAGATTACATTTTTAAGACTGACAATATGAATGCCTCCTGTAAGGAAAGAGAAACATAGACCAGAGATGAATGTAGCATCTCCTCCTGTTAACAGCAAAGGAGGTCAATGACAGTTTTGAGGCTTGTTAGAAAGATAATTGTAGTCGACCTGGTAGACTACCAAGTAGTAGTCTCCAGAGTAGAGATATTCCATCTGTTACTCACATATTGACAACAATTCACACCTTTAGTCATGTAACTTGAACAATTAACACCTATTGAATTGATTATAGAAATATACCAAAATGATTTCTCAATTTTTTTTAAAACATTCAATGGTGATTTGACTAATGTGAGTTGCCTGTGTCTATAAATGCTAGGATATGTTCCTAAAGTTTATTGGAACTAAAGAAGCAGGTTGGAAGACCAGCAAATTGTCATAAGCCTGACAGAGCATGTCCAGATGAATGTGACTAACTATAACTACTACTAGCTATACCATGACCTGCATACACGTGAACATTCACAGATCTAGTTGTAGTCTTAGAAAATAAAGTTTTACACTTTGGTAAAAAACAGCCACATTGAAAGAGAGATTCTTAAAGCGGAGTTCCACCCAAAAGTGGAACTTCCGCTTGTTGTACTCCTCCCCCCTCCGGTGCCACATTTGGCACCTTTGGGGGGGAGGGGGGACAGGATACCTGTCTAATACAGGTATCCTATTCCCACTTCCAGGAGCCTCAGCCGTGGGTATTGACGTCACCGCCCAGGCTCCCTCGTCCTCCCACCTCCTTCCCCGGCCGCCAAGCCAGTAGGAGAGAGGAGCGGAGCGCATGCACAGTAGGGTTCCCAGTGTGAAGCCGCAAGGCTACACTGCTGGATTCCCTTACTCACAATGGAGGCTCACATCGCTGGACTCCAGGACAGGTAAGTGTCTGATTATTAAAAGTCAGCAGCTGCGGGCTTTTAATTTTTGCAGCAGTGGGCGGACCTCCGCTTTAACACTTAGACCCCATTTAACCACTTGCCTACAGGGCACTTTCACCCCCTTCCTTCCCTGGCCATCTTTCAGCTTTCAGCACTGTCGCACTTTGAATGACAATTGCGTGGTCATGCAACACTGTACTCAAATACATTTTTTTTTATTTTCTTCACACAAATAGAGCTTTCTTTTGGTGGTATTTAATCACTGCTGAGTTTTTTATTTTTTACAAGAAAAAAGACAGAAAAAGAATAGTTTTTCTTGGCTTTTGTCAGTAAATTTTGTAAACAAGTAATTTTTCTCCTTCACTAATGGGCACTGATGAGGCTGCACTGATGAGGCAGCACTTATGGGCACTGTTTAGGTGTCACTGATAAGGAGGCACTAATATGCCGCACTGATGAGCACTGATAAGTGGCACTGATGGGCAGCATTGGTGGGCACTGATAGGTGGCACTGGTGGGCATTGAAAGGGGGCACGGATAGGCAGCACTGATGGTCATGGATAGGCGGCACTGTGGGCACTGATGGACAGCACTGATGGGAGGCAGAGCTGGGCATTGATGAACAGCACTGATGAGCAGGCACTGATGGACACTGAAAGGCAGCAGTGACTGGCATCACTAATTGGCACTGATGGATACTGATAGGTGTCATTGATGGGCACTGATTGGTGGCACTGGGGGTTTTTACTGTAATCAGGGCACTGATGATTACATGTCTGGGTGTTCCCCACTGATTGGCTCTCCTCGCCACACACTCTGCCAGTGCTGTCAGGAAGAGCTGATACATATGGCACAGGGTAAAGTCTCCAAATTTCCCCCCGGTATGGTTACACTGGGGGCATTTTGTGGAGGCTCCCGTACTGTAACCTCCTAACCAACCATCCCTAAGGCTTCCCTTAAAAGGATGCCCCCACAGTGGCCCACACAGACAATGCTTTCCTAATAGTGTGTAGCAGGCTGGCTAGGGGCCTCTCACTGACTCTTATGACATCTGAGGACCTCTCTCTGTTCCCCTTCTGTGTGACAGCAATACTCTCTCCCTAATAGCTGGATGGCAAATTCGGTCAGTGTCAGTGGCAATCTCCAGTATCGGTGGTGTCCTCTCTGGTGCCACGCTCCATCTCAGATGTAGTGGTAAATGTTCACTTTTAAATTAAAGGGTTCCTTCTTTAGCTCAGCTTCCAAAGGTGGAAAAGAGAGGGAAAGTGTGGGGGTGGCAACAGCAGTAACAGCCTGGTCCCTGCTGCCAGACAGAGCAGCACTGTAGAACAGGCAGCAGTGGACCAGGGCCTACATGAAAGTACGGGCAGAGAGCTGGAGGAAGAGTCTGCAGATAAAGCCTTCTGAAAATAAATGTTGCACTAAATGAGGCTATAAATGATCCCTAAATGTTTTTTGGGTGGAAAAAACTTTTTTAGTTTCAGCCCTCAGTTTCTGTAGATTGAAACATTCAAGCTGACAGCCCTACAATTCAAGGAGTTCATGTCCATAGGCAGTGGATAATCAGTAACAATGCTCTATTCATACATAAAGTAAGGATGCTACCACAATGACATTATCGATCCAGTGGAGATTCTGCCTCCTAAGCAAGCATATAAGCAATAGCAGGCAATTAGATTATATTAAATGAAATTAACATGCACAGAACATTATGTGTATGACTTGTATTGTGAATGATTAATGATCTTTTGTTGGTTCTCATTTTATAGATTGAATTCTTTGGAAACATTTCAAAGCCAGCAATGCAAAAGGAATTACTGTGTTACAACATTTTGTGTGTCTGAAATGTTAACTGCTTCATGTCCGAATAATGTCATTTACAGGACTTACAATTCAATAATAAATTGTGTTGTAATCATTATGTGAACAGATACCTGTGAAGTAAAACTTTTCATAGTGGAATGTAACTAAACGAACGCTGAACTAATAAAGGAAAACAGCCATAATATTCGGTAGTTTAAATACATGCATGTGAACATTGGTGTGCACAGCCTATTGCATTAGGGTGTGCACAAAGCACAAACAGACATGCGTGTATACCAGCAGAGCAGTGGGCAGTGTTAGTAGAGCAAAGATTGGTGTCAGTAGGGCAGTGGACGGTGTCAGTATTTTTTTTTTTCAATATTATTGTATTTCAATGATTTTTTACAATATTATTTGTTATTATCTTTTTGCAATTGTTTTAGGAGCCCCGTTATGGGGCTTTGGTGAAATATCAAGGGTTCAAACAGACCCCTGATGTCTCACTTTTGAAACAGAGAAAGAAACTGAGGACAGAGATTCTCCAGTCCCGTTCTCAGCAGCCTGCAGTAAACATAGTTTACTATGCTTAAGTTAAGAATGAAGACAGGAGCGATTGGTACAGATGGCTCACTGTGTTTATTCAGAAAAGGAAGGGGCTGGTTAATGACATTTTTATCAGCCCCTTTCTTGTTCCTAAGAGAAGAGGAGGGAAGCTGCCAGTACTACAGGGGGGAGAGAGGAAGCAGAGGGAATCATCCCGGAAAACCCTGTGCGCACACCTATGCACACATATGCATGTGAACTATCTTGCCCTCCAAAATATTTAGGTCACTGCGACCACATTTTTATCTACAACAGTTAAGTAGCATAACTTGGTCACAAATATGCCCCAGTCATTTGAATGGAATAATATGACGTCATCCCTCTGATGAGGTTATCAAACCACTCACTTGCTCTTCTATTCTAAGAAAGCTTCCAAGGGAAGTTTGACTGTGTAATGTGTAAAGTGTGCAGTCCCCTGCAGTTGTCAGAGTGGGAAAACATGCCTCCTTGTCCACATATATTTCTGCCATAGCCCCAACATCAGCCATGGAGGAGTCAGCTGAGTTATTTGACCACAGCGTCAGCCACTTGCTCCTTGATGATGCCCAGCCCTTACTGGAGTAAGATGTTGGTTCTGAGGTTGAGGATGACAGGAATATGAGGCTAGAGAGAGGGGACAACACTGGTAGACAAATTGGCATTCATGTTCCCCCAGCCACAGCGTATTGCCAAGTTGTCTCCAGTGGTAATGATGATGATGAAGATGGAGGAGAGGAGATGATGATGATGATGAGGTCACTGATGCGACTTGGGTGCCAGATAGAGCAAAGGAGGAAACTGAAGATGAGGAGGCACAACCCCAAGGAGGCCGACATCAAGAAAAAGTAGAGAGCAACCACCCTATTCCATCACATTCTGAAGCTGTTATCTCCCAGCCCACTCCCCAAAGCTCAGCTGTCTGGGCCTTTTTCAGCACATCTGCAGCAGATCGCACTGTTGCTATCTGCAAACTATGTCTCAGGCACATCAAACGTGGCAAAAACACCAGCCATTTGGTTACCACATGCTTAGCAAGGCATTTAACATCCAACCACTCAGCCCGTTGGCAAGAGCACCTAAAAGCCACACAAAAGGGGCACAAATCTGTCCCTCCTCCTCCTCCTTACCCACTTTAGTCTGCCCCTGCTATACCGAGTCATTACCTCTCAGTAGCCTCCACTGACAGGGATGATGGTATAGCACAGGGTGTCCCATGTCCTAGCAGCACATCTGCCAGCAGCACACCACCAGCTGTAGACTGTACCCGGCACATATCTCTGCCCCATCTGCTGCAGTGGGAAAAAATACAGTCCCTGCCACCCACATACCCAGCAACTAAATGCAAGCTTGTCAAAGCTGTTGGCTCTTCAACGTCTGCCTTTCAGCCTGGTGGATTCTGCCCCCTTCTGTGAATTCGCACAATGTGCTGTACCACAATGTTCCCAGTCGCTACTACTTTTCACATAAGGCTGTTCCATCTCTCTACCATCACGTGGAAGGGAATGTACTGGCATCGTTGGGCAAGGCAGTCAGCTGTAAAATCCACCTTACTGCTGACATGTGGTCCAGAAAGCATGGGCAGGGATGATATATTTCATTCACAGCACACTGGGTAACGCTGCTTGCAACTTGAAAGGATGCAGGAAAGAGCTCGGTGCTGCAGCTTGTTGTGCCCCCACGTCTCCATACAGCTGGTGGTGATGATGCCAGACCTGTGAACTCTACCCCCTCCTCCTCCTACTCCTTTGCCACCTCCATGTCCTCCTCTGCAGAATTATCCTATGAACATCAGGTACCCCTAAGCGTTCAAAGGGCTATTCCATGAGTCAGGCTAAAAGGTGCCATGCAGTGCTTCAGCTGGTGTGTTTAGGGGACAGGAACCATACCAGAGCATAGATTCTTGCAGCTCTGCAGGGACAGGCCCCAGAGGTGGTTCACACCATGCCAGATGGAGCCAGGCATGGGGGTGTGCGATAATGGCTCAAACCTCCTATCCTCCTTTAGACAGGGAATGTTGACACATGTGTCATGCCTGGCGGTCATACAGTGCAGGGCAGGATCTGGACCCCTATAACCATTGTATGCCCAATTACTTGCATATAAGCCTTCAAAATGGGCACTTTTGATCTTTGACATTCAAGTCCCATTGACTTTAATGGGGTTCGTTACTCGGGTCCAAACTTTCACTGTGTCGAAAGTTCTGGTGCGAACTGAACAGGGGTCCGTTCGGTCCATCCCTATTGCTAACCCCCGGAGTAGGGTAACCAGGTTCCAAAGAGACTTACCTCATGGTCCTCAGCTGTGAGGCTTTGAGACTGTTCAGAAAGATACCTCATGATTCCCAGCTGTGAGGGTTTAGACTGTCCTTGCATTGATGTTGCTAGCCGTTTTGAAGTATCCCATACCCTAATTCCTCTCCTGTTACAAGTTCTACAAATAATACATTACAAAAAAGACAAGCCGCTAGACTGTTTTTTGGAGCCACAGTGAATGGTGACTGTTAATTAGGTGGATAGTGGCCTCTGTACAGTTTGAGGGAGAACCAGTTAAGACCAGCAGCCCTTGTGGGGGCAGCGCTGCAAAAGGCGGAAAAAAACACCCACTGTAAGTGATCAGCTCCATCCTGTTTAGATAAAAGGACATACAATACGTTGAGGGCTCATCCCCAACATCACAGGAGCGAGTGTCTCCCTCATTTCCAAACCCACACATGTGTAGTGCTCTTTCTTTCTGTCTGTAGCAGCAGTGTTAAGCTCAGTCCAACAGTCCATATATTACTTTCTGGGAGTAAGAAAATCTGCTTCTATAAAGCAGAACTTTTGATTACTGAACTGTATAGGGTATGTGTAAAAGCAGTGGTCTGGCTTTCTATCATGCGGCCAGTAGGGATGAGCCGAACACCCCCGGGTTCGGTTCGAACCAGAACCTTCGAACGGACCGAAAGTTCGCGCGAATTTTCGAACCCTATACGTTATAATGGACGCGAACGTTCGAAATCAAAAGTGCTAATTACAACGGCCAATATGCATGTTAATGTCATAAAACAGGTTTGGGGACCCGGGTCCTGCCCCAGGGGACATATATCAATGCAAAAAGAACTTTTAAAAACTAACGTTTTTTCGGGAGCAGTCATTTTAATGATGCATAAAGTGAAAAAAAAAAAGTGAAATTTTCCTTTAAATATGGTACCTGGGGGGTGTCTAAAGTATGCCTGTGAAGTGGCATGTGTTTCCCGTGTTTAGAACTGTCCTTGCACAAAATGACATTTGTAAAGGAAAAAAAGAAGCCATTTAAAACCACTTGCGGCTTTAGGTTTGATCTTAAGTAGAATCTGAACAGGTACATTATGAAGTGTAGCTCCATCCCAAAAAAATCTATTTTTAAGCTTTTTGGAGAACATAGGGAGGGGTTATCACCCCTGTAACATTTGCTGTCTTTGCACATGTGTTCAGAACATGTCACCTCACTTTCCGTCCCAATGACAAATGTTTTTGGAAAAGTGGGGTTTTAATTGAAACAAGGATTGGTGATAAAGTATCAGTAGAGAGGAGATACCTTTTTCCCAAATTAAATCTAACAGGATAGAATTTCCCTTCCTAGGGGTAGATTTCCTCTCACTTCCTGTTTTCTCTTTCCATTTGCAAGTAGGAGTCGTTTGTAAGTTGGATGTTTGAAAGTAGGGGCCTGGCGTATATACTCTGCAGAAATTTGCCCTATTAGATGTTGGTGTAGCCACAAGACTGGTGGGCACAGGAATGGGCCCTGCTGTGAGTTAATAGATCAAGATTTGTAATTGCATGCACCTCTTGAACAGGGCAGAAAAATTGGGGGTGGTGGTGGTGGTGGTGGACGGTTTTGCCACAAGACTGTAAGCTCTCACAGTTACTCTTGGTGGGCGCAGGAATGGGCCCTGCTGTGAGTTATTAGATCAAGATTTGTAATTGCAAGCACCTGATGAACAGGGCAGAAAAATTGGGCCTTTGGCGGTGGTGGTGGACGGTGTTGCCACAAGACTGCAGGCCCTCATAGTTACTCTTGGTGGGCGCAGGAATGGGCCCTGCTGTGAACTATTAGATCAAGATTTGTAATTACCCGCCCCTGTTAAACAGGGGCTGAAAAATTGTGCCTTAGGCACTGGTGCTGGTGCCACAACACTGCAACCCGGCCCTCACAGATACTGTACTTGGAGCACAGCAGTCACACGTGTTGCGAAGCATTTTTTTAAAAAATTGTAAGTACACGCCCCTGTTAAACAGGGGCTGAAAAATTGTGCCTTAGGCACTGGTGCTGGTGCCACAACACTGCAACCCGGCCCTCACAGAGACTGTACTTGGAGCACAGCAGTCACACGTGTTGCGAAGCATTTTTTTAAAAAATTGTAAGTACACGCCCCTGTTAAACAGGGGCTGAAAAATTGTGCCTTAGGCACTGGTGCTGGTGCCACAACACTGCAACACGGCCCTCACAGAGACTGTACTTGGAGCACAGCAGTCACACGTGTTGCGAAGCATTTTTTTAAAAAATTGTAAGTACACGCCCCTGTTAAACAGGGGCTGAAAAAATTGTGCCTTAGGCACTGGTGCTGGTGCCACAACACTGCAACACGGCCCTCACAGAGACTGTACTTGGAGCACAGCAGTCACACGTGTTGCGAAGCATTTTTTTAAAAAATTGTAAGTACACGCCCCTGTTAAACAGGGGCTGAAAAATTGTGCCTTAGGCACTGGTGTGGTGGCATGGATCATTGAGGAGGAGGAAGAGGATAGTCAGTGAACATAAGAGGACAGTCACTCAGCATCAGCATAGGCAGTCTTGAAGGGATGTGACATTAAAAATTATTCGGTTATATCCGCCTCAGGTGCCTGGTAGCTGGTGGTGATCCAAGACTGATTCATTTTGATGAATGTCAGTCGATCAACCGAGGCGGTGGACAGGCGCACCCTATGATCAGTCACAAATCCTCCAGCAGCACTGAATGTGCGTTCGGAAAGAACGCTGGAGGCAGGACAGGCCAGTAGCTCAATTGCATACTGTGCAAGCTCTGGCCAGTGATCCATCCTCAGGACCCAGTAAGCCAGAGGATTTTCGGTGGGAAAGGTGTCCAAGTCTGACCTTGCCCCAAGGTATTCCTGCACCATGTATATCAGACGCTGGCGATGGTTGCTGGAACCGATCATACCTTGGGGCTGCGGACTAAAAAATTGTCTGAACGCATCGGTCAGACGTCCACCTTCCCCACCGCTCCTTCTGCCACTGACCGAAGCCTCAGCAACTCGTCGCCCAGGACCAGGAGTTTGTAGCCTCCCAGTTTCTGGGAACGCGTTGCACAGACCTTTCTGCAAGGCCTCCCTGAGATGTCTCATCCTCTGCTCCCTCTGCGACGGCAAGATAAGGTCCGCAACCTTACCCTTGTACCGCGGATCAAGGAGAGTGGCCAGCCAGTAATGGTCCCTCTCCTTGATCCGAAGAACACGAGGATCCTTCCGCAGGCTTTGCAGGATCAGGGAGGCCATGCAGCGTAGGTTAGCTGAGGCATTCGGTCCGGAGTCTTCTGGGTCACTGAGGATGACATGATCGCCAGCCACCTCCTCCCAGCCACGTACAAGTCCACTGGCTTGTTGGGACTGTACATCATCCCTAAAAGACTGCTGCTGCTGATGCTGAGTGCCAGGCTCCACCTCCATGCTCACACAATCCTCCTCCTCCTCTCTCCTCCTCCTCCTCCTCCTCCTCCTCATCCTCTTCCTGTGTGATGGGTGGGACAGAAGGAACACTGTCCGGATAAAGGGGGCCTTGAGAGGCAAGGAAGTCCTCCTCTTCCTGCCTCTGTTCTGCCTCAAGTGCCCTGTCCATTATCCCACGCAGCGTATGCTCCAACAGGTGGACAAGAGGGACAGTGTCACTGATGCATGCACTGTCACTGCTCACCATCCTCGTGGCCTCCTCAAATGGTGAGAGGACAGTGCATGCATCCCTGATCATGCTCCACTGACGTGGGGAAAAAAAACCAAGCTCCCCTGACCCTGTCCTGGTGCCGTAGTCGCAAAGGTACTCATTGATGGCCCTCTGCTGCGTGTGCAGTCGCTGCAGCATGGCCAACGTTGAGTTCCACCTGGTGGGCATGTCAGATATTAGGCGGTTCTTGGGCAGGTTCAGCTCCTTTTGCAGCTCAGTCAGCCGAGCACTGGCATTATAAGATCGGCGGAAATGCACACAGACTTTCCTGGCCTGCCTCAGGACATCCTGTAAGCCTGGGAACCTGCCCAAGAACCGCTGCACCACCAGGTTGAGGACGTGAGCCATGCAGGGCACATGGGTGAGCTGCCCCTGTCGCAGGGCGGAGAGGAGGTTGGTGCCATTGTCAGAAACGACCATTCCTGGCTTAAGCTGACGTGGCGTCAACCACCTCTCGGCCTGCCCCTGCAGAGCTGCCAGAACCTCTGGCCCAGTGTGGCTCCTGTCCCCCAAACACACCAGCGCAAGCACGGCATGGCATCTTTTTGCCTGCGTACTTGCGTAGCCCCTTGTACGCCTACGGAGCACCGCTGGTTCCAAGGACAGAGCACTGGAGGAAGAAGAAGAGGAGGGGGTGGAGGAGAGAGGTGTGTCACAACCAGTAGCAGTAGTCGCATTTTGGAGGCGTGGTGGCGGAACAACCTCCAACACTACTGCACCTTGTCCTGCATCCCTCCCAGCTGCCAATAGAGTGACCCAATGGGCCGTGAAAGAAAGGTACCGTCCCTGTCCATGCCTGCTGGACCATGAGTCAGCGGTAATATGCACCTTACCGCTGACCGCCCTGTCCAGCGAGGCATGGACATTGCCCTCCACATGCCGGTAGAGAGACGGAATCGCCTTCCGCGAGAAAAAGTGGCGTTTGGGAACCTGCCACTGAGGAACCGCACATTGAACAAACTCACGGAAGGGGGCCGAGTCTACCAACTGAAAAGGCAGCAGTTGAAGTGCTAGCAATTTAGCAAGGCTAGCATTCAACCGCTGGGCATGTGGATGGCTGGGAGTGTACTTCTTTCTACGGTCCAGCAGCTGGGGCAGGGAAATTTGCCTGCTGCATTCGGACGTCGGTGTACTGCAAGTACTTGGTTGTGACACACCGAATTCTACACCTTCAGTCCTCTCAGAGCAGCTTTCAGAGAGGACTGAAGGTGTAGTGGGGATGGAGATCCCAGCTGAGGAGGAGCAAGGAGAGGTCCGCTTAGTTCTTTGGTGTGGGTCTTTTATGTGTGCCTGCCAACGAGCTGCATGGCAGGTCGCCATATGTCTGGTCATGCTTGTCGTGCCCAAGCGGCTGATGTTTTGGCCACGCGAGATACGCTTGAGACAAATATTGCAAATAGCAGTGGTGCGATCTGCTGCACTCGTCTCAAAAAAGGCCCACACCAAAGAACTTTTCTGATAACGTGCAGAGGCAGCGCCCTGCACAGGCGGAGCTCTGCGGTGTTGTACAGTTGCTGTGCTGGCCTCTACCTGGCCTCCAGGGGGCATCCTGCCTCGTTGGACATGTGACGCCGCATCCTCCTCCTCCTCGTCCTCCTCCTCATCCTCTCTCCCTTGAGGCACCCACGTGGAGTCAGTGACCTCATCATCCCCTCCCTCTTCACCACTAGAGCAAACCTGGCAGTAAGCTGCAGCTGGTGGAACTGTACTGCCAGATTCCTCAAGCTGGGTATCGTCATCCGAGCCTTCGAATCGTTGGGCATCCTCCTGGAGCATGTACCCAACACTGTGCTCAAAGAGTTCGGGGGACTCCTCAGGAGGACATGGTGGGTCTAGGGAAGGGGTGGCTGATGATGCTCTGTCAGTACCCTGAGCCTGGGTGAGAGAGGATGAGGAGGATGAGGAGGGCTTGGTCATCCATTCTACCAAGCCTTCAGCATGATGCGGCTCCACATGTCCAGCTGCCGAAAACAAAGACGCGCGTGTCCCATGGCCACGTGCTGATGACGATGCACGACCACGTCCACGTCCACGGCCACGTCCACTAGAAACAGAGCCTGCCTGCCCTGTGTTCTTGGCTCTGTGTCACGCTCCCTGGTGGTGATGAGTCTGATTGGCAGAGAAGGGCCTCCCTTGCGGCTCCCGCTCGCCGGTCCCCTGATGATGGGACAGTAGGACCAGGAGTCAGGAGGGGCACAGGTGCCTGGCAGGAATGGTCAGACCGGTACAAGAGCTTCCTGGATAAGCTCAGCGGATGAGGTAAGTAGGTAGCTGTAGGCAGACTGGAACAACAGGCAGACTTGGATCTGTATGCAGACTGGAACAACAGGTAAGCTGGATCTGTATGCAGACTGGAACAACAGGTAAGCTGGATCTGTATGCAGACTGGAACAACAGGTAAGCTGGATCTGTATGCAGACTGGAACAACAGGTAAGCTGGAACTGTGTGCAGACTGGAACAACAGGTAAGCTGGATCTGTATGCAGACTGGAACAACAGGTAAGCTGGAACTGTGTGCAGACTGGAACAACAGGTAAGCTGGAACAACAGGTAAGCTGGAACTGTGTGCAGACTGGAACAACAGGTAAGCTGGATCTGTATGCAGACTGGAACAACAGGCAGACTTGGATCTGTATGCAGGCTGGTACAACAGGTAAGCTGGATCTGTATGCAGACTGGAACAACAGGCAGACTTGTATCTGTGTGCAGACTGGAACAACAGGCAGACTTGTATCTGTGTGCAGACTGGAACAACAGGCAGACTTGGATCTGTATGCAGGCTGGAACAGCAGGTAAGCTGGCTCTGGAATGGTCAGACAGGCCGGGTCAGATATCAGGCTGGCAGCAAGGTACAGATGGAGCAAACAATAGGATGGTCAAAGACAAGCCAAGGTCGATACACAGGGACAGAGCGGATGGTCAAGGATAGCCGGGTCAAACACAGGTAAACAGTCTTCAGATCAGGTTTCAGACACAGAACGTTGTAGAGCAGACAGCGGGGACCGTCAGTCACAGGAGGGTTTAAATAGCCTCACTGGCGCCAATGGAGGCGCGCACCCGTCCGCGCACGCTCGCCCTCGTCTGCGGGCGCGCGCGCGTGCACGCGCGCGCTCGCGCATGCGCAATGGCAGCCGAGAACGGGAACCAGAGATACTGAGGCGCCGATTACTGGCAGGATCATCAGGTCGCTGGCCACGGATGGAGCCCTCATGACATTGCCCCCCCCTAAGGGGCAGCCTCCGGATGCCCCTCGGGGCAAATTTCTCAGGATGGGCTCTCTTAAAAGATTGGACTAGACTCTTAGCGTGGATGTTCTCCTCGGGCTCCCAGGAGTTTTCCTCGGGGCCGTAACCCTTCCACTTGATTAGGAACTGGTTCTGGTTTTGCCTTCTTCTGACATTAAGGATGGCTTCCACCTCGAACTCCTCTTCCCCGTCCACCATGACTGGATCAGGAGGGATGGCTCTCCGGTTGGGGAAAGGGTTACTAACCGAGGGCTTCAGTAATGACACATGGAAGACCGGGTGAATCTTCAAAGAATCTGGAAGTTCTAATTCATAAGCCACCTCGTTGATCCTCCTCTTGACCGGGAAGGGGCCCAAGAACTTGGGGCCCAGTTTCCGTGAAGGGCAAGCCAGTTTTAGGTTAGAGGTGGATAGCCATACAGTTTCGCCCGGGGCAAGCACCAGTTCCCCCCGTCTTTTTTTGTCAAATACGGTTTTGTTGTACTCCTGGGTCCTAGTCATGGTCTCCTGAAGAAGTTGGTTGTTGGTGGAAAAGAACTGGATTCGCTCTTGGACTGCTGGCACAGTGCAGTCAGGAAGTGAGTTCGGCAGAAATGCCGGGTGGTACCCATAGTTGGCGAAAAAAGGAGTCTGTTTGGTGGCGGAGTGGGTGGCGTTGTTATATGCGAACTCTGCCAGGGGCAGAAGGGAGATCCAGTCATCTTGGGCGAAGGAGGAAAAGCAGCGCAAGTACTGCTCCAGGGTCTGATTAGTCCGCTCCGTCTGCCCATTGGACTGAGGGTGGTACGCAGAGGAGAGAGAGAGTTCGATATCCAAGGACTGGCACAGGGACCTCCAGAATCGAGAGGTGAATTGCACCCCTCGATCCGAGACGATGTTAGCCGGGACCCCATGAAGGCGGACAATTTCCCTAATAAAGGCCCGTGCCGTCTCTGGAGCTGAGGGGGTGCCCTTCATGGGGATGAAGTGAGCCATTTTGGATAACCGATCGACGATCACAAAGATCGTCGTGTGGCCTTCTGCTGGGGGTAACTCCACAATAAAATCTAGGGAGATCATCCTCCAGGGACGATCTGGGACAGACAGGGGTTTAAGGAGACCCCAGGCCCTGGTTTTGGGATTCTTGTTCCGGATGCAGGTGGGGCAAGTGTCCACAAATTTTTTACAGTCAGCCCGTAGTTGCGGCCACCAGAAGGTACGCTGTACCAAGTCGGTGGTCTTAGCGACACCGAAGTGACCAGCCAGGGCGTGGTCATGGCACAGCTCCATAGTTGTTACCCGGAGCTGTTCCGGGGTGTAGATCTTGTCCCCGTACCAGAATAGTCCATTCTTCTCCTGTAGCTGGGTTTCGGAAGTGGGCCTTTGCCCTGCTGAGGCACGTTTGAATTTGGACAGTAAGTCCTCTTGAAGAAGGAGAAAGTTTCCAGGGGCCAGAATAGTGTCAGGGGGATCTTCTTCCTGGTGCTTGTGGTACATCCTAGACAGAGCATCTGGTTTGACATTCTTGGATCCGGGCCGGTATGTCACATGGAAAGTGAATCGGGAAAAGAAAAGTGCCCATCTGGCTTGTCTGGGTTTCAGTCTCTTAGCTGACTTCAAATATTCCAGATTCTTATGGTCGGTGAGTATTAGAATGGGGTGAGAGGCCCCCTCCAGGAGGTATCGCCATTCTTCTAGGGCGGCCTTGATCGCCAGTAGTTCTCGGTCGCCCACATCATAGTTCCTCTCGGCCGAGGACAACTTGCGGGAGAAGAAGGCGACCGGGTGCAGCAGAGACTTGTCCCCCTGTCTCTGGGATAGGATGGCACCCACCGCGATCTCGGAGGCATCAACCTCCAAGGTGAAGGGTAGAGAGGAGTCCGGATGCCTGAGGATGGGTGCCGAGGTAAACAGAGTTTTAAGGGCATCAAAGGCCCCCTGGGCCTCGGAAGACCATCGGAACCGGGTCCCTTGTTTGGTCAGTTGGGTGATAGGCGCCACAATGGCGGAGAACCCCCTGATAAATTTACGGTAAAAATTGGCAAAGCCAATGAACCGTTGGATGCCCTTTTTGTCTGCCGGAGTGGGCCATTCCAAGATGGCAGAGATCTTCTGGGGGTCCATTTTGATGCCTGTACTTGAGATGATTAGCCCAAGGAAGGGGATACTCTCCTGTTCAAACTGGCATTTCTCTGCCTTGGCATACAGACCGTGGATACGGAGCCGTCCCAGGACCTCCTTGACGTGTCTGCGATGGGTCTCTAAAGAGGGGGAGAAAATCAAGATATCGTCCAGATATACCACGGCAAACAAGTCCAGGAAGTCCCGGAGTACGTCGTTAATGAAGTATTGAAAGGTTGCGGGGGCATTGCACAGGCCGAAGGGCATCACGAGATACTCGTAATGCCCATACCGTGTCCGAAAGGCCGTCTTCCACTCATCCCCATCCTTAATCCGGACCAAATTGTAAGCCCCCCGTAGGTCAAGCTTCGTGAAGATGGTGGCCGTGCCAAGCCTCTGGAAGAGTTCAGGGACCAACGGGAGAGGGTAACGGTTCTTGACCGTAATGCTGTTCAACTCCCTATAGTCCACACAAGGCCGAAGGGTGTGATCTTTTTTCTCCACGAAAAATATGCCTGCGCCCGCAGGAGAGGTAGATGGGCGGATGAAGCCTTTTCGGAGGTTCTCCTCAATGTACTCTTTCAACTTGCCTTGCTCCACTTCTGTCAGGGGGAAGACCCTTCCAAAGGGGATCTCTGCTCCAGGGAAAAGTTCAATTGGGCAATCATAGGCCCTGTGAGGAGGAAGCACCTCTGCTGCCTGTTTGCTGAAGACGTCTAGATAGTCGTGGTAGGCCTGGGGAATAGCCTGACGGAGGTCCATCTCAGAGTCCCCACTTGACAGAGTAGCCAGCTGGGAGGAATTAGAAGGTCTGCAAGACATCTGACAATACTGAGAGGAGAAGGAAACCATCCCAGTGGCCCAGTCGATGACTGGGTTGTGGGCCTTCAGCCACGGCATGCCCAAGATTATAGGGGATAATGGAGAGGAAATAATGTCCATGCAAAGAAGTTCCTGATGGTTGCCCGAGATGGTCATGAGCAGTGGGATGGTCTCTTGCGTAACCGGGCCTGAACGGATGGAGGAGCCATCCGCCAGGTAAACTGACAGTCCCTGGGATTTAGACTGGAGGGAGATCCGGTGTTGGGCAGCGAAGGAAGAGTCCATGAAGCAGCTGCATGCCCCGGAATCAATAATGGCGGGTACCTGAAGGATTCTTCCCGGAAGCTGTAATGAGACAGAAAGAGCAAGGTGAGAGGAGACCCGGGTTGAGGGGTCCATGGAGCAAGTAGGCATGAGAGGGCACTTACGAGCCTTGGCCGGACAGTTCCTTACGTAGTGCCCAGGCTCACCACAGTAAAGGCACAAGTTGTTGACCCGACGACGTTGCCGTTCCTCAGGAGTTAGGGAAGGCCTCAAGAGCCCTAACTGCATGGGCTCGGAGGAATCAGGGAGGGTTACTGACCGCTGGGCCGAGCCAGTCTGCAGGTGACTTGGAGCCTTGGGGAGCATCCAGGTAGGATGAGTGACACCGGATGCACGTTCCGACCTGCGCTCCCTTAGTCGTCGGTCAATCTGGATGACCAGGTTGATCAGAGTGTCCAGGGTCTGGGGTACCCCAACTCTCGCCAGCTCATCTTTTAGTGCCTCAGAAAGTCCTAGGCGGAACTGGTGACGCAGGGCCGCGTCGTTCCACTGGGTATCCGCACCCCAGCGCCTAAAGTCCGCGACATAGTCTTCCACAGGCCTTCGCCCCTGCTGGAGGGCGCGCAGAGTGGTCTCCGCGGTGGCAGCGAGTTGGGGGTCTTCATAGAGTTGGGCCATGGTGTCAAAAAATGAATTAAGACCGGCCAGTGCAGGGTCTTTCTGCTCTAGGAGGCGGTGGGCCCAGGTTCGCGGGTCTCCGGAGAGTAGGGAGATCACGAAGCCCACCTTGGTGGCTTCCAGGGAAAAAGTACGTGGCTGCAGTGCAAAGAATAGTTCACAGGAGTTACGGAAGTCCCGAAAGAGGTTGCGGGCACCCGAGAATCTCTCAGGGATTGGTACCCGGGGCTCTGGAGGGAGCATTATCACTGATGGTCCTGGACTTCCCCCAGATGGGGCTGTTGGTGGTAAAGCCAGCACCCGTTCTTCCAACCGGGTGTATCCCTGCTGGAGATTCTTTACCGCCTCGGTCAATCCTGCCAGGTGTTGGCACAGTCCTTCCATAGGAGAGGCCCCCTGCTCAGACTCAGACATGGCTGTCTGCTACTGTCACGCTCCCTGGTGGTGATGAGTCTGATTGGCAGAGAAGGGCCTCCCTTGCGGCTCCCGCTCGCCGGTCCCCTGATGATGGGACAGTAGGACCAGGAGTCAGGAGGGGCACAGGTGCCTGGCAGGAATGGTCAGACCGGTACAAGAGCTTCCTGGATAAGCTCAGCGGATGAGGTAAGTAGGTAGCTGTAGGCAGACTGGAACAACAGGCAGACTTGGATCTGTATGCAGACTGGAACAACAGGTAAGCTGGATCTGTATGCAGACTGGAACAACAGGTAAGCTGGATCTGTATGCAGACTGGAACAACAGGTAAGCTGGATCTGTATGCAGACTGGAACAACAGGTAAGCTGGAACTGTATGCAGACTGGAACAACAGGTAAGCTGGATCTGTATGCAGACTGGAACAACAGGTAAGCTGGATCTGTATGCAGACTGGAACAACAGGTAAGCTGGATCTGTATGCAGACTGGAACAACAGGCAGACTGGATCTGTATGCAGACTGGAACAACAGGCAGACTTGGATCTGTATGCAGGCTGGTACAACAGGTAAGCTGGATCTGTATGCAGACTGGAACAACAGGCAGACTTGTATCTGTGTGCAGACTGGAACAACAGGCAGACTTGTATCTGTGTGCAGACTGGAACAACAGGCAGACTTGGATCTGTATGCAGGCTGGAACAGCAGGTAAGCTGGCTCTGGAATGGTCAGACAGGCCGGGTCAGATATCAGGCTGGCAGCAAGGTACAGATGGAGCAAACAATAGGATGGTCAAAGACAAGCCAAGGTCGATACACAGGGACAGAGCGGATGGTCAAGGATAGCCGGGTCAAACACAGGTAAACAGTCTTCAGATCAGGTTTCAGACACAGAACGTTGTAGAGCAGACAGCGGGGACCGTCAGTCACAGGAGGGTTTAAATAGCCTCACTGGCGCCAATGGAGGCGCGCACCCGTCCGCGCGCGCTCGCCCTCGTCTGCGGGCGCGCGCGTGCACGCGCGCGCTCGCGCCTGCGCAATGGCAGCCGAGAACGGGAACCAGAGATACTGAGGCGCCGATTACTGGCAGGATCATCAGGTCGCTGGCCACGGATGGAGCCCTCAAAGAAAATAGAGGAGCTCTGTGTGATGGGACTAACACACTTCAAGTCCTAGGTGCTTCTGGGAAGAAAATATAGCTCTGTGTGTGTGATGGGACTAACACACTTCAAGTCCTATAGGTGCTTCTGGGAACAAAATATAGCTCTGTGTGTGTGATGGGACTAACACACTTCAAGTCCTATAGGTGCTTCTGGGAACAAAATATAGCTCTGTGTGTGTGATGGGACTAACACACTTCAAGTCCTATAGGTGCTTCTGGGAACAAAATATAGCTCTGTGTGTGTAATGGGACTAACACACTTCAAGTCCTATAGGTGCTTCTGGGAACAAAATATAGCTCTGTGTGTGTGATGGGACTAACACACTTCAAGTCCTATAGGTGCTTCTGGGAACAAAATATAGCTCTGTGTGTGTGATGGGACTAACACACTTCAAGTCCTATAGGTGCTTCTGGGAACAAAATATAGCTCTGTGTGTGTGATGGGACTAACACACTTCAAGTCCTATAGGTGCTTCTGGGAACAAAATATAGCTCTGTGTGTGTGATGGGACTAACACACTTCAAGTCCTATAGGTGCTTCTGGGAACAAAATATAGCTCTGTGTGTGTAATGGGACTAACACACTTCAAGTCCTATAGGTGCTTCTGGGAACAAAATATAGCTCTGTGTGTGTGATGGGACTAACACACTTCAAGTCCTATAGGTGCTTCTGGGAACAAAATATAGCTCTGTGTGTGTGATGGGACTAACACACTTCAAGTCCTATAGGTGCTTCTGGGAACAAAATATAGCTCTGTGGGTGTGATGGGACTAACACACTTCAAGTCCTATAGGTGCTTCTGGGAACAAAATATAGCTCTGTGTGTGTAATGGGACTAACACACTTCAAGTCCTATAGGTGCTTCTGGGAACAAAATATAGCTCTGTGTGTGTGATGGGACTAACACACTTCAAGTCCTATAGGTTCTTCTGGGAACAAAATATAGCTCTGTGTGTGTGATGGGACTAACACACTTCAAGTCCTATAGGTGCTTCTGGGAACAAAATATAGCTCTGTGTGTGTGATGGGACTAACACACTTCAAGTCCTATAGGTGCTTCTGGGAACAAAATATAGCTCTGTGTGTGTGATGGGACTAACACACTTCAAGTCCTATAGGTGCTTCTGGGAACAAAATATAGCTCTGTGTGTGTAATGGGACTAACACACTTCAAGTCCTATAGGTGCTTCTGGGAAGAAAATATAGCTCTGTGTGTGTAATGGGACTAACACACTTCAAGTCCTATAGGTGCTTCTGGGAACAAAATATAGCTCTGTGTGTGTGATGGGACTAACACACTTCAAGTCCTATAGGTTCTTCTGGGAACAAAATATAGCTCTGTGTGTGTGATGGGACTAACACACTTCAAGTCCTATAGGTGCTTCTGGGAACAAAATATAGCTCTGTGTGTGTAATGGGACTAACACACTTCAAGTCCTATAGGTGCTTCTGGGAAGAAAATATAGCTCTGTGTGTGTAATGGGACTAACACACTTCAAGTCCTATAGGTGCTTCTGGGAAGAAAATATAGCTCTGTGTGTGTGATGGGACTAACACACTTCAAGTCCTATAGGTGCTTCTGCGAACAAAATATAGCTCTGTGTGTGTAATGGGACTAACACACTTCAAGTCCTATAGGTGCTTCTGGGAAGAAAATATAGCTCTGTGTGTGTAATGGGAATAACACACTTCAAGTCCTATAGGTGCTTCTGGGAAGAAAATATAGCTCTGTGTGTGTAATGGGACTAACACACTTCAAGTCCTATAGGTGCTTCTGGGAACAAAATATAGCTCTGTGTGTGTGATGGGACTAACACACTTCAAGTCCTATAGGTGCTTCTGGGAACAAAATATAGCTCTGTGTGTGTGATGGGACTAACACACTTCAAGTCCTATAGGTGCTTCTGGGAACAAAATATAGCTCTGTGTGTGTGATGGGACTAACACACTTCAAGTTCTATAGGTGCTTCTGGGAACAAAATATAGCTCTGTGTGTGTGATGGGACTAACACACTTCAAGTCCTATAGGTGCTTCTGGGAACAAAATATAGCTCTGTGTGTGTAATGGGACTAACACACTTCAAGTCCTATAGGTGCTTCTGGGAACAAAATATAGCTCTGTGTGTGTAATGGGACTAACACACTTCAAGTCCTATAGGTGCTTCTGGGAAGAAAATATAGCTCTGTGTGTGTGATGGGACTAACACACTTCAAGTCCTATAGGTGCTTCTGGGAACAAAATATAGCTCTGTGTGTGTAATGGGACTAACACACTTCAAGTCCTATAGGTGCTTCTGGGAAGAAAATATAGCTCTGTGTGTGTAATGGGAATAACACACTTCAAGTCCTATAGGTGCTTCTGGGAAGAAAATATAGCTCTGTGTGTGTAATGGGACTAACACACTTCAAGTCCTATAGGTGCTTCTGGGAAGAAAATATAGCTCTGTGTGTGTGATGGGACTAACACACTTCAAGTCCTATAGGTGCTTCTGGGAACAAAATATAGCTCTGTGTGTGTGATGGGACTAACACACTTCAAGTCCTATAGGTGCTTCTGGGAAGAAAATATAGCTCTGTGTGTGTGATGGGACTAACACACTTCAAGTCCTATAGGTGCTTCTGGGAACAAAATATAGCTCTGTGTGTGTAATGGGACTAACACACTTCAAGTCCTATAGGTGCTTCTGGGAAGAAAATATAGCTCTGTGTGTGTAATGGGACTAACACACTTCAAGTCCTATAGGTGCTTCTGGGAACAAAATATAGCTCTGTGTGTGTAATGGGACTAACACACTTCAAGTCCTATAGGTGCTTCTGGGAAGAAAATATAGCTCTGTGTGTGTAATGGGACTAACACACTTCAAGTCCTATAGGTGCCTCTGGGAACAAAATGAAGGAGCTCTGCCTGCCTGCCACGAACACACTACAAGTCCTATAGGTGCTTCTGGTAACAAAATATAGGAGCTCTGCCTGCCTGCCACGAACACACTACAAGTCCTATAGGTGCTTCTGGTAACAAAATATAGGAGCTCTGCCTGCCTGCCACGAACACACTACAAGTCCTATAGGTGCTTCTGGTAACAAAATATAGGAGCTCTGCCTGCCTGCCACGAACACACTACAAGTCCTATAGGTGCTTCTGGTAACAAAATATAGGAGCTCTGCCTGCCTGCCACGAACACACTACAAGTCCTATAGGTGCTTCTGGTAACAAAATATAGGAGCTCTGCCTGCCTGCCACGAACACACTACAAGTCCTATAGGTGCTTCTGGTAACAAAATATAGGAGCTCTGCCTGCCTGCCACGAACACACTACAAGTCCTATAGGTGCTTCTGGTAACAAAATATAGGAGCTCTGCCTGCCTGCCACGAACACACTACAAGTCCTATAGGTGCTTCTGGTAACAAAATATAGGAGCTCTGCCTGCCTGCCACGAACACACTACAAGTCCTATAGGTGCTTCTGGTAACAAAATATAGGAGCTCTGCCTGCCTGCCACGAGCACACTACAAGCCCCTCTTTCTCAATCAATCTTTGTAACTGAATCTATCTAACTCAATCTCTGTAAGTGAATCTCTCTAACTATCTAAATGCAGCAGAGTGTCACAGAATCTGCCTGCTCAATCTGCGCCGGAACAGCATGTGACCGGCGCAGACGGCGTGGCGGCGTTTTATAGGGGGGGGCGTGTACTACAGCCCCTGAGCTGTAATTGGCTACAGGCGTCCTGCCTGTAGCCAATTATGGCTCTTCGAGTTTCCGGGGCTGTGATTGGCCAAGCATGCGGGGTCACAGTGCATGCTTGGCCAATCATCAGCCAGCAATGCACTGCGTCGGCCGCGCCGGCCGCAATGCATTGCGGGGCCGCTCGCATCACACGAACGTGATGCGAGCGGCCAAAATAGTTCTGGGCTCGCCGAGCGAGCGAACGCCCGGTGCTCGATGCGAACGTGGGTTCGCATCGAGCACCGGGCCCATCCTTAGCGGCCAGCAAAGGGTACTTTAACCCTTGCTGCAGCATATAATAAAAAAAGACAAGCTAATATTTTCATATAAAAAAAACCCAGCACAGATCATAACAGGACTATTCGCTATGTGCATTTAGCCCCCTGTGGGATTCAATAAAGATATGTCACCACATTCTCCTTTGAAGCCTCATTTTGGCTTTGCAAGGTGCAGTCAGAGAATTCACAGAAATATAGTCCTACTTCAGCTTTTCCTCTGGTGACATAGGAGCTACTAAAAAACCCACCCTGTCCAGAAAATCACAAGCACAAAGTCTGGTCAGTCACCTGATTTAAAAAAAAAATATCACAATAAAGATATTTACAAAGATATTTTTATAAAAAGCACAGGTAATTGAGCTGTGCTATCAATGTAGGAGTGTTTGAACTGTATTTCAATTCAGATTGCCATCTACTTTAACCGAAAGTCTGCTAGGTAAGCCAAACAACTCATACCCTTCTACATTCCATCACTTGACACGTCATGTCATGACACATATTTAAAATGGATTTAAGGCAAATGTATGATTTACTTTTACTGTATTCTTAGTTTTCATTATAGTAAATAATGTATAATAATTCGATTAAATCTAGATTTTTATAGATAATGTTATCTACCGAGGAATTGGTGACACAGATAGCCATTATACAAACTGCAGTGGATCTGTATTCTAATTTGAAGACGCTAAATGTGTTGGACATTTTTTATTTTATATGACAGCAGCATACACATTGCATTAAATGGATAATTAAGTCATGTTTAACACCATTTGAAAAAAGGGCATCCAGTTTCCGGGATATTTTCACTTCATTATTCCACAAGGCCAAGCAATTAACATTCTCCATAGAATTACACAAAATCTAACCCTCTAGCCAATACTTTAATTATAGAAAAATAAACACATTATTTCTTTCACAAACATGTTATAAGATACTGTATATGGTGTTGTTAGGAAAGTAGAAATTATTATTTAAAATTTAAGTTTTGTAAATATTTTTTTGGGATGCATGACCATATACATTATGTGCATGTAATGGTGTCTATACAGAAAGCTGCTTCCACTCAAAATCTTCCATGCTTTTACTCCTTTATAGCTGCTAGATACTTCCCTGAATTGCTGTCTTCCAGTGCTGTGGAGGATGGCAACAGCAGCGACAGATCAATAAAGTTTTGCTGTTTGCCTGCCCCTCCGCCATTTATAAAATTTAGCTTATTATTACCCCTCCGCCATTTATAAAATTTAGCTTATTACAAATCCATCAGGGACGTCCGGTGAGGTCAGTGGCTGGTGAGTCACTGGTTAGTATCAGAGCCAGATACACACAGGTTACATACGCAGCGAACGTTAGAGCGAGAGTAATAATTCTAGCACTAGACCTCCTCTGTAACTCTAAATATGTAACCTGTAAATTTTTACAGTGCCGCCTATGGAGATTTTTAAGTACTGAAGTTTGGCGCCATTCCACAAGTGTGCACAATTTTAAAGCATGACATGTTAGGTATCTATTTACTCGGCGTAACATCATCTTTCACATTATACAAAAAAATCTTGCTAACTTAGGGTTTTTTTTTTTTATTCATGAAACAGATTCTTTCCAAAAAAACGTGTTTGAAAAATTGCTGCGCAAATACTGTGTGACATAAAAAGTTGCAATGACCACCATTTTATTCCCTAGGGTGTCTGCTAAATTATATATATATATATATATATATATATATATATATATATATATATATATATATATATATATATATATATATATAATGTTTGGGGGTTCTGAGAAATTTTCTACCAAAAAAAAAATGATTTTTACATGTAGGAGAGAATTGGCCTGGGTAGCAAGAAATTAATTACCATAAGTAAGTAATATACAAATAATTATTATATATTGTTTTTAAGGTAATTTACTATATTTTCAAAAACTGTACTCAAGCAGGGGGTTTAACGGACAAATTACTGAAGTTTGAAGTTATAACTTCAAACCAGTAATTTCACAGTAAAAAGATAAATAATAAATTATTATGTTATAACATATAGCATAATAATATATGATTTAGCTTGATTAAACCAGTACCCTTTCAGCAGCACCATATTGTCATTCTCCCTATTAACTGTGTGAGAAAAACATGGGATTATGGGTAAACCTTATACCCATAAACCTATGTTTTTTCCTTGTAGTTAAGAGGGCTGGAAAGGAGCATTTGTATTTTAGACACATGCCACCTTCTATGACACTGCAGTGAGTGGAGAGCCTCCACTGCAGCATTTTTATTGGACAGCTTGGACCAATAGTGCTTTACCATTGGTCCAAGGCTCCAAGCTGTCTATTGAGCTCAGTGCCTCTGACAAGAAGTGAGGAGAGGCACTGTGAGCTCATCCTCTCAATCTGCTGCAGAGTGTGCCAGCTTGTATTTAAACTGGCCGCTCTGTATGTAGCTTCTGACAGGCTGCGCAAGAAGCCCTGTATCTCCGGAACTGTAGGTTCCCAGGAGCCCCACATTTTGACTAGTGGTGGGGTAGGACTTTGGGTCGCTGAGCTATGACTTTCGAAGCTCGATAATTTTTTTTATTTTTGTTATTTGTTTTTTTAATGTTCATGGCAGGGGAGGCTCTGATTTTTGGCTTCTGAAAAGTGGAATAGTTAATTTTGGCAACAAAAATTTTAAAATAATTTATTTTTCTCATAAATAAAACTGCCATACATTGTGCCCTAAGCACGCACAAAAATGAATAGCACACCTACTAATCTCTTTATGACATCTAATAAATGGTCACTTACTGAAACTTAATGAGGAACTCAAGGTAAAATAATTAATTTATTTGAATTAATATTAGGGCACTTACCTGTCTAGGAATCTAACGTTGTCCTCACCCAAGCTGATTTTTCAATTGACTATCGGGTGCCGGAGCCACCGTCTTGACTAATGCGGCGTACACACGGTCGGAATTTCCGATGGTAGCTTTTAATCGGATTTTCCGACCGTGTGTATGCCCAGCGGTCTTTTTCTGTCGGAATTTCCGACGGACTTTGAATTGTGAACCTGTTCTCAATTTTTCCGACGGAAAACCTTTCTATTGGATTTTCCGATCGTGGGTATTCAATTCCGACACGCAAAATTCCGACGCATGCTCGGAAACAATTTGACGCATGCTCGGAAGCATTAAACTTCCCTTTTATAGTGCTGTCGAATGTGTTTTATGCCGCTGTGTTATTGACCGTCGGAATTTGGTGTGATCGTGTGTAGGCAACACAGCTTGAGCGGAATTCCGTCGGAATTCCGTTGGAAAAACCGCCAGAGTTTTTTCCGACGAGAATTCCGATCGTGTGTACGCGGCATTAGGGAAACCGGCAGTGAAGCCTTGTTCATAAAACCAGAGGTGTTGGATGGGCTTCTCAGTCAGGCGATCAATATGACTGGCTGTCACAGTGACCACATGATAGGGAACACGCCTCACCACCTCCTGATCATAAACATTGAACGGCTCTTTTTCATGTACTGTATATGTGACAGCATGGAGTTAACAACTGTGTTGCCACATACACGTGTACAGCATTCAGGAGTTAAAAGATAGGTACAATTTCATTTATGACCCCACCCTTCCCTGCCCCAGATGTTAACTTACATCAATCCCATAGCTCATGGCCTATCGCTGTATTTACATCTTGCTGTGAAAACTTCTGGCCATGCTTGTGTAGCGCCTACCCCGATTTTCTGGTGGTGACTACCGGGGGTAGGGATGGCTGACATACATTCTCAGGGTGCAGGTTTGTGGTCATGGTGGGTGATGAGCAAGAAAAGAAAAATGGGCGCCAGTCACTTTTATGCTTTAAACAGAGTGAAGTTTATTTCTTGAACAGGAAAAATGTGGGAGAGAGGGGATCAGGCATAGGAAACCCTTAATAACGATCAGCAACAGGCAGATTGGCAGACTCCTTAGATAAAAATAGGTGAAGTAAGGTAGACAGCAGTACAGGAGTAAGAGCTTTTAAGCTGAACCAGCACATCTGTACTTTGTAGGACAGGCTGTCTCCTCTAGTAACTAAACTTTACTCACTGCTTCATGCATTGATTGCCTTGGATGAGTTCTCTCTTGAAGTCCTCCCAGCCACTTCATAGTCTCCTCTCTCTGGTGTTTCCTTAGAACTCCATCCTTCTAGAATCGTTTCGGATCTTGGGCAGGCTTTCCTCATCAGGAACTTGAACACCTGGATAGGCCTCAGACAGGCCTACCAGCCACCTGGATAGGCTTCAGGCCTAGCAGCCAGGAAGTGTACACTCGTCCAGCCAGGCCGAAGCCCTGGGCTGGGAAGATTGACCCTGCTCACCTGACTTCTTTCCATTAAATAGCTTTTCCCAGCATTCATCACAGAACATATGATTGGCTGAGAAAAGTATGTTTATCCATAAGTGAAATGTACTGTAGTAGCTCATCACTCTAATGTCAAAGGCAACAGCACCATCTGAAGCTACAAGCCACAGCTTAGCCACAGCTTAGAACAGAAGTCAATTGACCATTAGACATGTGCAATTCGTTTTTTTTTTTTTTTTTCGTTTTTCGTTATTTTCGTTCGTTCGTTTTCGTACGAATGAACGAATCGTTTGTATCGAACGAATCCGAATAACGAATCGTTCGAATCGTACGAATCCGAAAAACAACGAAAATCCGAAAAAAAAATAATTAGAAACAACGAATGTACGAATGAAGAAAATCCGAAAAACGAAAACAGGAACAACGAAAATGAACGAAAAAATTCGTACATTCGTAACTTTTTTTTTGTTGAATTGGTAATTTTCTGTGTGTCCCTTACAATGGTGCTGCTTAACGTGCTTCGAATAGATTGAACGAAAAAATTTGTAACTTTTTTTTTTCGATTCGTAACTTTTTTTTCGATTCGTACATCTTTTTTTTTGTTGAATTGGTAATTTTCCGTGTCCCTTACAATGGCGCTGCTTAACGTGCTTCGAATGGATTGAACAAAAAAATTTGTACATTCATAACTTTTTTTTTGGATTCGTAACTTTTTTTTGGATTCGTAAATTATTAAAATGTAATAATAGCATACACATTACATACAATTACGAATTATGCTCTGATTCCGAATCTACGAATGTTACGAATAAATACGAATGCGTCCGAAAACGAATAAACGAAAATTAAACTAACGAAAAAACGAATCATTGAAAAAATAACTCTTACGAATGTACGAATCGTTACGAATATTAGCTGGCCAGTGGGTTTAGTAAGGCAATTCTGCAATCAATGCTAAACTATTCTGAGTCCCTAGAATACGTAGCCAGAAAGTGTTTAACCACTTCAGGCCATTTTTTGCGATACGGCACCGCATTACTTTAACTGACAACTACACAGTCGTGCGCCGCTGTACCCAAATACAATTTATGTCCATTCCACCCCCCCACAAATAGAGCTTTCTTTTGGTTGTATTTGATCACCTCTGTGCTTTTTATTTATTGCGCTGAAAAACAAAAAATTCCAACAATTTTTGAAAAAAAAAAATCTATTTTACTTTCTGCTATAAAACAGATACAATAAAAAAATTGTAAAAAATCAAATGTCTTCATCAATTTAGCCCAATATGTATTCTGCTACATATTTTTTGTAAAAAAATAAATGTATATTGGTGTGCACAAAAGTTATAGCATCTACAAACGATGGGATATATTTATTGAATTTTTATTTATTTATTTATTTTTACTAGTAATGGTGGCAATCAGCAACTTATAGTGGGACTGCGGTATTGCGGCTGATAAATCGGACACTAACTGCCACTTTTGACACTTTATTTGAAACCAGTGAAAGTAATACAGTGATCAGTACAAAAAAATGCACTGTCACTGTACTATTGATGCTGGCTGGGAAGGGGTTAACATCAGCGATCAAGGGGTTAAATGTGTTCCTAGGGAGTGCTTGCTAACTGTGTGGAGGTGCTTGTACTGTGGGAAGGCAGAGATCCGTGTTTCTGCTTAGCAAAAAACACAAGATCACTGCCTTCCTTTGTCACAGAACAGCGATCTGTCTTGTTTAGGTTCAGCCTGTGCCTCGAATAATCGGCGGGTCCCAGCGGACAATGCGTCCACCAGACTCGCTGATTGGCCCCCACTATGTCCAATCACAGTGGGAACAGGTCGCCGGCAGGGCCCGTGCCCACCCCAGACCCAGAAGTGCAAAATCAAGTACCTGTACGTGATTCTGCGCACAGGAGCCACCGCCCCGCAGTAAAGGTACATGGGGCTGTCAGCAGGAGGTTAAAAGAAACTGATAGTAATACAACTAAAAGACAGTCTAAAGTTTAATGGAAGACTATTTTTAGTTTTGAATAACATGGTGACTCTAAAAAAAAACTATGTGGCTCATGTCCAAAGCTTAAAAAGCTATAAATATTAAGAAAAGAGCAGGTTGTTTGCCTTCCTCTGGATCAACTGTGGGTATAGAATTGCGTATATGGGGGTTTTCTATTTTTATTTCTATTATTTGAACTAGATGAACTATTTTTCTAGCCTGGCTAGCTATGTAACTATGTGAAGGCTTAACCGCTTCCTGACCACTGCATATATACGTCAGCAGAATGGCACGGGCAGGCAAAAGCACGTACAGGTACGTCCCCTTTAAATGCCTGCCCGTGGGTCGCGCGCGCGCTGCCAGTGGCGCGCTCGCGACCCGGTCGGGAGCTCCGTGACCCCGGCCGCGGGACCAGCGGACCCGATCGCCGCTGGTGTCCCGCGATCGGGTCACGGAGCTGAAGAACGGGGAGAGGTATGTGTAAACAAACCTCTCCCCGCGCTTCCTACTCTGCCTGTCATTGATTGGCTGTTTCTGGTCATCGGGAAAGCCGATCAATGACGTCAGACGTCAGCCCCGCCCCTAATGTAAAAAAACACACACGTCACAGCCCATAACCCCTCCCCTCCCCCTAGTGGTTAACTCTTTCACTACAACTGTCATTTATACAGGAATCAATGCATTTAAATAGCATTGATTGCTGTATAAATGACAATGGTCCCAAAAATGTCCGATATGTCCGTCATAATGTCGCAGTCACAATAAAAATCGCTGATCGCCACCATTACTAGTAAAAAAAAAATATTAATAAAAATGCTATAAAACTATCCCCTATTTTGTAAACGCTATAACTTTTGCGCAAACCAATCAATAATCGCTAATTGCGATTTTTTTTACCAAAAATATGTAGAAGAATACGTATCGGCCTAAACTGAGAAAAAAAAATTTTTTATATATTTTTTGGGGATATTTCTTATAGCAAAAAGCAAAAAAATATTGCATTTTTTTCAAAATTGTCGCTCTATTTTTGTTTATAGCGCAAAAAATAAAAACCGCAGGGGCGATCAAATACCACCAAAAGAAAGCTCTATTTGTGCAAAAATAAGGACGCCAATTTTGTTTTTGGAGCCACGTCGCACGACCGCGCAATTGTCAGTTGAATTGACGCAGTGCCGAATCGCAAAAAGGGGCCTGGTCCTTTGGCTGCCAATTGGTCCGGGGCTGAAGTGGTTAAAGGGGTTCTAAAGGCAGAAGATTTTTTATCTTAATACATTAAGATAAAAAACCTTCTGAGTGAAGCAGCCCCCTAATAATTACCTGAGCCCCATCTTGATCCAGCCATGTTGCATGAGAGACTCAGCTTTTCGGGACTCTCCCTTATGATTGGCTGAAACAATGTAGAACCCTCCAACTTAGGCTGCTAAATTTCGTTTTTAGCTTCTTCTGTAATCAGGGGAGCAGTAATTGTTCATTCTGGTCTGCTCAGGTTTTCACAGGTTGGAAGATTGATTTCTTCCCCCTGCCTCTACAATAAGTTTCTAGAGTTTAGGGAGTAAGCATTCAAATGACCACTCTAAACACTGAGCAGAACCAATCAATCTCTAGGGGTGTGTGCCCAGTTGGTGGCTGGGATTGCTATTAACTAGTTTCCCTTTGGTCTGCATGCTGGACTACTCTAGAAGAGGCTGCATTTATGGACTGATCCTGTTCCAGGATCCTGTGAGTAGATCCTCTTTTCTGTGCTGCACCTTAAATCTTCTACCCTTGTTGTTTTAACTTTGGATAGTAAAACATTTTTTCTGCCAGTAAATACCTTATACAGCCCACTTGTCTGAGCTGGTGTGCCTCTGTGTGTCTGTGTAAATCCAGGAAGTGAACAGGTAGCAGCTTCAGTTGCCCACAGTAAAAATGGTTGCAGCCAGACTCAGTGGAGGGAGCTTTCTGCAGCATATTTGGCAAGTACAGAATCACAGTATATATAAAATAATATGCAAAGTGGTTGGAGGGAAGCTTCAGAATGGCAAAGATGTTTTTGTTACAAATTATGTGAGCAGACTGATGATGCTGAAGTTGGCTCCTTATCGGCTCCTTATTTGGCCAGCTTCTTATTCAGGTTGGATCTTTATTCAAAAAGGTGATTATTTACTAAACAATCATCTGCAAAGTTTTTATAATAAAATTGTGAACTTTAACAACAATTCTGTCTCCCTAACTGCTATGTATTTAAAGGGGTAATTCTGAATAAATAACTTTTTCTATATAAAAACCATCTTGGCTCACCCAGATGTGACGTGTTTTCATATAATTTGGCATCCCTCTATTAGTTAAAGTTCAATTTGGCCTGAGCCGGGTGATATAAATCATAAAATATGTATTTTTATTTATATGTAATATATAATCATAAAATATGGCACCAAACGTGGCACCATAACAGCCATGCATTTCAATGGGAATTTTTAAATAAGAAGCCAAGCCATTCCTATATGAAAATCATCTTAGCTCACCCAAATTCCACTTATTTTATACTCATTGGGCATCTTTCTATTAGTTAAAGTTCAATCTGGCCTGAGCAAAGTGATATAAATCATAAAATATGGCACCCTGACAGCCATGCATTTCAATGGGAAATTCTGAATAGGAAGCCAAGCTATTCCTATATGAAAACCATCTTGGCTCACTCAAATTCCACTAGTTTTATACTCATTGGGCATCCTACGATATAGGAAAGTTCAATTTGGCCCAAGCCAAGTGATATGTCATAAAATATGTCACCAAACATGGCACCATGACAGCCATGCATTTCGATGGGAAATTTTGAATAAGAAGTCAAGCTATTCCGATATGAAACCATCTTGGCTCACCCAAATTCCACTTGTTTTATACTCATTGGGCATCCTTCTATATAGAAAAGTTAAATTTGGCCTGAGCCAAGTGATATAAATCATACAAATTGTCACCCTGACAGCCATGCATTTCAATGGGAAATTCTGAATAAGAAGACAAGCTATTCCTATATGAAAACCATCTTGGCTTAACCAAATTCCACTTGTTTTATACTCATTGGGCATCCTTCTATATAAAAAAAGTTCAATTTAACCCAAATTTAACTTTTCTATTTAGAAGGATGCCCTTCTATATAGAAGGGTGAGCCAAGATGGTTTTCATAAACAGTATCTCACATATATAAATATTTTATTATATATTTTCATGTGACAACACTGAAGAAATGACACTTTGCTACAATGTAAAGTAGTGAGTGTACAGCTTGTATAACATTGCAAATTTGCTATCCCCTCAAAATAACTCAACACACCATTAATGTCTAAATTGCTGGTAACAAAAGTGAGTACACCCCTAGGTGAAAATGTCCAAATTGGGCACAATTAGCCATTTTCCCTCCCCAGTGTCATGTGACTCGTTAGTGTTAAAAGGTCTCAGGTGAGAATGGGGAGTAGGTGTGTTAAATTTGGTGTTATCGCTCTCAATCTCTCATACTGGTCAGTGGAAGTTCAACATGGCACCTCATGGCAAAGAACTCTCAGAGGATCTGAAAAAAAGAATTGTTGCTCTACATAAAGATGACCTAGGCTATAAGAAGATTGCCAAGAACCTGAAACTGAGCTGCAGCGAAACCATACAGCAGTTTACCGGACAGGTTCCACTCAGAACAAGCTCCGCCATGGTTGACGAAAGAAGTTGAGTGCACATGGTCAGCATCATATCTAGAGGTTGTCTTTGGGAAATAGACGTATGAGTGCTGCCAGCATTGCTGCAGAGGTTGAAGGGGTGGGGAGTCAACCTGTCAGTGCTCAGACCATACGCCACACACTGCATAAAATTGGTCTGCATGGCTGTTGTCCCAGAAGGAAGCTTCTTCTAAAGATGATGCACAAGAACACCCGCAAACAGTTTGCTGAAGACAAGCAGACTATGGACATGGATTACTGGAACCATTTTCGTTGGTCTGATGAGACCAAGATAAACTTATTTGATTCAGATGGTGTCAAGCGTTTGTGGTAGCAATAAGGTGAGGAGTACAAAGACAAGTGTGTCTTGCCTACAGTCAAGCGTGGTGGTGGGAGTGTCATGGTCTAGGGCTGCATGGGTGCTGCTGGCACTGGGGAGCTACAGTTCATTGAGGGAACCATGAATGCCAACATGTACTGTGACATGAAGCAGAGAAGAAAAGATTGATCGCACACTTGAATCCAAAAGATGCTATAGCCTTTTCTTTATTGTCATGAGCCAGACAAAATTGCAACTGATCATCGTTGCAATTTTGTCTGGCTCATGACACTAAATTCTACAGCATCTTTTGGATTGTGTGTGATCAGTCTTTTCTTCTCTTCTTGATATTGCCTCCAGTGATGAGCCGGGATCAGCTGTGTCCAGGTGTGTCAGGTGTGTCTATTTTTTGCTTGAAGCGGTGTGTGCACCCTTGTTATGTACTGTGACATACTGAAGCAGAGCATAATCCCCTCCCTTCAGAGACTGGGACGCAGGGCAGTATTCCAACATGATAACGACCACAAACACACCTCCAAGATGACCACTGCCTTGCTAAAGAAGCTGAGGGTAAAGGTGATAGACCGGCCAAGCATGTCTCCAGACCTAAACCCTATTGAGCATCTGTGGGGCAGTGCAAGGTCTCCAACATCCACCAGCTCCATAATGTTGTCATGTAGGAGTGGAAGAGGACTCTAATGGTAACCTGTGAAGCTCTGGTGAACTCCATGCCCAAGAGGGTTAAGGCAGTACTGGAAAATAATGGTGGCCACACAAAATATTGACACTTTGGGCCCAATTTGGACATTTTCACTTAGGGGTGTACTCACTTTTGCTGCCAGCGGTTTAGACATTAATGACTGTGTGTTGAGTTATTTTGAGGGGACAACAAATTTACACTGTTATACAAGCTGTACACTCACTACTTTACACTGTAGCAAAGTGTAATTTCTTCAGTGTTGTCACATGAAAAGATATAATAAAATATTTACAAAAATGTGAGGGGTGTACTCACTTTTGTGCGATACTGTAGGAATAGCTTGGCTTCTTATTCAAAATTTACCATTGAAATGCATGGCTGTCGTGATGCCACATTTTGGTGCCATATTTTATTGTTTAGATTACTTGGCTCGAGCCACATTGAACTTTCCTATATAGTAGGATGCCCAATGAGTATAAAACAAGTGGAGTTTGGGTGAGCCAAGATGGTTTTCATATAGGAATAGCTTGGCTTCTTATTCAAAATTCCCCATTGAAATGCATGGCTGTTATTGTGCCACATTTGGTGCCATATTTTAGGATTTACATTACTTGGCTCAGGCCAAATTGAACTTTAACTAATAGAGGGATGCCCAATTATATGAAAACAAGTCTCATCTGGGTGAGCCAAGATGGTTTTCATATAGAAAAAGTTATTTATTCAGAATTACCCCTTTAAATACTTTGCAGTTAGGGAGACAGGATTGTTGTTAAAGTTCACAATTGTATTACAAACTTTTTAGATGATTGTTTAGTAAATAATCCCCTTTGTGAATAAAGTTCCAACCTGAATAAGAAGCTGGCTGAATAAGGAGCCAACTTCTGAATTTGAATAAGAAGCTGGCCGAATATGGAGCCAACTTCTGAATTTGAATAAGAAGCTGGCCGAATATGGAGCCAACTTGAGCATCATAGCAGACTGCAGTTCCTCTTTAATTCATGGTCCCCATGGTGAACCCAGACACTGTTCCAGTCTACATTTACCTGTTCTCAAACCATCTCCATGGTCCCCAGCTGTGAACATATGGACTGTTCTAGTCTACCTTTACCTGTTCCCAAACCTACTTCATGGTCCCCAGCCTTGAACCTATAGACTGTTTCAGTCTAGCTACCCTTGTTCTGCAAAACTATCTCATGGTTCCTAGCTGTGAGTGAAAAATTGTGTTGCTGCAGTTAAGAGCGAGAGAGAACTGTCCTCTGCAGAAGTATGCTCAAGCACTTTTGAAATATCTCACACCACCCCAAATCCCCTATCAAGTTTTTACAAGCAATAAAATACAAAAAAAAACCTAGACTATTCAATGAGCCAGAGTGAATAAACTGTTCATTCTGCCTCTCCACTGGTTTGGTAAAGAACCAATTAAATCCACAGTGGTTCCTACAGGGGTAGCACTACACCAAGATGAAAAAACATTTTGGCTTTAGATATACTATAATCCAGAGGTGACAATTTTTGTGTTGTGTTCAATGTAACCCAGTAATTGACCACTTAATGTTATTTTGATGTAGAATAAAAATGAGTAATAAAACCTACTGACAATTTCCTGTGAACTATGATGGTGTTCTTATTCTCGGTGTAATGGAAAGCAGGGCAGGATCTAGCCTGTCTGATGTGATGATGCAGTTAAAAATGTCAGGAGGGCAAAGGATGAAAGGTCAGCATTGAAAAGGCTGTCTTGGGGGGGGGGGGGCACAATTGAAATCTGGGGCACCCCCTAGATCTGGCCACTGACGAACTTTCAATTGAGAACCCGAAGGAAAACCTTTCTATCGGATTTTCCAATCGTGTGTATGCAATTCTGACACGCAAAATTCCGACACATGCTCGGAAACAATTTGACGCATGCTCGGAAGCATTAAACTTCCCTTTTATAGTGCTGTCGAACATGTTTTATGCCACTGTGTTATTGACCGTCGGAATTTGGTGTGATCGTGTGTAGGCAACATAGCTTGAGCGGAATTCTGTCGGAATTCTGTCGGAAAAACCGCCAGAGTTTTTTCCGACGAGAATTCCGATCGTGTGTACGCGGCATTAGGCTTATTGTTTGATATTAATATCTCATGATTATCAGACCAATAACACTATTACAGCAATACCAGTGGTGAAAGTAACATGGTACAAATGTCAGGCAATAAAAATACTGCCAGCTATCTACAGTGTGGCAAAGAATCTATCATAATAATCTTTTCAAAAATGAAGTGATCTGAAAGATAATTTATATTGTTCACTGACCATACAAGCCTGCTTTTTCCACAATCCTGGTAAAATAATTCAGTTCAGTGAACAGGTAAGGTTTTGCTTATACGTAATCCACAGATAGACTATCTCTTTTGAGGTCTGAAAATCGTGCTCATACTGGAAAATAAACAGCAGCACAAAAACCCAAGAAAATTATCATTCTCATTGTTCTCTGAAATGGAATGTTTAGTGTTTGTGCACGTATTTCTTTAATATTGTTAAGACTAAAATGCAATTAGCTTTTAAAATATATACATACACACACACAAAATACTGCTTATAACTGTAGTGCTACCCTTTTAAAAGATAGGACTGATATAGCGGACTTTAACGGTACCAGTGAAGGACATCTAAACAAAATAATGCTAAATATCTTTATTACAAAATAGTTTAAAATATTATACAAATAAAATCAATTGATCAATATGCTCGATCATATGTAGATTATAGATCTGTTATTACAATGTCAAGAGGTTGACACATTTCACATCTTTGCTTCTTCGGGACCTTACATTCTTGACTTAAAACAGAGATCCTGTTCAGAAATAGAAAAGGGTACGAACATTATTTACATTTTGATTCGATGGGAGTGCAGCGTCGTCCATTTTAACATACTTACGTCTAAAAGGTGCCTGCATAAAATGACGTGCTAAGTGTCATGGGAGAACAATACAAAAACCAGTATCTTTAAACAAATCAATATAAGTAAAGTGGTCAGAAAGACCAAATATTTTATTCTGAAAAGTACCAATAAACGTGGAGTTGGTAGGTAATATTGAGTACCGAGATAGAGAAAAGGTTAAAGGCTAACCAAAATAATACAGTACTTACTTAACTACTTGCCAACCGGCCCATAGCTAAATGATGGCTACAGGGCGGTTGCATAACTCTGGGAGGGCATACAGTGACATCCTCCCAGAATCCCGCTCTCGCGCGCCCCCCCTGGGGCGCGCACCCAAGAACATCCGTGACCGCTGGGTTCAGAGGATCATCGGTAAATGGCCACTGATAGTGGCCGTTTACCACGTGATCGCTCCGTGAAACAAACCGGCGTCATGTCATGATGCCGGTTCCTCTCTCCCCTCTGTGTACCGATCTGTACAGTGCGAGGGGAGAGGGGGAGAGATCGGTGGCAGCAGCACTGTGGGTTGAATCTGTAGTGCCCACAGCGCTGCTCTGTGACACAGAGCCACATCCATCCATCCATCCATACCCAGCCATACCCAGCCATACTCAGCCATGCTCAGCCATGCTCAGCCATGCTTGGCTGTACTCGGCCTCTGTATGTGGCCAGGCTGTGGAAGTCTCACACATGTGGTATCACCGTACTCAGGAGGAGTAGGAGAATCTATTTTGGGGTGTAATTTTTGGTATGTACATGCCATGTGCTAGAAATATTGTATAAATGGACAACTTTGTGTTAAAAAATAAATAAAAATGCATTTTAACCACTTCCCGCCCGCCGGCCGTCATATAACATCCTTGACTTTGTGTGGGGATATCTGAATGATGCTTGCAGCTACAGGCATCATTCAGATATTAGCTTTTTCAGCCGGCGTTTCCTTACACCATAAGAATGATCATAGCGGCTTTTCCACTGCTTGATAATTTTTACAGGAGGCGAGAGGGGACATCCCCCTTCCCACCGCCCTCCGGTGCTTCTACCGACTCACCGCTACGATCGAAGCCAGGATGTTTTTTTAATTTTTTTTTATTTCAGGCTTCTTAGCCTAGAGGTGAGATGTGGGGTCTTTTTGACCCCATATCTCACTGTAAAGAGGACCTGTCATGCCATATTCCTATTACAAGGGATGTTTACATTCCTTGTAATAGGAATAAAAGTGATCAAAAAATTTATTTTTGGGAAAAAAGTGTCAAATTAAAATAAATAAAGTAAAATGAACAAAACATTTTTTTTTAAAGCGCCCCTGTCCCCGTACGCGAACGCATACATAAGTCCCGCCCACAAATGAAAATGGTGTTCAAACCACACATGTGAGGTAACGCTGCGAACGTTGGAGCAAGAGCAATAATTTTGGTCCTAGACCTTCTCTGTAACTCAAAACATGTAACCAGTGTGCAATTTTGAAGGGTGACATGTTAGGTATCTATTCACTTGGCGTAACTTCATCTTTCACATTATGCAAAAACATTGAGCTAACTTTACTTTTTTTTTTTAAAGCACAAGCTAAAAAGTTGCAACTACCACCATTGTATTCTCTAGGGTCTTTGCTAAAAAAAACATATATAATGTTTTGGGTTCTATGTAATTTTTTTAGCAAATAAATGATGATTTTTACATGTAGGAGAAAAATGTCAGAATTGGCCTGGGTGCTCCAGAACGCCTGAAGGTGCTCCCTGCATGTTTGGCCTCTGTATGTGGCCACGCTGTGTAAAAGTCTGGTATCGCTATACTCAGGAGTAATAGCAGAATGTGTTTTGGGGTGTAATTTGTGGTATGTATATGCTGTGTGTGAGAAATAACCTGCTAATATGAAATTTTTGAGAAAAAAAATCCTAATTTTGCAAAGAATTGTGGGAAAAAACAACAACTTCAAAAAACTCACCATGCATCTTTCCAAATACCTTGGAATGTCTTCTTTCCAAAAAGGGGTCATTTGGGGGGTATTTGTACTTTCCTGGCATGTTAGGTTCTCAAGAAATTAGATAGGCCACCAGTACTTCAGGTGTGATCATATTTCAGATATTGGCATCATAACTTGTGGACTCTATAACAAAGACCAAATAATATACACCAATTTGTACTTATTTTTCCCAAAGATATGTAGCAGTATAAATTTTGGCCAAAATTTATGAAGAAAACTTACTAATTTGCTAAATTTTATAACAGAAACAAAGAAACGTTCATTTTTTTTTCTTTCATAGCGCAAAAAATAAAAAACCCAACGGTGATTAAATACCACCAAAAGAAAGCTCTATTTGTGGGAAAAAAAAGGACAAAAATTTCATATGGGTACAGTGTTGTATTTTTTGTCATTCAAAATGTGAGGGCACCGAAAGCTGAAAATTGGTCTGGTTATGAAGGGGGTTTAAGTGCCCAGTGGTCAAGTGGTTAAGAATGACATTTTAAATGGAAAATGAGAGGGTTTACTCCAGCCACGAATCAGAGCCAGGAGATCCTGCAGTTACTCCATATATCATGTCCCTATATAATCCATAAAAGATGTAGAATGCATTTATATATTAAGTTATTTGGAATGGTTTATATTGTATGATTAATTACCACCTCCATAAGGACTATATTTATATTTCTTATCACGGATATATGGAAATACATCAGACACAATTATCGCACTAAATAATTTATATCACACTAGGATTCTATTATATAAATTTTCTTTAGTTTATGAATCAAATGAGCAGCGCCACACCTACTTCACTTTTCCTAATCCTTTAACCCCACTCAGGAGGCAACGGTTCTCTTTGATTCTTTTTATTTCTTATATTTTTTCCTGCTGGTACTTACTTCTTTTTGCGTGGAATCAAATACATTTTTCTCATATTCTATCCACATGGAACGCCAAACGTCTGTAACAGCTTGTAAACGCATGTAAACGCAGTAAGACACATTTAGCCACATTTCATTTACAGGCATTTCATTTTTGACTATTTAAAAAAAATCCTTCTAAACGCTAAACGCAGCTTTTAAACGTCGGTTACTATCTGTCAGGTGTGGAGATGCGCCCCATCTCACAGGTGCATATAAGCAGCACATGCCTGATTTTGGCAGGGATGCTAATTGCACACCTGTGGGCTGGGTTCACAAACATCCCAGGAAATGCAGTCAGTGCTCAGACCTGGAGACGGCTCCGCCCAGCAGACAGGAAGTCTGGCCAGGAGGTTGGGAGAGTTCCAGGAGATAGAGACAGGAGCCTAAGACTGGAGGTGGCAGTCTGAAGCAGGCAGGTGTAGCCTGCGACTAAAGCAGCACGAAGCTGACAATGAGTAAGCCACAGAGGGGAGACAATGAGTAAGCCAGGAGGCTATCGTTTGGTTATGCAGTGATGGTGGAGCGAGGGAAGGTTTCTGTTGATTTGAACTTTTTTTCGTTTCCTTTAAATAAAAGTGGGCTGCCATGCCCTAAAACACAAGTCTGGAGTGGCACGTTTCTGAAAAATCGCATGCACCACTTGTAGCTAATCACCCCGGATCGTCACACAGGTTAAATCGTTCAGGAGAGGTTGTAAAATGTCCCATGTACATTAAGCCTTAGTGTAACTCCTTTTTTTAAAACATTGAAAACATTTAAAATACAAAAAAAATAAAAAACAAGTGTATAAAAGGCAACTGGAGATAGCTAATAACCAGTAAAAGTGGTACTTTACTTTTTAATATGCTCACACAGGTGCAATTTAAGTACAAAATATTGCTCCTTTCCTAGGTTTACTTAGGCTACAGGAAAATATCAAGAACGTAATGATTAAAGCGTTCTTTTCAACTAAAAGCAAGCATCCTTCTTTAATAAACAAACCCCCTGTCTTACAGCTTTATTAAGATATTCCCTCTGTCCAAGCCTACCCCATTTGCTGGAAGATGGATCTGCTTCTATGCTACACAAATATTGCAAAGCCTCTGACGGAGTTTATCTTATTAGAGATGATTTAATACAGGCCTGTTCTAATGCCCTAATGCACAGCACCAAATCATTCAAAGTGAATAAAACAAGCAGCTCACATTTGTAAGGTCCATTTAAACGGCAGAACGTCAGGACTGTAAAATTATTTTGAAAGATGTACAGGCAGAAACCAAAAAAACCTTTTAATATTCCCATATGTAATCTTAATAGTTTCTGTGTATTATAGCATATTACAGGGTATAGTGTATTACAGCAAAAGACACATAGTAAATTAGCTATGGTATTTTAACCAGCCTGTGGGGAAGACAGCGATTTGCATGTTTCAGAGATAAGCTTTGTGAGCCATTGGGTGAGTTTAGTGTAAGTGCCAATAAGTCAATAAGAAGATTAGTAAATTCCAAATAGTGGGGTGGTGGTTCAGTTACTGCTCCGCTTGTTTTAAAAGGAACGATGATTCTTAATGAATAATGCAGTTCATTATTTTGCCCAATGCAGTACACAGCAGCAGCAGACTAAATATTACTGCAATCTGCCTCATCGTTTTCATTATATGCCTCCTGTATAGGTCCTAAACGATAGAACATTACAAGCTAAGTAGCATTTACTCATATTACATAATATTACATTTCACTTGTGGTTTCCAAACTCTTCATTTCCTTTTAGCTGCTGATGGCATTATGTACCTTTGCTTTGCTGCAACACACAGTGACCTGTCAGACCTAAAAGTTCTTTTATACTTTAATACTATTAGCTTTATGTAATTCCGGTGAAAATGTTCTTTTCAATGTTATATAAGTGGAAAGAGTTTTTTTTTTTATTATAACCAAGGACTATCAAGTCATTTAATGCTGAACACCAGAAAAGTAGCTGAATAAATAGTTGAAATTATATATATATATATATATATATATATATATATATATATATATATATATACACACACACAGTATCTCACAAAAGTGAGTACACGTCTCACATTTTTGTAAATATTTTATTATATCTTTTCATGTGACAACACAGAAGAAATGACACTTTGCTACAATGTAAAGTAGTGAGTTTACAGCTTGTATTACAGTGTCAATTTGCTGTCCCCTCAAAATAACTCAACCCACAGCCATTAATGTCTAAACCGCTGGCAACAAAAGTGAGTACACCCCTAAGTGAAAATGTTTTGTTTGGCCACCATTATTTTCCAGCACTGCCTTAACCCTCTTGGGCATGGAGTCCTCTTCCACTCCTCCATGACGACATCACAGAACTGGTGGATGTTAGATACCTTGCGCCCTCCACCTTCCGTTTGAGGATGCCCCACAGATGCTCAATAGGGTTTAGGTCTGGAGACATGCTTGGCCAGTCCATCACCTTCACCCTCAGCTTCTTTAGCAAGGCAGTGGTAATCTTGGAGGGGTGTTTGAGGTCATTATCATGTTAGAATACTGCCTTGTGGCCCAGTTTCCGAAGGGAGTGGATCGTGCTCTGCTTCAGAATTTGTCACAGTACGTGTTGGCATTCATGGTTCCTTCAATAAACTGTAGCTCCCCAGTTCCGGCAGAACTCATGCAGCCCCAGACCATGACACTCTCACCACCATGCTTGGCTGTAGGCAGGACACACTTGTCTTTGTACTCCTCACCTGGATGCCCCCATACACACTTGACACCATCTGAACCAAATACGTTTATCTTGGTCTCATCAGACCACAGGACATGGTTCCAGTAGTCTATGTCCTTAGTCTGCTTGTCTTCAGCAATCTGTTTGTGGGCTTTCTTGTGCATCATCTTTAGAAGAGGCTTCCTTCTGGGATGACAGCCATGCAGACCAATTTGATGCAGTGTGTGCTGTATGGTCTGAGCACTGACAGGCTGACCCCCCCACCCCTTCAACCTCTGCAGCAATGCTGGCAGCACTCATAAGTCTATTTCCCAAAGACAACCTCTGGATATGATGCTGAACATGTGCACTCAACTTCTTTGGTCGACCATGGCGAGGCCTGTTCTAAGTGGAACCTGTTCTGTTAAACCGCTGTATGGTCTTGGCCACCATGCTGCAGCTTAGTTTCAGGGTCTTGGCAATCTCCTTATAGCCTAGGCCAACATTTTTTTTTCAGATCCTCTGAGTTCTTTGCCATGAAGTGCCATGTTGAACTTCCAGTGACCAGTATGAGAGAGTGAGAGCGATAACACCAAATTGAACACATATTGCAAATATGTTATTATATCTTTTCATGTGACAACACCGAATAAATTACACTTTGCTACAATGCGAAGTAGTGAGTGTACAGCTGGTATAACAGTGTAAATTTGCTGTCCCCTCAAAATAACTCAACATACAGCCATTAATGTCTAAACCGCTGGCAACAAAAGCAAGTACATCCCTAAGTGAAAGTGTCCAAATTGGGCCCAATTAGCCATTTTCCCTCCTCGGTGTTATGTGACTCGTTAGTGTTACAAGGTCTCAGGTGTGAATGGGGAGCAGGTGTGTTAAATTTGGTGTTATCACTCTCACTCTCTCATACTGGTCACTGGAAGTTCAACACGGCACCTCATGCTGTCACACTTTGAGTGACAATTGCGCGGTCATGCAATGCTGTACCCAAATGACATTTTTATCATTTTTTTCACACAAATAGAGCTTTCTTTTGGTGGTATTTAATCACTACTGGGGTTTTTATTTGTTTCTAAACAAACAAAAAGCAAACAGGTAATTTTTCTCCTTCATTGATATGCGCTGATGAGGCTGCACTGATAGTCTGCGCTGATGGGCACTTATAGCCACAGATAAGGTGGCACTGATAGGTACAGATAAGGTGGCAGTGATGAGGTGGCACTAATGGGCCCTGATAGGTGGCACTGATTCTTTATATGGCCATTATGGTCTGTCCTCCCTTTTTTACTGTTTGTATACTTAAAGAATTTCTTGGGATTTTTTTTTGCTCTCCTCCACTGTGTCACATTCGTGTTTTATCTTAGCCTCCCTAATTGCACCCTTACATATCTTGTTGCATTCTTTGTAAAGTCTGAATGCTGGTGATGATCCATCTGCCTTGTATTTTTTTAAGGCCTTCTCCTTTGCTTTTATATGCATTTTTACATTAGAGTTAAGCCATCCAGGACTTTTGTTTGCTCTTTTAAATTTATTTCCCAATGGGATGCACTGACTAAAGCCCTTATTTAATATGCTCTTAAAGCAAACCCATCTCTCCTCTGTGTTCTTTGTTTCTAAGATTTTATCCCAATTTATATCTTCTAGCAAGGTTCGTAGTTTAGGGAAGTTGGCTCTTTTGAAATTAAGTGTCTTTGTGTTCCCCTTGTGTTTCCTATTTGTGTGATTTATACTGAAGCCAATTTACCTGTGATCGCTTTTTCCTAAATTGCCCTGTATTTCCAGATCCATGATCAGGTCTGTATTGTTTGTGATCAGTAGATCTAGTAATGACTTGTTTCTAGTTGGTGTGTCTACCATCTGACCCATGAAATTGTCCTGCAAGACATTTAGGAACTGACAAGCCTTAGACAAATGAGTGGTTCCCTCTGCTAAGTCTATGTCTGGATAATTAAAATACCCCATTATGATAACACTTCCCATCCTTGCTGCTAATCCAAATTGGGATAGGAGGTCACTTTTCCCTTTCTCCCTCAGGTTAGGGGGCCTATAGCATACTCCCAGAATTTTTTTCTCCTCACCTTCATCCCTTTGGAGCTCTACCCATAAGGATTCCACCTCCTCCCTAGCACCTTTATTAATGTCATCTCTCACATTCACACTATTCTTGATATATAGGCATACCCCTCCCCCTTTTTTACCCTCTCTATGCCTGCGATAAAGGGAATACCCTTGAATGGTTGCCAGCTAGGGATGAGCTGAACACCCCCTGGTCCGGTTCGCACCAGAACATGCGACCAGGCAAAAAATTTGACGAACAAGCAAACACTGTTAAAATCTATGGGACACAAACATGAAGAATCAAAAGTGCTAATTTTAAAGGCTTATATGTAAGTTATTGTCATAAAAAAAAGTGTATGGGTACGGCTGTTTTTTCAGGAGCAGTGATTTTAATAATCCTTAAAGTGAAACAATAAAAATGAAATATTCTTTTAACTATCGTGCCTGGGAGGTGTCCTTAGTATGCCTGTAAAATAGCGCATAGTTCCCGTGTTTAGAACAATACCAAAGGAAAAAAAACGGAAAATTGTATACTCACCTTTCTGTAATTTTCCTTTCCTGTCCCATCTTCATGGCAGCACACACTGGGTTGTGACTCTGCCCCCACAACCTGACATGATTGGTTAACTATAAATTTGAAGGAGAGGCACCCCACTTCATTCTCTGTAGCTTTCACCTAAAGAATCTAAAAGCAAAACCCCCCCTAGTGGTGGACTTTTTAGGCACATAGAAAGTAGAATAGTATCGCAATACAAATATAGTTTATTAGGTGTATACATAAAAACATATTAGTCATATAACATGTAACATCCAGAATGCATCTGTAGTGTGTAACATCAATGTACATACAATAGTGTGAAATACTCTTGCACCCAACGTGTTTCGGAGTGTGCTTATCTCCTTCCTCAGGGGTGAGTGTAAGCAAGAGAATTTTTAACCACTTCCCGACCGCCCCCTGTATATATACGTCGGCAGAATGGCACGTACAGGCAGAATCACGTACCTGTACGTGACATTCTTCCGGCGGTTGGGGGGTCCGATCGGACCCCCCTCCGCCGGCGGGGACGGTCGGGATGGCTTCAGAAGCGATGCGGGACGAGGTAACGGCCAGTCGTTTCTGGCCACCCCCTCCCGATCGCTCTGGCCAATGAGATTCGTCCGCTTCCTTCCCCTTCCTGTGTAATTGTAAACACAGGCAAGGGGAAGTGATGTCACGCTCCTCGTGTCGGTCTTTCTGACCGGGACGCCGAGCGGAGAAGACATCAAGTAAGTGCACAAACACTACACTGACACCAGGCACACATAGGCACACATTTCACCCCCCTGTCACCCCCTGATCACCCCCCAGATCACCCCCTGCCCCCCCAGTCACAGTGTCACTGATTGCAGTGATCATTTATTTTACTGATCACTGCATTTAGTGTCAGTGTGACTGCAATAACTGTCAGGGCAGTTAGTTTTAGGCCCCTTTAGGTCCAAGGTAGCCCCCTACCCCCCCCCCCCAATAAAGGTTTAACCCCTTGATTGCCCCCTAGGTAACCCTTTCACCCCCTTTTGCCAGTGTCACTAAGCGATCGTTTTTTTTGATCGCTCTATTAGTGTCACTGGTGCCGCTAGGTAGCCAGTTTTTTTTTTAGGTAACCGCCAGGTTTATATAGGATTATAAATAGGTTTATAGGTCAGGTACCCCCATATTACAACCTAAATAAAGGTTTTAACCCCTTGATTGCCCCTAGAGTTAACTCTTTCACCAGTGATCACAGTATAAGTGTCACTGGTGACGCTGGTTAGCCAGTTAGTTATTTAGTTATTTAGGTTCCCCGTCAGGTTTTTATATAGTGTCAGGTACCCCCATATATTACCTAATAAAGGTTTTAACCCCCTGATTGCCCCTAGTTAACCCTTTCACCAGTGATCACCGTATAACTGTTACGGGTGACGCTGGTTAGTTAGCTTGTTTTTTTATACTGTCAGGGCACCCGCCATTTATTACCCAACTATCGGTTTAACCCCCTGATCGCCCGGCGGGTGATATCAATTAGGTGTTAGGGTCAAATAAGGTCTGCGTCGCCCCAGGTTAGTGCCAGTACCGCAAACACCCACGCGCAAAGCATACACCTCCCTTAGTGGTATAGTATCTGAACAGATCAATATCTGATCTGATCAGATCTATACTAGCGTCCCAGCAGTTTAGGGTTCCAAAAAACGCATTGTTAGCGGGATCAGCCCAGATACCTGCTAGCACCTGCGTTTTCCCCCCTCCGCCCAGCCCAGCCCAGCCCACCCAAGTGCAGTATCGATCGATCACTGTCACTTCCAAAACACTAAGCACACATAACTGCAGCGTTCGCAGAGTCAGGCCTGATCCCTGCGATCGCTAACAGTTTTTTTGGTAGCGTTTTGATTCAGTTGCCAGCAGCCTAGGAGCTTTTTTTCCTGTGAATCTCACTAGTGTACTACTAAATTTAGAGCCCAAAATGGCAAATCGCAAGTACACTAGTGAACAGGCCTACTTGTTTCTGAGTATGTCAGATAGTGAAGAGGAGGTCACTCATCTGTCAGAATCAGGCTCAGAATACGATCCAGTAGACGACAGCGGCTCCATGACAGATAGCTCTGGCGACGAAGGTGTGGTCCCTGCTAAGGTCAGGCGTACCCGATCCCGATCTTCTGATGTTGTTGAGGTGCAGGAACCGCAGGTCTCTCGTATGGAGCAGAGAAGTACTAGCGCCGCTATTCCTTCTGGTGAACTGGCAAGCACCAGCGGCCTAGTACACCCTGGACGTAGTCAAACCAGCACTGCAGTAACACTTGGTGACGTGGCGAGTCCCATAAGTGCAGTTCAAGCTGGCGAGGTGGCAAGCACAAGTAGTGTCCCGCTGCCACCAAGAAGAAGACAAAGGCAGGTCCGTCGATCACATAGTGTCCTTCCTGCAGAATTCGCCAATCCTGATTGGGTGCCCACCACTTCTGCAGAACCCGTACTTCCCCCATTCACTGGCCAACCCGGTATTCAGGTGGAAACAGCTGATTTTAAGCCATCCGATTTTTATTCGCTGTTTTTCACGGAAGATCTCTATAGATCTATTGTGGACCAAAGTAATATATACGCTGGTCAACACATCGCCGCTAATCCCCAAGTGCCTTCCCTTGCCAGAGATTGGAAACCAATTACGGTTTCCGAATTTAAGACCTTTCTGGGCCTTTCCCTCAACATGGGCATACACAAATTCCCGACTCTGAGGTCTTATTGGTCCACCTCACCGCACCACCATATGCCCGTGTTCTCTGCCTCCATGTCCAGGGCACGATACGAACAGATCTTGCGGTTCATGCACTTCAGTGACAATGAACTTTGTCGTCCTCGTGGAGACCCTGAATTTGATCGGCTCTACAAAATTCGGCCCCTTATAAACCACTTCAACCAATGTTTTGCAGCCTTGTTTACGCCCAATCAAGTTGTCTGCGTTGACGAGTCCCTGATTAAGTTTTCTGGCCGCTTGTCTTTCAAACAGTTCCTTCCCAGCAAGCGTGCCAGATACGGGGTCAAGCTCTACAAGCTCTGTGACAGGGCAACAGGCTATACGTGGAGCTTTTCGGTTTATGAGGGAAAAGATAGTCACGTAGAGCCGGAGAACTGTCCAGATTACATAGGGAGCGCTGGCAAGATAGTGTGGAACTTGGTGTCACCCTTATTCGGAAAGGGGTACCACTTGTACGTGGACAATTATTACACGAGCGTGCCACTGTTTAGTCACTTGTTTGATCATCAGATTGGAGCATGTGGCACCGTGCGACCTAATCGCCGGGGCTTTCCCCAGCGGCTTGTAGATTCCCGTCTTAGGCTGGGGAGAGAGCCTGCTTGAAGTGTAATAACTTGCTCGCTGTGAAGTGGAGGGATAATAGGAATGTTTTCGTTCTTACCTCCCTTCATGCAGACACGACAGTCCAAATTCGTACGGCGGCTGGTGTTGTGACGAAACCCCTCTGTATCCACGAATACAACCTTAATATGGGGGGGGTGGACCTCAACGACCAGTTGTTGGCGCCGTACCTAGTTGTCCGTAAGGCTAGACGCTGGTACAAAAAAGTGTCTATTTATTTATTCCAATTGGCTTTGCTGAATGCTCATGTGCTATACGGAGCTTCAGGCGGGACGTTACCCTTCCTTGAATTCCAGGGAGCGGTTGTCATGGAACTCCTGTATCCAGGCGATTCCACACCTCACCATCCCCTACCAAATGCAGTAAGCCGGCTGCATGAGAGGCATTATCCTCATGTCCTCCAGAGTACCCCTACCCAACGAGCCCCCCAAAGAAGATGTCGTGTCTGTAGCAAGCGCGGATTTAGGCGTGACACCCGTTATTATTGTCCACGCTGTCCTGACAATCCTGGTCTCTGCGTTGGTGAATGCTTTGAACGCTACCACGAACTAGTGAGGTATTAGCGTAGGGTACAGCATTTCACAGGCTAGGATACACTTTCACAGGGTCTCAAGAATGCCATCGCATTTTGAGACCCGACCGTTGCAGTTAAAATTATAGTTACAGGGTCTCAAGAATGCCATCGCATTTTGAGACCCGACCGTTACAGTTAAAATTATAGTTATTGTTTAAAAAAAAAGTGTAAAAAAAAAAAAAAAAAAAAAAAAGTACAAAAAAAAAAAAACCCCAAAAAAAATATAAAAAAAAAAAAAACCAAAAATAGTTGTCGTTTTATTGTTCTCTCTCTATTGTTGCTCTTTTTTACTCTATTCTATTCTGCAATGTTTTATTATGTTTTTTATCATGCTTGCTTTTCAGGTATGTTTTATTGTTAACCATTTTTTTGTTTTCAGGTGCGCCATTCAGTTGCAGCGCGGATTTATTTATCTTGACAGCAACAGCGTTTGCTCCCACGATACATAAAGCCGCGACTCCAACACTGTAGGAGGTGATTTCACCACCACAGTTAAAAAAAAGAGCATATATGCCGAAGCATGGGGGCAGCAGAGGGCGGAGGAGCGATTTTGCTCCTAATGCCACGTACATACGGTCGAAAAAAGTCCGACCATGTGTACGTGGCATAACTTTTTTGCGGGAGGATGCCCCCATGCTTCGGCATATATATATTTTAGGCACCGGTTGCGTTAACAAAATGTTTTATTTTTTACTATGTTTTTTTTTTGGTATTTGCTTTGCAGGTATGGTATGGTAAGGTCTTACTGTTATACTCTAATGTTACTTTGTTTTAATGTTAACCATTATTTGCTTAGCAGGTACGCCATTCAGTTGCAGCGTGGATTTATTTATCTTGACAGCAACAGCGTTTGCTCCCACGATACATAAAGCCGCGACTCCAACGCTGTAGGAGGTGATTTCACCACCACAGTTAAAAAAAAGAGCATATATGCCGAAGCATGGGGGCAGCAGAGGGCGGAGGAGCGATTTTGCTCCTAATGCCACGTACATACGGTCGAAAAAAGTCCGACCATGTGTACGTGGCATAACTTTTTTGCGGGAGGATGCCCCCATGCTTCGGCATATATATATTTTAGGCACCGGTTGCGTTAACAAAATGTTTTATTTTTTACTATGTTTTTTTTTTGGTATTTGCTTTGCAGGTATGGTATGGTAAGGTCTTACTGTTATACTGTAATGTTACTTTGTTTTAATGTTAACCATTATTTGCTTAGCAGGTACGCCATTCAGTTGCAGCGTGGATTTATTTATCTTGACAGCAACAGCGTTTGCTCCCACGATACATAAAGCCGCGACTCCAATGCTGTAGGAGGTGATTTCACCACCACAGTTAAAAAAAAGAGCATATATGCCGAAGCATGGGGGCAGCAGAGGGCGGAGGAGCGATTTTGCTCCTAATGCCACGTACATACGGTCGAAAAAAGTCCGACCATGTGTACGTGGCATAACTTTTTTTGCGGGAGGATGCCCCCATGCTTCGGCATATATAAATGGTGCATGTATGCCCATCATTAGAAGTGGGTGGATGAAGGGAGGTATTCTAATGGTGGGCATACCCACCGCGCCATTGGGAAATTGGGAAAGCATTTTATCACACCGATCTTGGTGTGGTCAGATGCTTTGAGGGCACAGGAAAGATCTAGGGTCTAATAGACCCCAATTTTTTCAAAAAAAGAGTACCTGTCACTGCCTATTGCTATCATAGGGGATATTTACATTCCCTGCGATAACAATAAAAATGACAACTAAGAAAAAAAAAATGGAAGGAACAGTTTAAAAATAAAATAAAAAAGCTAAATAAAAAGAAAAACTAAAAAAAAAAAAAAAAAAAAAAGCACCCCTGCCCCCCCTTCTTTTGCGCAAAGGCGAACACAAGCGTTGGTCTGGCGTCATATGTAAACAGCAATTGCACCATGCATGTGAGGTATCACCGCGAAGGTCAGATCGAGGGCAGTAATTTTAGCAGTAGACCTCCTCCGTGAATCTAATGTGGTAACCTGTAAAGGCTTTTAAAGGCTTTTAAAAATGTATGTAGTTTGTCGCCACTGCGTGTTTGTGCGCAATTTTAAAGCATGTCGTGTTTGGTATCCATGTACTCGGCCTAAGATCATATTTTTTATTTCATCAAAAATTTGAGCAATATAGTGTGTTTAAGTGCATTAAAATAAAAAAAAGTGTATTTTTTCCACAAAAAATGCGTTTGAAAAATCGCTGCGCAAATACTGTGTGGAAAAAAAAAAATGCAACACCCACCATTTTAATCTGTAGGGCCTTTGCTTTAACAATATATATAGTGTTTGGGGGTTCAACGTAATTTTCTTGCAAAAAAAAATATGTTTTCATGTAAACAAAAAGTGTCAGAAAGGGCTTTATCTTCAAGTGGTTAGAAGAGTGGGTGACGTGTGACATAGGCTTCTAAATGTTGTGCATAAAATGCCAGGACAGTTCAAACCCCCCCCAAATGACCCCATTTTGGAAAGTAGACACCCCAAGCTATTTGCTGAGAGCAATGTTGAGCCCATTAAATATTTTTTTTTTTGGTCCCAAGAGATTGAATAATGAAAAAAAAAAAAAAATAATATTTTTTTTTACAAAAACTTGTCACTAAATGATATATTGCTCAAACATGCCATGGGCATATGTGGAGATACACCCCAAAATACATTCTGTTGCTTCTCCTGAGTACGGGGATACCACATGTGTGGGACTTTTTGGGAGCCTAGCCGCGTACGGGACCCCAAAATCCAAGCACCGCTTTCAGGCTTTCTAAGGGTGTAATTTTTTTATTTCACTCCTCACTGCCAATCACAGTTTCGGAGGCCATGGAATGCCCAGATGGCACAAACCACCCCCAAATGACCCCATTTTGGAAAGTAGACACCCCAAGCTATTTGCTGAGAGGTATGGTGAGTATTTTGCAGATCTCGCTTTTTGTCACAATGTTTTGAAAATTGAAAAAAATTTATTTTCTTTACTTTCTTCATTTTCAAAAACAAATTAAAATTTTTTCTTTACTTTCTTCATTTTCAAAAAAACATGAGAGGTGTAAAATACTCACCATGCCTCTCAACAAATAGCTTGGGGTGTCTACTTTCCAAAATGGGGGCATTTGGGGGGGTTTTGTGCTTGGGGTGTCTACTTTCCAAATGGGGTCATTTGGGGGGGTTTTGTGCAATTTTGGCATTTTATGGCCTTCGAAACTGTGATAGGTAGTGAGGAGTGAAATCAAAAATTTACACCCTTAGAAATGCTGAAGGTGGTGCTTGGGTTTCGGGGCCCCGTACGCGGCTAGGCTCCCAAAAAGTCCCACACATGTGGTATCCCCGTACTCAGGAGAAGTGGCAAAATGTATTTTGGGGTGCAATTCCACATATAACCATGGCATGTGTGAGCAATATATCATTTAGTGACAACTTTTTGAATACATTTTTTTTTTTTTTTTTTTTTTTGTCTTTATTCAATCACTTGGGACTAAAAAAAAAAATATTCAATGGGCTCAACATGCCTCTCAGCAAATAGCTTGGGGTGTCTACTTTCCAAAATGGGGTCATTTGGGGGGGTTTTGTGCCATCTTGGCATTTTATGGCCTTCAAAACTGTGATAGGTAGTGATAGGTAGTGAGGAGTGAAATCAAAAATTTATGCCCTTAGAAATCCTGAAGGCGGTGCTTGGTTTTCGGGGTCCCGTATGCGGATAGGCTCCCAAAAAGTCCCACACATGTGGTATCCTCGTACTCAGGAGAAGCAGCAGAATGTATTTTGGGGTGTAATTCCACATATGCCCATGGCATGTGTGGGCAATATATCATTTAGTGACAACTTTGGGCAAAAAAAAAAAAGTTTGTAATATTCCCTCAACTTGTGGCAAAATATAAAATATTCCATGTACTCAACATGCCTCTCAGCAAATAGCTTGGGGTGTCTACTTTCCAAAATGGGGTCATTTGGGGGGGTTTTGTGCTATTTTGGCATTTTATGGCCTTCAAAACTGTGATAGGTAGTGAGGAGTGAAATCAAAAATTTGCACCCTTAGAAACCCTGAAGGCGTTGATTGGGTTTCGGGGCCCCGTGCGCGGCTAGGCTCCCAAAAAGTCCCACACATGTGGTATCCCCATACTCGGGAGAAGCAGCAAAATGTATTTTGGGGTGCATCTCCACATATAACCATGGCATGTGTGAGCAATATATCATTTAGTGACAACTTTATGAAAAAAAAATTTTTTTTTTTTTTTTTTTTGTCTTTATTCAATCCCTTGGGACTAAAAAAAAAAATATTCAATGGGCTCAACATGCCTCTCAGCAAATAGCTTGGGGTGTCTACTTTCCAAAATGGGGTCATTTGGGGGGGTTTTGTACTTCCCTGCCATTTTAGCACCTCAAGAAATGAGATAGGTAGTCATAAATTAAAAGCCGTGTAAATTCCAGAAAATGTACTCTAGTTTGTAGACGCTATAACTTTTGCGCAAACCAATAAATATACGCTTATTGGCAGTTTTTTTACTAAAGACATGTGGCTGAATACATTTTGGCCCAAATGTTTGACTAAAATTGAGTTTATTAGATTTTTTTTATAACAAAAAGTAGAAAATCTCTTTTTTTTTCAAAATTTTCGCTCCTTTTCCGTTTATATCGCAAAAAATAAAAATCACAGAGGCAATCAAATACCATCAAAAGAAAGCTCTATTTGTGGGAAGAAAAGGACGCAAATTTCGTTTGGTTACAAAATTGCATGACCGCGCAATTACCAGTTAAAGTAGTGCAGTGCGAAATTGAAAAAAGACCTCTGGTCCTTTGGCTGCCAAATGGTCCGGGGCTGAAGTGGTTAAAAACAACACAGAAAAGGTAAGTCTGCCAGATAAGTTCTCGACTCCAAAAATCTCTTAAGCCCCATACACACGCTCGGATCCTGTAAAGTAATAAAAATATAACAAAATTGGGTGGGTGCAAGAAAAAAAGTAGCATTTTATTTAATCATATAGCTATAGAATTAGCCCGGATAACGGATCTTCCGAAATCCACTGTAGATAATTGGGCCGAGTCCACCCTATAGTGGGACATTAATGTATGCCTGGAGGACCAGGTCACTGCCCTGCAGATTGTCTCCGGCGAAACCCTGCAATATGTTGCCCATGAAGCTGCCACTGCCCTTGTTGAGTGAGCTCTAATGCCTCCAGGTATCGTCAGATTTTGAATGTCATAGGTTTTGATTGACTTGACCAACCATGATGTGATGATGCAAGATAATGCCATGTGACCCTTTCTGCTTCCATGAAGAATCACCAATAGATTATCCGTTTCCCTAAAAGAAGCTGTAGCTGTCAGGTAACTGCCAATAGTGGATTTTATATCCAAGGCATGTGGTTGCCCCTGTTCATTGGTAAAGATTGGAAGATTGATCTCCTGGTTGTAATGAAAAGATGTTGCCACCTTCAGAGTAAAGCGGTCTGACAGTTTCAGTACCACCCTGTCTGGAAAAAATACCACGTAGGGCTCTGTAATCATTAAAGCTTGCATCTCCGAGACTCTTTTAGCTGAGGTGATGGTGATGAGAAATGTTAACTTTAGCATTAGGTTCCACAGTGAGATAGAGTCAGCCGGATGAAAGAGAGGATTTGAAAGAGTGTTCAGGACTACTGATAAATTCTATGCTGCAAACGTTGGTCTTCTTGGAGGCCTGATCTTCTCACATGCCCTCATAAACTGAACCAGAAGAGGATGTGAGGCCCATCTGAAGCCCGTTTTTGCAGATAAAGCTGAAACTTTCACTTTAATGCCGCGTACACACGAAGGGACTATCCCGCGGGATTGTCTGCTGGACTCGAGTCCGCCGGACAATCCCCTCGTGTGTGGGCGCCGGGTGACTTTTTGGCGCCAAAAGTCCGGCGGACTAGGTTTTAAGTTTTGTTTTAAAATTATCCGCTGGACTTGGCAGTCCGGCGGACAATCCCGCCGTTAGTACGCTAGTACGCCGGACTTTTGAAATGAACGGACTTGCCGCTCATCGGAAAGTCCGTTCATTTAGCACGTGACTTCAGGTAGACGGAGCTAGTGAAGGCAGTGAATGCCGCCGCGCTAGCCCCGTCACCTGGCATGGATTTAAAGGGAACCCCCACGCCGAAAAAACGGCGTAGGGGTCCCCCCCAAATCCATCTCAGACCCTTATCCGTCGCTGTCTCTGGCCGGAATGCCAGAGCCGCGCTGTGCTGGGACTTATATAGGGACAAGGGGACAGGGTCACATGCTCATGTCACATGGTGACCCCGCCCCCTTGTGATGTCACAGTCCCGGAGGATGCTGGGACTGTGACATCACAAGGGGGCGGGGTCACCATGTGACATGAGCATGTGACCCTGTCCCCTTGTCCCTATATAAGACCCAGCACAGCGCGGCTCTGGCATTCCGGCCAGAGAGAGCGACGGGTCAACATCGGAAGAAGAAGGTGCCGGCGGCGCGGAAAACGACGACCGCGGCAAGAACAGAAGAGACCCCGGAAGACCTCCGAAGGCAGATCGAGACCCCCAGACGACGGCGAAGAAGGTAGCCGGCCTCCTCTGCTCGGTAAAAGAGCTAGGTAAATGGCGGAGGAGTCCGGCGAGAAGCCTCCCAAGACAGAAGAAGACCCCCGGAGAAGTGCAATAAAATCTTTTTTCTAAATTGTGTGTTTTTTTTTCTTTATATTTTACACCTTAGGTGAATGGGTAGGGGTACATCGTACCCCATAGTCATTCACATAGGGTGGGGGGCCGGGATCTGGGGGCCCCCTTATAAAAGGGGGCTCCCAGATTCCGATAAGCCCCCCGCCTGCAGAGTCATTTAAAACTGCATGCGACTTTAATGAATTGTCGGATCCCTGCAATATAGATAAAAATCATTGAAAAAAACGGCATGGGTCTGGTATGAATATTAAGGTGAACTCTGCACAAAAAAAAATGTGTGGGGGTCCCCCAAAATCCATACCAGAACCTTCAGGTCTGGTATGGATATTAAGGGGAACCCTGCACCAAAATAAAAAAAATGGCGTAGGGGTCCCCCCCAAAATCCATACCAGACCCTTATCCGGTCAGCACGCAACCTGTCAGGCTGCAGGAAAAGGGGGGGGGGGACAAAAAAGCACCTCCCCTCCTGAAACATACCAGGCCACATGCCCTCAACATGGAGAGGATGCGTTGGGGTCCCCCCAAATCACCTTGTCCCCATGTTGATGGGGACAAGGGCCTCATCCCCCCAAACCCTTGCCCGGTGGTTGTGGGGGTCTGCGGGCGGGGGCTTATAGAAATCTGCAAGCCCCCTTTAACAAGGGGACCCCCAAATCCCATCCCCCCATGTGAATGGGTAATGGGTACATTGTACCCCTACACATTCACCAAAAAAAGTGTCAAAATGGTAAAAATGACAGTAGACATGACTGTGATGTCCATTCATCTTCGATCACAGCGTCCGATGACCTGAGAAAAAACGGGTGACGTCAGAGGATGGCGGGACATTAGTTTACATCACTGTATGGCCCCGCCCTCAGCTATATAACAGCTGTCATTGCAAAAGAGGCTTCAGTCGGTGGGAGCCTCCCATGGAGGCGGAGTTATTCCTTATTTTTTTTCTATGGTTGTCGGACACTGTGATCAAAGGTGAATGGACATCGCGGGACAGTTTTTAATTTTTTTTTAATAAGGACACGTCCCAAATTGTCTACTGTCATTTTTGTAATTTTGACACTTTTTTTGGTGAATGTATCGGGGTACCATATTTGGGGGTCCCCTTGTTAAAAGGTGCTTCCAGATTCTGATAAGCCCCCTGCCCACAGACCCCCACAACCACCGGGCAAGGGCTGTGGGGATGAGGCCCTTGTCCCCATCAACATGGGGACAAGGTGCTTTTGGGGGCCCCAAAGCATCCTCCCTATGTTGAGGGCATGTGGCCTGGTACGGTTCAGGAGGGGGAGCTCTCTCGTCCCTCCCCCTTTTCCTGTGGCCTGCTAGGTTGCATGCTCGGATAAGGGTCTGATATGGATTTTAGGGGGACCCCTACACCTTTTTTTTTTTTAATTTGGTGCAGGGTTCCCCTTAATACCCATATCTCGCCCCTGAACACACATGTTGATGACGAAACGTTGGTTGGAGCCATGGGATGTGTGACATAGGACGCCTTAGATCCTGCTGAGAGGAAAGGTTTCTTTTAGTCTGTTTGGTCTATTGGGAGAAGGATTGCTTTGGATTACATATGCAGTGGAGTGCTATTTAAACTGGAAGGATCGTTTCTTTTGCCATCACCAGATTGCATTATATGTGTATAACCCATACACTGACGGTAAGGGTCAGTCCTATTGGGTGAAGGTGACGGGATCTATATTATTTCTTCTTAATTTCCACGGTGGATTTTTATCACTCCCTTCCTGGTGGACTTTGTTCTGTTTGATTTAATTTTTCTATCTATAGAGATGAATTTGGAAGAATGAACTTTATGTTTTAATATTTTATTATGTTTTGAGCGCTACACCCTTTACCCATAATACCCAGGGCCTGGTATGGATTTTAAGGGGACCCCCACACATTTCTTTCTTCATTTTGGTGCGGGTTCCCCTTAATATTCATACCAGACCCAAAGGGCTTGGAAATGGACTGGGGGGGGGGGCCATGCAGTTTTTTTCAATGATTTTTATCTATATTGCCGAGATCCCACAATTCATTACAGCTGCAAATAGTTTTAAATTACTTTTTTTCCTTTAGAGATGTAATTTTGCTGTGGTATTGTTCTAAACACAGGAAAAATGTGCTACTTTACAGGCATACTATAGACATCCCCCAGGCATGATATTTAAAGGAATATTTCATTTTATTGTTTTACTTTAACCACTTGCCGACCTGCGCACGACGATATACGTCGACAGAATGGCACGTACAGGCAGGAGGGCGTATATATAAGTCCCTCCTTTAGCCTGTCTGTGCCATCGGAAGCATGCCGGGACCCCCGGACTCGATCGCCGCGGGGACCCCCGCGATCGTCTCACGGGAAGGCTGAGCGGGGAGATGCCGAGATAAACAGCATCTCCCCATTCTGCCTAGCAACTAGTGACGCCGATCTCTGCTCCCTGTGATTGGAGCAGAGATCAGCATTCACTAGCTGACAGCCACGCCCCCCCACAGTAAGAAATACACCCCTAGGCATACTTAACCCTTACACTGCCCCCTTGTGGTTAACCCCTTCATTGCCAGTGTCATTTATACAGGAATTAATGCATTTAAATAGCATCAATTGCTGTAAAAATGACAATGGTCCCAAAAATGTGTCAAAAATGTCCGATGTGTCTGCCATAATGTCGCAGTCACAAAAAAAATCGCAGATCTCCGCCATTACTAATAAAAAAAAAACTATTAATAAAAATGCTATAAAACTATCCCCTATCTTGAAAATGCTATAACTTCTGCGCAAACCGATCAGTAATCGCTTATTGCGATTTTTTTTACCAAAAATATGTAGAAGAATACGTATCGGCCTAAACTGAGGAAAAAAAATGTTTTTTTATATATTTTTTGGGGATATTTATTATAGCAAAAAGTAAAAAATAATGCATTGTCCCTATATAAGACCCAGCACAGCGCGGCTCTGGCATTCCGGCCAGAGAGAGCGACGGGTCAACATCGGAAGAAGAAGAAGAAGAAGAAGAAGGTGCCGGCGGCGCTGAAAACGACGACCGCGGCAAGAACAGAAGAGACCCCGGAAGACCTCCGAAGGCAGATCGAGACCCCCAGACGACGGAGTCGACGACGAAGAAGGTAGCCGGCCTCCTCTGCTCGGTAAAAGAGCTAGGTAAATGGCGGAGGAGTCCGGCGAGAAGACCCCCCAAGACAGAAGAAGACCCCCGGAGCAGTGCAATAAAATATTTTTTTCTAAATTGTGTGTTTTTTTTTCTTTATATTTTACACCTTAGGTGAATGGGTAGGGGTACATTTTACATTATAAAAGGGGGCTCCCGGATTCCGATAAGCCCCCTGCCTGCAGACCCCGACAACCAACGGCCAGGGTTGTAGGGAAGAGGCCCTTGTCCTCATCAACATGGGGACAAGGTGCTTTGGGGTGGGGGGGCCGCACGGCCCCCCTTTCCCTAGGGCACCCCCCATGTTGAGGGCACGCGGTCTGGTACGGCTCAGGAGGGGGGCGCTCGCTCGCCCCCACCCCTTTCCTGGCCTGCCGGGCTGCGTGCTCGGATAAGGGTCTGAGATGGATTTGGGGGGACCCCCACGCAGTTTTTTCGGCGTGGGGATTCCCTTTAAATCCATGGCAGGTGACGGGGCTAGCGCGGCGGCATTCACTGCCTTCGCTAGCCCCGTCTACCTGCAGTTACGTTCTAAATGAACGGACTGCTCCGTGTGTGGGCAAGTCCGTTCATTTTCAAAAGTCCCGCAGACTTTTTCCCGCGGATTGTCCGCCGGAGAAGTCCGGGCGTGTGTGGGCAAGTCACACGCTCGGAAGTCCGGGCGTGTGTGGGCAAGTCCCCCCTCAGAAAGTCCGGTGGATTGTAGTCCGGCGGACAAAGTCCGAACGCGTGTACGCGGCATAAGGGTACTTGAGCTTGAAGAAATTCAAGGATTTGTGGTCTCAAGACCCTTTGAGAAAGTCACGTGATCAGTGACGCAATGCGTCAGGGAAGGAGCCAGGTGTCACTGTTGTGCTTCCGGTCGCGGCCGAGTCCGGAAGCTTCCTGTATCTTCATCGTTTTTAATCGCAAATTTAAATGTAAGTTACTACTTGTTTTTCAATAAATGTTTTTTGATATACTACACATTGGAGCCCCTTATCTCTTCCTCTGACCATATATTGAAAATCATTATCTGGAAATCGGAGCGCTGCTGTACCTTGGATCGTACACAGGGAGATTGAACGATTGATCGATACTATACACACATCGTTACTAGGCCTGTGGAAGCTGCTGTTGGAGGTGAGAGGCTGGGGGAAACAGTGGGGGGAACCCCGAATGGCACGGACCACACTTGATGCATGGATCAGCACGTTTTAAACACCAAATTGTCTACAGATAATTTTTGGAAGAACTATTAACTATTACCATTATAGTGGACCCATTTATAATTTATTCATCTTCAAGCCACTGGGACTTGGTGCTATATTATTCATTTATTCCTTTTTTTATTATTTATTTTTTATCATTATTTTTATTTTAATATTTTTTTCTCTTTAACTTCATTGGATGTGTTTGAAGTATTTTTCAGTCACGGATTTGTTGGTGGCACGGATTGCACTTTATATATATGTTATGCTTGTTTGCACAGTCTAAATTATTCACACAGGATTGAAAGATTGGTATTGCACAATATTAATTAGAGGAATTGCACCTTATGATATATCGGATGAATTGTGATTTTGAATATTACTGGATGAATTTCATTTGCAAATATTGCACATATATGGTTATTATTTGATGAATTTTATTTTTACAATTATTGCACATTATGGATTTTTACACATGAGGATTTTATTTAGCACTTTAGATTTAATATTAATATTATATTGATTTCATTTTTTTATAAGAATATTTGGAAGATCCATTTAGATATTTATATCATTTTATAGGAAGGGTAGCGCCACATACCATCTGAATTTATAATTACTTTATTGTGTGAGATCACTTTTATGCTGGCAGCTTCCCATTATATATTATGCCTCTGGACACAGTGGGTTCCAGTTATTCTGCTGAGCCATAGATGAGGACCTTTCACATATGTTATCGTAGGTGGCGTTAGTGGTGCACTTCCTAGCTTCCTAGCTTGAAGCAATGTTAAAACAACATCCTGGGAACAGCTCTGTTCTAACCTATTCCTCTCAACCTCCATGCCATTAGGTGTAGTTTCTCTGGAGCCGGATGAAAGAACTGCCCTTGGTAAAGTAAATCCCAAGTCACTGGGATTGGTCACTGGGGTCTTCTAGACTGAGCTGCAGTAAGATCGTGAACCAGGGTCTCCTCGGCCAAAAGGGAATCACTGCTATTACTGAGGCTGAAGACTTCCTGAGCCTGGAGAGGAACCTTGCAATTAGCGGAGTCTGTGAAAATATGTACCCCAGAAGAAAGTTTCATGGATGAAGAAGGCAGTCTACTCCCTCGGCTGATGGGTATGCCGCCCTCGACAGGAACCTCTGGCACTTGGTGTTCGTAGGTGTTGCGGCCAGGTCGATATCCGAGATTCCCCAAGTTTTGGTCAGAAGACTGAAGACTTGGTTTTTCAGAGACCATTCGTTGTTTGACAGGAACTCCCTGCTCAAACAATCTGCCAGTAGGTTCTGTGCTGCCAGAACGTACACAGCTCGCAGATCTGTTAGAAACAATTGAGCCCAATCCAAGGTGGGGCGAACTTCCTCCAATAATGTTTTGCTTCTGGTGCCTCCTTGCCTCTGAATGTATGCCACTGCCACATTGTGGTCCATTCAGATCAGGATGTTCTTTCCCTTCAAGGACGATCCAAAGGCTAGTAGGGCCTGAAAGGCTGCACTGAGCTCAAGAATATTTGATACTAAGCCCTGCGCGTGGAATCGCCATTGGCCCTGGGCCGCTTGGTTCTGGTAGTGAGCCCCCCATCCTTCCTGGCTGGCATCTGATGTGATCACTTCCGGTTCTGGGGGAACTAAAGGTCTGTGCTTCCTGAGGTTGCCGACATGCATCTACCACCATATTGACTGTTTCATGCTTTTGCGGGTGGAAATTGTCTGAAACATTGATGTTCCATTCCACTGATTGAGAAATGAGGTCTGCAGCGTTCTCATGTGCCATTGCACCCATTGGATCATTGGTAGAGTGGCAGACATGGAACCCAGGATGCTCAGACAGGCTCTGGCTGGAAGGAATGTTGTCATCATTAAATTCCTTATCTTTCGGATTAGAGGAACTACCTTTCCCAGAGGTAATCAGACATTGTTCGATAGGGTATCCAATTCTGCCCCTAGAAAGATCATATTTTGTTTGGGCTGCAGGTTGCTCTTTTCCCAGTTGATTAACCAACCGAAGCTCTGGAGTGTCGCGATTAGTACACCGCGATGATGGAGCAATGCTTCTCGGCTGTCTGCTAGGGGTAGAATGTCATCCAGATAATGATGCAGTCTCAGGTCTTTCTCCCTTAGAAATGCGATTACAGAAATTAGGGTCTTGGTAAAGGTTCTGGGGACAGAAGAGATGCTGAATGGTAGGCACTGAAATTGGAAATGCTGGTGATTGGCTGAAAATCAAAGATATTTCTGAAAGGCAGGGTGTATAGGCACGTGTAGATAGGCGTCCAATAAGTCTATGGATAGCATCCAGTCTCCTAAATTTATTGCCAACAGGATTGACTGGAGGCTTTCCATCTTTGAAGGCTTTCCATCTTGAAGGCTTTGATCTGGATCTTTTTGTTGAGACTCTTTAGATCCAGCACGGGGCACAGATCCCGTTTTCTTTTTTAGTAGAAATAGGGGAAAATAACAACCCCTCCCTCTTTGGGGTGTTGGAACCTCCAGGATTGCCCCCTTTTGTTCTAACTCCACCACATATTTGAGCAGAACCCTTCTCTTGTCTGGTGATGCCGGTAGTCTGGTTGACTGAATGTAATTTCCGGGTAAACTGCCTATGAATTTCCATTTGTGCCCATGCTTTATTGTGGAAAGTGTCCATGCATCTTCTATGTGTTCTGTCCAAACCTGTTTGAATTTCTTAGGACTCCCACTCTTACAGGAAGGACGGGCATACCCTCAACAAGATTTCTAGTGTTCCCCTGTCGGGGTAGTCTTAGATTTTTGGAGCCTCAAAAATGATGACTGTGGGTTTATCCAGGTTCTCTTAAACTCTCTCCCCGGCCTATATGTTTTTGCTTCTCTGTACCTTTCCGGAAGGTTAATTTTGTAGGAAGGACCCTTCTGTGGAAAACTTTTGGTTGTCAGGTGAGAATAAAAAAGAGAATGAAGTGGGGTGCCTATCCTTTAAATTTATAGTTAACCAATCCTGTCAGTTTGTGGGGGTGGAGTCACAACCCAGTGTGTGCTGCCATTATGCGTCAGGAAAGTCATTTAAAACTGCATGCGACTTTAATGAATTGTCGGATCCCTGCAATATAGATAAAAATCATTGAAAAAAACGGCATGGGTCTGGTATGAATATTAAGGTGAACTCTGCACAAAAAAAAATGTGTGGGGGTCCCCCAAAATCCATACCAGAACCTTCAGGTCTGGTATGGATATTAAGGGGAACCCTGCACCAAAATAAAAAAAAATGGCGTAGGAGTCCCCCCCAAAATCCATACCAGACCCTTATCCGGTCAGCACGCAACCTGTCAGGCTGCAGGAAAAGGGGGGGGGGGACAAAAAAGCACCTCCCCTCCTGAACCATACCAGGCCACATGCCCTCAACATGGAGAGGATGCGTTGGGGTCCCCCCAAATCACCTTGTCCCCATGTTGATGGGGACAAGGGCCTCATCCCCCCAAACCCTTGCCCGGTGGTTGTGGGGGTCTGCGGGCGGGGGCTTATAGAAATCTGCAAGCCCCCTTTAACAAGGGGACCCCCAAATCCCATCCCCCCATGTGAATGGGTAATGGGTACATTGTACCCCTACACATTCACCAAAAAAAGTGTCAAAATGGTAAAAATGACAGTAGACATGACTGTGATGTCCATTCATCTTCGATCACAGCGTCCGATGACCTGAGAAAAAACGGGTGACGTCAGAGGATGGCGGGACATTAGTTTACATCACTGTATGGCCCCGCCCTCAGCTATATAACAGCTGTCATTGCAAAAGAGGCTTCAGTCGGTGGGAGCCTCCCATGGAGGCGGAGTTATTCCTTATTTTTTTTCTATGGTCGTCGGACACTGTGATCAAAGGTGAATGGACATCGCGGGACAGTTTTTAATTTTTTTTTAATAAGGACAAGTCCCAAATTGTCTACTGTCATTTTTGTAATTTTGACACTTTTTTGGTGAATGTATCGGGGTACCATATTTGGGGGTCCCCTTGTTAAAAGGTGCTTCCAGATTCTGATAAGCCCCCTACCCACAGACCCCCACAACCACCGGGCAAGGGCTGTGGGGATGAGGCCCTTGTCCCCATCAACATGGGGACAAGGTGCTTTTGGGGGCCCCAAAGCATCCTCCCTATGTTGAGGGCATGTGGCCTGGTACGGTTCAGGAGGGGGAGCTCTCTTGTCCCTCCCCCTTTTCCTGTGGCCTGCTAGGTTGCATGCTCGGATAAGGGTCTGATATGGATTTTAGGGGGACCCCTACACCTTTTTTTTTTTTTATTTGGTGCAGGGTTCCCCTTAATACCCATACCTCGCCCCTGAACACACATGTTGATGATGAAACGTTGGTTGGAGCCATGGGATGTGTGACATAGGATGCCTTAGATCCTGCTGAGAGGAAAGGTTTCTTTTAGTCTGTTTGGTCTATTGGGAGAAGGATTGCTTTGGATTACATATGCAGTGGAGTGCTATTTAAACTGGAAGGATTGTTTCTTTTGCCATCACCAGATTGCATTATATGTGTATAACCCATACACTGACGGTAAGGGTCAGTCCTATTGGGTGAAGGTGACGGGATCTATATTATTTCTTCTTAATTTCCACGGTGGATTTTTATCACTCCCTTCCTGGTGGACTTTGTTCTGTTTGATTTAATTTTTCTATCTATAGAGATGAATTTGGGAGAATGAACTTTATGTTTTAATATTTTATTATGTTTTGAGCGCTACACCCTTTACCCATAATACCCAGGGCCTGGTATGGATTTTAAGGGGACCCCCACACATTTTTTTTCTTCATTTTGGTGCGGGGTTCCCCTTAATATTCATACCAGACCCAAAGGGCTTGGAAATGGACTGGGGGGGGGGAACCCATGCAGTTTTTTTCAATGATTTTTATCTATATTGCCGAGATCCCACAATTCATTACAGCTGCAAATAGTTTTAAATTACTTTTTTTCCTTTAGAGATGTAATTTTGCTGTGGTATTGTTCTAAACACAGGAAAATGTGCTACTTTACAGGCATACTATAGACACCCCCCAGGCATGATATTTAAAGGAATATTTCATTTTATTGTTTTACTTTAACCACTTGCCGACTGGCGCACGACAATATACGTAGACAGAATGGCACGTACAGGCAGGAGGGCGTATATATAAGTCCCTCCTTTAGCCTGTCTGTGCCATCGGAAGCGCGCCGGGACCCCCGGACTCGATCGCCACTGGGACCCCCACGATCGTCTCACGGGAAGGCTGAGCGGGGAGATGCCGAGATAAACAGCATCTCCCCATTCTGCCTAGCAACTAGTGACGCCGATCTCTGCTCCCTGTGATTGGAGCAGAGATCAGCATTCACTAGCTGACAGCCCCGCCCCCCCACAGTAAGAAATACAACCCTAGGCATACTTAACCCTTACACTGCCCCCTTGTGGTTAACCCCTTCATTGCCAGTGTCATTTATACAGGAATTAATGCATTTAAATAGAATCAATTGCTGTAAAAATGACAATGGTCCCAAAAATGTGTCAAAAATGTCCGATGTGTCTGCCATAATGTCGCAGTCACAAAAAAAATTGCAGATCTCCGCCATTACTAATAAAAAAAAATTATTAATAAAAATGCTATAAAACTATCCCCTATCTTGAAAATGCTATAACTTCTGCGCAAACCGATCAGTAATCGCTTATTGCGATTTTTTTTACCAAAAATATGTAGAAGAATACGTATCGGCCTAAACTGAGGAAAAAAAATGTTTTTTATATATTTTTTGGGGATATTTATTATAGCAAAAAGTAAAAAATAATGCATTGTTTTCAAAATTGTCGCTCTATTTTTGTTTATAGCGCAAAAAATAAAAACCGCAGGGGTGATCAAATACCACCAAAAGAAAGCTCTATTTGTGGGAAAAACAGGACGTCAATTTTGTTTGGGAGCCACGTCGCACGACCGTGCAATTGTCAGTTAAAGCGACGCAGTGCCGAATCGCAAAAAGGGGCCTGGTCATTTGGCTGCAAATTGGTCCGGTCTGAAAGTGGTTAAGCATTATTGAAATCACTGCTCCTAAAAAAAATGAAGTTTTTAAAACTTTTTTTGCATTGATACATGTCCCTTGGGGCAGGACCCGTGTCCCCATGCCGTTTTTTTTCAATGATTTTTATCTATATTGCCGGGATCCGACAACTCATTACAGCCGCGAGCACCGCATGCCGATATACGTCCTAACTTTGAAAGAGGATATCGTTGTTATGGCAGCAGCTAGCTGCCATAACCCCGGTATCCTCTTGTTCGGCCGACAATCCGCTTCAAGATAAAAGTGGTCTCTGCGGCAAATATTCCCCTCCCATGCGGTCTGGTGCCTTATCGGAGTCATTGGCAGCGGCGGAGGTGATCGGATCCTTCTGCTGGCTGTGCATGGAGATGAGTGAGGGGAAGATGGCCCCCACCCGTCTCCATAACATTGCAGGGTGGAAGCGACGTCAAAACGTCACTTCCGCCCATAGCTCTTAAAGGGCCATTTTTTTTTATTTTTTTTTTTATTACACATTTTTTTATTTATTATTGCATTTTTGTGTAAATATGAGATCTGAGGTCTTTTTTGACCCCATATCTCATATTTAAGAGTCCCTGTCATGCTTTTTTTCTATTACAATAATTCTAGCCCTAGACCTCCTCTGTAACTCAAAACATGAAACCTGTATAATTTTTTTAAACGTCGCCTATGGAGATATTTAAGGGTAAAAGTTTGTCGTTCCACAAGCGGGCGCAATTTTGAAGCAAGACATGTTGGTTATCAATTTACTCGACATAACATTATTTTTCACAATATAAAAAAATAGTTATAAAATGGAAAGGCTGTGCTAATTTGAATTCAATACAAACAATTGCTTGCAGAAATCACAGTGTACTCAATTAGCAAATCTCAACAAATACCAAAGTGAAGGTTCTAAAAAGAACTTGCTAATCAAATAAATTAAATGAAATAAGTGAAACTGTCCAATAAATAAATGAACCAGTCCAAAACACCAATGGATGCAAAATATAACAAAAATGATAATGCGTTGCTTAACCACTTGACCACTGGGCACTTAAACCCCCTTAATTTTCAGCTTTTGGTGCTCTCACATTTTGAATGACAATTACTCAGTCATGCAACACTGTACCTATTTGAAATGTTTGTCCTTTTTTAACACAAATAGAGATTTCTTTTGGTGGTATTTAATCACCGCTGGGTTTTTTATTTTTTGCGCTATAAAAGAAAAAAGACGTAAAATTCTGTTAAAAAAAAATGCATTTTTCTTCGTTTCTGTTATAAAATGTAGCAAATTAGTATCCCGGCAATTCCGTCAATTTTTCTTCATATATTTTGGCCAAAATTTATACCACTACATATCTTTGGTAAAAATAACCCAAATCGGTGTATATTATTTGGTCTTTGTGAAAGTTATAGAGTCCACAAGCTATGGTGCCATCTATTAAAATTGATCACACCTGAAATACTGACGGCCTATCTCATTTCTTGAGACCCAGGAAAGTACAAATACCCCCCAAATGCCCCCTTTTTGGAAAGTAGGCATTGCAAGGTATTTAGTAAGAGGCATGGTGAGTTTTTTGAAGTTGTAATTTTTTCCCACAATTCTTTGCAAAATAAAGATTTTCTTTTCTTTTTTTTTTTAGCAGGTTATTTCTCACACACAGCATATGCATAGCACAAATTACACCCCAAAACACATTCTACTACTCCTCCTGAGTATGGCGATACCACATGTGTGAGACTTTTACACAGCGTGGCCACATACAGAGGCCCAACATGCAGGGAGCGCCATCAAGCTTTCTTGGAGCATAAATTACACATATAATTTCTTGACTACCTTTTACACTTTTGAAGGCCCTGGAGAACTAGGACAATGGAAAAACCCCATTTTGGAAAGAAAACAACCCAATGTATAATCTATGAGGTATATCGAGTCTTTTGAACATGTCAATTTTTTTCTACAAGTTTTTGGAAAATGTGTAAAGAAAATGAAAACGCATTTTTTTTTTTTTTTTACACCTTGTCCATTTACACAATATTTCTAACACATAACATGTACATACCAAAAATTACACCCCAAACTACATTCTCCTACTCCTCTTGAGTACAGAAATGCCACATGTGTGAGACTTTTCCACAGCGTGGCCACATACAGAGGACCAACATGCAGGGAGCACCGTCAGGTGTTCTAGGGACATAAGTTTCAAATCTAATTTGACTACCTATTACACTTTTGTGAGGCACTGTAATGGCATGGATGTGGCATGGATGAGCATGAATGGGGATGGATGAGCCGTGGATGGGGATGGATGAGCCGTGGATGGGGATGGCTGAGCATGAATGAGTATGGCTGGGTACGGCTGAGTATGGATGGGTACGGCTGGGTATGGCTGGGTATAGATGGGATGGCTGGGTACAGCTGAGTATGGCTGGGTATGACTGAGTATGATTGAGTACGCTGGGTATGGCTGGGTCCGGCTGGGTATGGCTGAGTATGGCTGAGTACGGATGGGTATGGCAGATGCAGATATAAACTTATAAACACTGCCATTTACTGGCTGATGTAGTGGTTGCACAAAATACATGAACAATGTATTCCAACACAAATAACTCTGTCTATTCATTGAAAAAAAAAAAAAAAAAGTCATTATCTGAATGGTGGCAGTGCTGAGTGGGTGACCTCATCTATTCAATATAGATAAGGCAAGTCACCCCGGCAGCACCAGAACAAGACCAAAATTATGTAAAAAATTGCCAAAATATGTCAAAAATATGTAGCTCAGAGATTGAGAAATCAAGAGAAATCAACTGGTGAACTACTAATGCTACACAGCAAGCACTTTACCTGTCAGAAAGTCTGAAAAAATGTTACTTTATGGAATTTTATCTGAGTCTTATATCATCTAGGGAAGCCAAATTTCACACAGCTGCTCATGTATACAATGGATGTGTACTTTCTATAGTCTGTGCTAAGTCATCTCTCCATTTCCCTCTCTGCTTCATGTATCATCAATTAAATTTCAATTTTGCAGCCATCTTTGAAATTAATGGTAGGACTTTCTTTCCTACAGGAACCAGTTCATATTCCTTCTGGAGATGCATACTAACTGCGTTTTTTCTCTACAATTGCCACACAGCATCCCATTTTTCTGCTACTGCAGGTCAATGCATTATTTATTCTTATCCTGTATGTGAAAGTATCAGATATAGGATCAATATAACGTGTGTCCTTCATGTCCTTTCTTCCTCCCTTGTCTCATCTTTATGCTGACAATTCGGCATTGATTTCTTCAATTGGTCCCAGAAGTGAATGTCATGTTATCACAAAGTCTCCAAGAAAAAAGAGTTACCCTTTTTTCCAGAAAACTTCTTAGATGACCTTGTAAGAAATTTAAAACCTCAAATTAACAACCAGTTTTGTCTTTACAAGAGGAAACCCAACACCTTCCCCAAATGGAAATTCGATTTGTTGGATGTGGCACAAAATCTACTCTATTTTATTTCCTTTTATTGCATTTGCAAGGAGATTAAACTGCTTTCCTAAAATCTCAGCAACAGCAAATCTCAAACCTAACTTTTATTAAAGTCCATACTGAAATCAGAAATATTGGAGAGCAGTAAAATACTTAAAGGGATTGTAAAGTCAGAAGTTTTTTCTTTATCTTAATGCATGCTATGCATTAAGATAAAAACCCTTCTGTGTGCAGCAGCCCCCCTCGGCCCCTCTAATACTTACCTGAGGTCCCTCTCTGTCCTGCGATGTCCACGAGTGTCTTAGCCATCTGAGATTCTCCCTTCTGATTGACTGAGACACAGCAGCCATGCCATTGGCTGCCACTGCTGTCAATCAAAGTCAGATAGCCAATCAGGAGAGAGAGGGGGCAGGGCCGGGTCGGGGCGCTATGTCTGAATGGACACAGGGAGCTGTGACTCAGCTCAGGTGCCCCATAGCAAGTTGCTTGCGGTGCGGGCACTTAACAGGAGGGAGGGATGGCAGAAGAGGGACCCGAAAAGAGGAGGCCTGGGGCTGCTCTGTGCAAATCCACTGCAACAGAGCAGGTAAGTATTACATGTTTGTTATTTTTATAAGAAAAAAACAAGACTTTTCAATTACTTTAAAGTGAATGTAAACCATTACAGATAACTTTTTTTCTCCCTTTCAGACTATTAAATATACCATTAAAAGAATTGTTTGATAAGTACAAAGGATACAATTTGATCCTGTCTGCTGGGGTTTGTATTCTTCTGGTACCCAGCCCATTTATTATGTAAGGTAGAGCGAGGAGGAGCTTGGCTGGGGTGGAGAAAAAGAGCAGCTATGTAGAAGCACTTAAAGTAAAATAATACTGATGCGCAAACCAAATAAAAATAAATTAGGACTGAGTAGCTGCCAACATGAAAAGGTGTTCCCACACAGTGCAAATTTGATAAAAGTAAATGTGGAGCTCACTCAATGAGCAATAATATCAAGGAAACAACTATAGTTAATAATATTAAGGTAACAACTATAATTAATAATATTCAAATGCACAAAGTGACAGTGCATCAAATAACGTGAACTTAGTTGACAGTGTAATACAATGAATATAATAGTGCTCAAACAAAAGTTCATATATAAGTGCTTGTATGAAGAGAAATCAATGAATCCAAATCATCAAGGTGCTCAGTCAGAGAAAAGTTCATAAATTAAAGTGCTGGTGTGAAAGGAAATCAATGCATCCAGATTATAAACCACATTGTCACGTTCCGGGTATGGCGGGGAACAGGAGGTGGATCCCCTATGTCAATGAGGTGATAGCACGGGTTGTATTGGAGGACCGGTTCTAATGTTGCTACTGGTTTTCACCAGAGCCCGCCGCAAGGTGGGATGGACTTGCTGCGGTGGTAGCAACCAGGTTGTGTCTTCCAATAGCAACTCGACCCCACTGACAGCTGAGACAGGCGCGGTACACAAGGATAAGGCAGAGGCAAGGTCAGACGTAGCAAAAGGTCAGGACAGGTAGCAAAGGTTCGTAGTCGGGGGCAACGGCAGAGGTCTGGATACACAGTAGGAGCAAACACAAAACACGCTTTCACTGGGCACTATAGGCAACTCAAGATCAATGACAGGAAGGGGAAGTGGGTTAATAAGGGAAAGGGTGAAGCATGATTGGGCCAGGCACCAGTCAATTGTGCACTGGCCCTTTAAGAGAAGGAAGGAGCCGCGCGCGCCTGGGGAGAGGAGGCGAGCGCGCAGGGGGAGGCAGGCGGAAGAGCCGACGGGGACGAGCCAGCAGAGCGGGATGCGATCCACGGGCGGACCGGGGGCGCCGCGTGGATCGCATCCCAGAGACAGAACAGCGCCCATGGCCAGGGGAGCTGGCCGGGGCGCTGCAGGAGGACAGACGCCGTGAGCGCTCCGGGATGGACGGGGCACCCGGAGCGCTCGGCATTACAGTACCCCCCCTTGGGTCTCCCCCTCTTCTTGGGCCTCCCCCTCCTCCTGGAACCCAAGAACCTGAGGATGAGATCCTTGTCAATGATGTTACCCTCAGGTTCCCAGGACCTCTCCTCAGGACCACAATTCTCCCAGTCAACAAGATAGGAGCGTTTACCTCGGACGGTTCTAGAGGCGAGGATCTCTTTAACGGAGAAGATGTCGGAGGAGCCGGTGACCGGAGCAGGAGGGGATGGGTAGGGGGGGAAGAGGATGACGGCCGTAAACCACAAAGAAGGGTGATTTAGAGGAGGACTCAGATTCTTTCAGGTTGTAAGAAAATTCAGCCCAGGGCAGGAGGTCAGCCCAGTCGTCTTGACGAGCAGAGACAAAGTGTCGCAGGTAGGCCTCAAGGATTTGGTTGACTCTCTCCACTTGTCCATTGGACTGTGGATGATAGGCAGAGGAGAAGTCCAGCTTGACTTTCAATTGACTGCAGAGAGCTCTCCAAAACTTAGATACAAACTGGACGCCTCTATCCGAGACGATGTGAGATGGAAGTCCATGAAGACGAAAAATCTGGAGGAAGAAATGTTTAGCAAGTATAGGTGCAGAAGGGAGGCCTGGAAGCGGGACAAAGTGTGCCATTTTGGAGAAACGATCCACGACCACCCATATGGTAGTGTGGCCGTGGGAAGGAGGAAGGTCCGTGATGAAGTCCATAGCTATGTGGGCCCAAGGTCGTTCAGGCACAGGCAGAGGGTGAAGAAGGCCAGCAGGCTTTTGATGAGGGGTCTTGTCTCGGGCACATATAGTACAGGCCTGTACGAAGTCCGTCACATCCTTTTTTAAGGAGGGCCACCAGTAATACCTGGAAATCAGTTGGAAGGATTTCTTGATTCCAGGATGACCAGCGAGATGAGAGGAGTGACCCCATTTGAGGATCTGAAGACGAAGACGTGGAGGGACCAAGGTTTTCCCAGAAGGAACTTGCAGCAAGGAGGCAGGAGCAGAAGAGATCAGACACTCAGGGGGTACAATGTGTTGTACAGGAGACTCAGACTCAGAAGAATCGGTGGAGCGTGATAGGGCGTCAGCCCTGACATTCTTGTCTGCAGGACGGAAATGGATCTCGAAGTTGAAGCGGGCAAAAAACAACGACCACCTAGCTTGGCGTGGGTTTAATCGTTGGGCGGATTGGAGGTAAGAAAGATTTTTGTGATCCGTGAAGATCGTGATGCGGTGAACGGACCCCTCAAGGAGATGTCTCCATTCCTCAAGTGCTAGCTTAATGGCCAGAAATTCACGGCCTCCGATGGAGTAGTTCTTTTCAAGGGGAGAGAAGGTCTTGGAGAAGAAACCACAGGTGACGTTCTTGCCCTTGGGGTCTTTCTGAAGAAGCACAGCTCCTGCTCCCACAGAGGAGGCATCGACTTCCAGGAGAAACGGTTTGCAAGGATCGGGCCTGGACAAAACGGGTGCAGAGGCAAAGACAGATTTGAGGTGGTTAAAGGCCTCCTCAGCTGGAGGGGGCCAGGACCTAGGATTAGCATCCTTTTTGGTTAATGCCACAATAGGCGCGACAATGGTGGAGAAGTGAGGGATGAACTGGCGATAGTAATTGGCGAATCCAAGGAAACGCTGGATGGCCCGTAGTCCGGTAGGACGTGGCCAGTTCAAGACGGCAGAAAGCTTCTCCGGGTCCATTTGGAGACCTTGTCCAGAGACCAAGTAACCTAGGAAGGGAAGACTGCAACGTTCAAAGAGACATTTCTCTAGTTTGGCATAAAGATGGTTCTCCCGAAGCCGTTGGAGTACTTGACGGACCTGAAGACGGTGTTCCTCCAAGCTGGCGGAAAAAATCAGGATATCATCCAGATAGACAATGATGCAGGAGTATAGCAAGTCTCTGAAAATCTCATTCACGAAGTCTTGGAAGACCGCCGGGGCATTGCATAAACCGAAGGGCATGACGAGATACTCGAAGTGTCCGTCACGGGTGTTAAAGGCGGTTTTCCACTCATCGCCTTTACGGATACGGATGAGATTATATGCGCCCCGGAGGTCCAATTTGGTGAAGATTCTTGCTCCATGCAAACGATCAAAAAGTTCCGAGATAAGGGGCAGCGGGTAGCGATTTTTTATCGTGATCTTGTTAAGACCACGATAGTCAATGTAGGGACGTAAGGACCCGTCTTTTTTGGCGACAAAGAAGAATCCAGCTCCAGCAGAGGAGGAAGACTTGCGGATGAAACCTCTTTTGAGGTTCTCCTGGACGTACTCCGTCATAGCTTTAGTCTCCGGGATGGAGAGAGGGTAGATCCTGCCAAGGGGCGGCGTGGTCCCAGAAAGAAGATCGATAGGACAATCGAAGAGTCTATGTGGCGGCAAGATCTCAGCTTGTTTTTTGCAAAAAACGTCAGCAAAGTCCCTGTAAGGTTTGGGGAGACTAGACCGAGAGGTAGCGATGAAAACTTGCCTAGTGGGTACCGCTTTGAGGCAATGCCTGTGGCAGGAGGGACCCCAACTTTTGATGTCCCCCGAGGTCCAGTCGAGGGTAGGGGAATGTAGCCGGAGCCAGGGTAGGCCCAAAAGGATCTCAGAGGTGCAGTTGGGCAATACAAAAAAGTCTATCTTTTCATGATGGAGAACTCCAATTCTCATGAGGAGAGGTTTGGTGCGGTAACGCACGACGCAGTCCAGATTTTGACCATTTACCGAGGTGATAAAAAATGGCTTGACAAGACGAGTGACTGGAATATCAAATTTGTCAATGGGTGAGGCTTCAATGAAGTTTCCTGCAGAACCAGAATCCAAAAAGGCCACGGCGGAGAAAGAGGACTTCTTGGGCAAAGAAAACTTCACTGGAACAGTCAGACGTGGAGAGGAAGAGTCCACACCTAGCAACACCTCTCCCACCTTAGGTAGGTGCGAGCGTTTCCCTGACACTGAGGGCGGATAGAGCAATCCTTTAAGAAATGGTCAGGACTGGCGCAATACAGGGACAGATTATGGTCTCGGCAGCGAGTCCTCTCTTGTGTGGTCAGGCGTGACCGATCTACTTGCATAGCCTCCTCAGCGGGAGGCGCAGGTACGGGTTGCAGAGGATTCTGGAAGAGAGGTGCCAGGCGAGGAAACCGCCTGACGCGACCAAAGTCCTTTTCTTGGCGTAGCTCAAGGTGTCTCTCGGTATAACGCATGTCAATGCGGGTGGCCAGCTGGATGAGTTCAGACAGAGTGGCAGGAATTTCTCGAGCAGCCAGCACATCTTTGACGTGGCTGGATAGACCCTTTTTAAAGGTCGCGCAAAGGGCCGCATTGTTCTAGGAGAGTTCGGATGCCAGGGTGCGGAATTGAATGGCGTAATCGCCCACTGAAGAATCTCCCTGGACCAGGTTCAGGAGAGCCGTCTCGGCAGAGGAGGCCCGGGCTGGCTCCTCGAAGACACTGCAAACTTCGGAAAAGAAAGCTGGAATAGAAGCTGTGGCAGGATCGCCACGGTCCCAAAGCGGTGTAGCCCAGGCTAGGGCCTTATCTGAAAGCAGGCTAACCACGAACGCCACTTTAGACCGTTCGGAGGGGAACTGGTCAGACAACATCTCCAGATGGAGGGAGCACTGGGATAGGAACCCTCGGCATAGCTTAGGATCCCCATTGAACTTGTCAGGAAGGGACAGGCGGACCCTAGCAGCAGCAACTAGTGGAGGAGATGTAGGAGCTGGCGGTGGAGGCGGTAGAAGCTGCTGTAGCATAGCAGTCAACTGCGCCAATTGCTGTCCCTGTTGAGCGACCACCGTGGTCAGATCCGAGAGGCTTGGCAGCGGGACCTCAGCAGGATCCATGGCCGGATCTACTGTCACGTTCCGGGTATGGCGGGGAACAGGAGGTGGATCCCCTATGTCAATGAGGCGATAGCACGTGTTGTATTGGAGGACCGGTTCTAATGTTGCTACTGGTTTTCACCAGAGCCCGCCGCAAGGCGGGATGGACTTGCTGCGGCGGTAGCAACCAGGTCGTGTCTTCCAATAGCAACTCGACCCCACTGACAGCTGAGACAGGCGCGGTACACAAGGATAAGGCAGAGGCAAGGTCAGACGTAGCAAAAGGTCAGGACAGGTAGCAAAGGTTCGTAGTCGGGGGCAACGGCAGAGGTCTGGATACATAGTAGGAGCAAACACAAAACACGCTTTCACTGGGCACTATAGGCAACTCAAGATCCGGCAATGACAGGAAGGGGAAGTGGGTTAATAAGGGAAAGGGTGAAGCATGATTGGGCCAGGCACCAGTCAATTGTGCACTGGCCCTTTAAGAGAAGGAAGGAGCCGTGCGCGCGTGCCTGGGGAGAGGAGGTGAGCGCGCAGGGGGAGGCAGGCGGAAGAGCCGACGGGGACAAGCCAGCAGAGCGGGATGCGATCCACGGGCGGACCGGGGGCGCCGTGTGGATCGCATCCCAGAGACAGAACAACGCCCACGGCCAGGGGACCCGGCCCGGGGCGCTGCAGGAGGACAGATGCCGTGAGCGCTCCGGGATGGACGGGGCACCCGGAGCGCTCGGCGTTACACACATCCACCATGCAAAGTGCTTTTGTGGTTTGCCCCAGCCTCTCACCTCACAGGAAGACCCCTACAGGTCTAGTTGAGCTTGGATGTAATGGGTGTCTCCAGAATCCAAACAGTGAATGCCTATTCATGGGACCTCCAATCAGACTTTAGACATGTCCTCCATATACCGCTCACATGTAATAACAAGTAATCTCCATAGTATAGTAGTCCAAAGTATGTTTATTAAAAAAAGCAGTGGACTTACAGTTTTCAAAATCAAGACAAACGGCTTCACTTATAGTACTTCCGGTCTCGGCCACGACTGGAAGGGATGTCACCTGGCTCCTCCCAACGCGTTGCATCACTGCACATGTGACTTCATCAAGGCTATGGAGTCAGGTGAATGATGTCAGATTTATACACAGCACCGCAGTCATAGCAAAATCGGTGGTCAATTAAATATCTATTGTATGTTTAATAATCCTATTCCATCTCCCTATAGTGAAAAAGCATTCTAATATAATAACATCTAAAAACAAAAACTATCTTAATCAGATATAAATATATTCCTACTGCTCAGCGTCCTAGTCAAGAGCGTGCCTCCTTTATTGAACCTTTAGTAAAGGATGACCTTGATCCACCCCCTGACACTACTGGGTGGGCCACTAATTTGTTACTGGCCTGTCATTAACTTGATATGACCCTACCTGACAATGTACATACATTTTTGTTAGAAGATCCCTCTTTGGATCAATTGTTGGCTGTTGCATCTTCCAGTTTGTCATACAATTAACCATTCACTTTCTTTTGATACAGTGAGGTGATTCTACAGGTTGTGCTCTGTCTTTGGGGACCAAACACTTTCAAGTGGGGGGAGGATGTAGCAATATGGACTACAATTGCTAGGAACAGCTATTCCCTGCTCTTTCTGTATGTCTTATTGTCACTCTAGTGCCCAGCGTTACTGGACTGACATCATATTCGTGAGCCCAACCAAAGTGATTGGGGGACTAGTAGTTCCATCAGATGGCTATTTGCCTGCATGACTGTACACCCAGACTACATATCCCAGGGATCCTTGCTACTACCAGAGAGATTGCTGGGAAGAGCTATAAAGGAGACCAGACTACTCTCTCTTCCTCCTGGGCCTTGTGTGTGAAGGATCTCTCCGTGCAGGGAGAGGGCGGTTGCGGCCTACCACGCGGTCCCCAGTCATCCTACCTCGCCAAGAGGGGGTCCAGACTACTCTCACTTCCTCCTGGGCCTTGTATGTGAAGGATCTCTCCGTGCAGGGAGAGGGCGGTCGCGGCCTACCACACGCTCCACAGTCATCCAACCTGGCCAAGAGGGGGTCCAGCGTTGCCTGCTGTTCATCGGACATCTGACCAGCACCACCTCTACAATGCAGCAACCCACACTCCATGCTCTGCAACAGGTGATCGTCACAAGCGGGTCCGCAGCCCGGACGTCCATCCGGGATTCGCTAGCAGAAGACATTGAATCGGTCTGGTCATTGGTGAGAGGGCCACTGCCCATCTTTGCAAAGCCTTTCCTTTGTTGTTTCACTGGCACACTGCACAGACAGCTTTACTTTGGGATCACTTCACTGCACCTTTATTTGAACACTGTACATAAGCATCTTTAGTACATCAGGGTACCCGAGTACCTGTCACCATGCCATCAGAGTACCTGTCTCCAGCCCATCAGAGTATCCGAGTACCTATTTGTAGCCCATGCCTTATAGAATATACGTTGGGGTGTTTGCTTTTCAAAATGGGGTAATTTTGTGAGTAATTCCACTGTCCCGGTGCTCAAGGACCTTCAAAAGTGTTATAAGTAGGAATGAAATGAGATGTGTAATTTATGCTCCTAGAACGCCTGAAGGTACTACTTCAATGTTGGGCCAGGCTCTGTAAAAGTCTCACACATGTGGTATCGTCATACTCGGGAAGAGTAGCAGAATGAATTTTGGGGTGTAATTTGTTGTATGTATATGCTGTGTGTGTGAGAAATGACCTGATAATTTGACACTTTTGTAAAAGAATCTTCATTTTGCAAAGAATTATGTGAAAAAATTACAACTTAAAAAAACTCACCATGCTGAAAATTGGTCTGGGCAGGAAGGGGGTGTAAGTGCACTGTATTGAGGTGGTTAAAGGTGTTGCAATAATGTCTGGACCCAAAGTGTCAGGTGGGTTGGAATGTTCACAGGGTCATGGCAATGCAGATGAGCAGGTGAATCCAAGCAGTCCCCAAGGACTAATTTATTGATTTTATTGATTGAACCACCCATTTAGTGCAATCAACCTTTGAAAAAGTCTGTCCACTTTTCAAGGGAATTTTCCCCAAAGCTTAGGGAATGTGGTACGCTTTGGGTCTGGTATGGATTGGGGGGGGGGGGGGGGGGGGGGGGGGGCAATGTTTTTTTTTGGTGAAGCCCATTGATAGCTGATGACTCATTGGTTAAAAACACGGTGGCTTGGCTTCCCGGCCCCGCTCCAGCCAGCCAGCCAGCTTTCACTGTGCCCTGATTGGGCAAAACTTTGCCTAATCAGGGCTTAGAATGCACTGTGCAGCGTACAGTGCATTGTGAGGCGCTAGACGGAGGAACATCCTGCTGAGCGCCCTGCAAAATTCGGGTGTTCAAGGAACAGGGGATGTTTGGGCTGAACTTTTGCTCGACCCAAACTGTTTTCCTAACAATAGTTACCACACACATTAACTTGTATTGCCACAACTCATGGAAATGCACCTGCTCTATGTGTTGTGCATTGCATTGCCATTCATTGTGAATGAATGCTTGATTCCTCTCCCCCACAATTCCTGTGATGTGCCTTCTGCTTGTATGCCATTTCCTTGTGACCTCAGTTTGGATCTTCAGCCAAAATGTTCCTACTCTTTTTGTACCTTGCTGCCCCACCATTGTCAGACTCCATAATTAGGCTTCTGCTTACCATGATTCCACATGGGTTTGGACAACATTTTGCTGTTGTCTTCCGCATAGTTCTGCTATTAAGTTCTCTGCTGCCACTGTTGGACTGCTAGCTACCAGACACCTTTTTGCTACTCTGTCCTTATTGGCTAGCTACTGATTGGCAGCTTCTCAACCAGTGCTGTCCATACTGTGCAGATGGGCAAACTCCAACATCTGAGCTTACCACCCCTTTTGAGCACAGCACAGACTTTAAGAAGTACACTCTAAGGCCTATTTCACACAAACGATCCGTTCAGGTCCGCATGTCAGTTTTTTAGGCGGCTCTGAGCGGATGCTCCATAGACTTCTATGGAGCGTCAGATGTCAGCGGTGACATGTCCGCTGACATTCGCTCCGATCCGAAAAAGTGTGACGGAGGAAAAACCTAAGTTTCCATCCATCTGCGGATCGGATTGGGTGACGACGGACTCTACGGTCCGTCTTCATCCGATCCCCCATAGGGGAGAGCGGCGCTCTGACAGGTCTGTCATCTGCCTGCTCAGCGGGGATCGACAGAGCGATCCCCGCTGAGCAAATGGATGTTCACGGGGCGGATCATCACGGATCCATCCCGTGTGAAAGAGGCCTTACTGCCCTGCTTCTGACCCTGTAAGATGGTCTGTGCATACTGTAGCGACAGTGTAATACAAAAGGACTTTGAGTAAGGAAAAAATCAAGTAACATTTCTGATTGTAGCACAGCTGTACTCTACATTTTTTATACATTTTATTTAGTATAAAGTATATAGACTGTGTGGCAACAAAGGCTATGCTATTAGAAAAGGCCTAAAAATGGCCAGAAGGACACATAACTGAAATCCAGCTCTGATCTTGGCAGTCATAGGCATGGCCTTATCTATAGTTTTCATTCACCATTAAGCCCACTTCAGCTTCTTCTTCTGGGCATAATGGAGTTTCAATACATTATATTATATGAAGACATGAACGATAATACTGTAAATACTGGTTGTTTCAATGCACAGCCTAGTTTTTTTTTTTTTTTTCATAAAATGCATTCAATACATCCAGTAAACCTTGACATTTCTGCTTTTTATTTCAGCCTTTCTAGATCTGTAAAGGAATAGTAAGAATTCATAAGCTGCCCTCCAACTTCCTCCTGAAAGTTCCTCAGCTTTCTGTTCATATCACTGTAAATAACATGAACGTGAATGCCACAGATATGCTATATGCTTTTATTTCAGTCTGCATGAATCTCCTGTAACCTTTGAACATTAGTTCAGTTTGAACTAAGAGGATTTAGAAAGCATGCTATAAAAGGTAAGTTTTAGTGCAACTGCAAAAAACTATAGTCATAAGTAGGGAGGGGGCGAACGACCCCCTGTTCGGTTCGCACCAGAACTTTCGAACATCGCAAAAGTTTGGAACCGAATAACGAACCACATTGAAGTCTAACGAACCTCATTGAAGTCTATGGGACCCGAATGTGATAAATTAAAAGTGCTCATTTTTAAGGCTTATATCCAAGTAATTGGGCATACAATGGTTATGGAGGTCCATGTACTGCCCTGGAGAACATGTATTAATGAAAAAAAAAGTTTGTAAAAAATAAATTTTTTAAATGAGTAGTAATTTATTGATGCTTAAAGTGAAAGCATAAAAACGAAAAATTCCTTTCAATATAGTGCCTGGGGGGGGGGGGGGGGGGCCCCTAGTCTACCTGTAAAGTGGCACAACTGTACTGTGTATAGAATCTGCTGCAGAAATAATTGCATTTATAAAGCCAAACAAATTAAATTTTCCCTGCAAGCTTTCTTTATTTTGTAGCAACGGTTTTTGTGTGGCTTTCAGGTGCTCTTGCAAACAGGCTGAGGGGTGGGAGGTTAAATGCCTTGTCAAGCATGTGGTACCCAAATGGTTGGTGTTTTTGCCACGCTTGATGTGCTTGAGACAAAGTTTGCAAATAGCAACAGCTGCATATGTACTAAAAAAGGTGGGCTGGGACATAACAGCTCCACAATGTGATGGAATATGGTGGCTGCTCTCTACTCTTCCATGATGGCTGCATCGTTGGGGTTGTGCCTTACCCTCACATTCCTCCTCTGCTCTGTCTGGCAAGCACGTTGCGTCAGTGACCTCATCATCATCATCTCCTCCATCCTCATTATCACTGGAGACAACTTGGCAATACGCTGTGGCTGGGGGGAACATGAATGCCAATTTGTGTTCTCCCCTCTCTGTAGGCTCATGTTTCTGCCTTTCTCAGCCTCAGAACCAACATCTGAATTGAGTAATGGCTGTGCATTGTCAAGAAGAAAGTGGCTGATGCTGTTTTCAAAAAACTCTGCTGACTCCTCCATGCCTGATGCTGGGGCTATGGCCGGAATAGCTGTGGACAAGGAGGCAGGTTTAGCCACTTTGGCAGCTGCAGGGGACTGCGCACTGGTCTCTGCTTGGGTGACGGGGGAAGAGGAGGATGGGGACGGTTTAGTAAGCCAGTCCACCACCTCTTCTGCATGCTGTGGATAGCTTGGGCAACATCACTAAAACAGAGGAAATGATGCCCTGCCTAAGGGCTGACCATGTCCACCTTTGCCTGTAAACACATACACTGCTGGCTCCCTTACAGTGCCATGGGAACGTCTGCCTCTCCTTGCTGTGCTCCTAGACATGATGGGCGGGGGGGGGGGGGGGGGGGGGGGGGGGTGTGCTTATTAACAAAATGTAATAAAGATGAGTAAATGTGGATGTGGATGCACTTTAATCAATGGAAAGTGGTGTTTGGTGCACATTAATTTGAGTATTCACGACACAGACACACTCCACAGATATACTATAATATACTGCGTCAAACGTGCAGTAACACACAGAACTATATGACGTTAAACTTGCAGTAACACAATGATATATACCGGGTTCAACTTGCAGTAATGCAATGAAATATACGGCGTTAAAGTTGCAGTAACGCGGGGGCGTGGCCTGGAGCTACATGGAGTAGGGTGTGCAGAGTGAGAGCTCCGCCCAAGCAATCATCCTAATTTCATATCCTGCTGGGGTATACCCCTCAAAAGAGACACCAGATCGCCCCGCACAATCACCCTCACTCCTGCAAATATGTCACCGCCGAAACGGACCTCGGAGGCCGCAAACAAGCTGGCAAAATACCGCCACGAGGGCCGCGGGAGCGGAGACGAAGATGGCACCAGTCAGGCCCAGGCCCAGGACGCACCAGCCGTGTGTGACACCGCAAAAATCCTAGAAGCAGTCTCCCTGTGTCAGACTATGCTTACCACAAAGATAGAGGAGGTGAAGGTCGACGTTTCCCTCATCAGGCAGGACATCCAGAAACTGAGGGACCGGGCCGCCGAGACGGAGCGCAGGGTGAGCCACGTGGAGTCGGACATCACTCCCCTGCAAGTGACCACTGAACAGCTCCAGCACCAACTCAGCATCGTCCTGCACAAGCAGGACGACATGGAGAATAGGCTGAGGAGGTGCAATCTCCGTTTCGTCGGCCTGCCGGAGCGGGCGGAGGGGGCTGACCCCCCCACATACCTGGAAAACCTACTCATCAAAACTTATAGGAGAGAGGCCTTCTCGTCCACGTTCGTTATTGAGAGGGCCCACCGCCTTGCCGCCCGCCCTCCCCCAGCCGGCGCACCACCCAGGACCTTCATTGCAAAGCTCCTCAACTACCGGGAACGGGATACAGTCTTGCGTCTTACCCGGGAGCGCGGTAATATCCCAGTTGGCAATGTGACTGTTGCAGTATTCCCGGACTTCTCTGCGGAGGTGCAGAAAAAGCGAGCACAGTTCACGGAGGCCAAACGCCAGCTCCGCATCAAACACCTCCCCTACGCCATGCTCTTCCCGGCGCGACTACGGGTCATATGCGATGGAAAAGCCCAGTTCTTTGAAGACCCTGCAGCGGTGATCTCCTGGCTTGAAAACCCTCCCCCTTACCCTCCGAAGCAGCGCTGGGGTCTGGGTGGGCCCAAAAAGATGGTCGCTGGGGGCCCGCAGAAGCCTTAAGAGTTTCAGCAGGTGGGCCCCCTGCAGCGGCTGGGCCCTCGAATTATGACCACACTGACAAACCGGTCAGTCCGGCCCTGCCTCCACGTCATTATAGGACAAAGTAATGATACAAGGGTCAGTGGGAGGCACTGGTAAGTTGGGGACAAAGAAATCAGCACTACCAGAAGTGTTGGCTTCCCAGTAGATTTGAGCAAAGGTATTTCTCCTGAATTGAACAAAGTTCTGTTGGTACGAGTAGCGATAAGTATTATATCTCTTGCAGGTATGTTTTTATTTTGTATTTTTATTTGTACTATATGGTCACTTTAGTAGTAGTAATTTTCTCAGACACACAATAAGTATTTTTTACCACCATGCTCTACAAAACTCTATGAATATGTGTGGCTCCTGGGTAGTTTTCCAGTAAAACAAGAACCAAGTTTCTATGTGTATGTTTAATAAATTGGATTAGTTGCATGCGTCTGACTTCCAGCCTCGTTTTCCAGCTTGTTGTTTTTGTTTTGCTTTTGTGCCATTAGTTTGACTCCTGTATGGGAACGATCATTTGGGGATTAATAAAGCAGTGAAGTACAGCCTCAGTGCAGAGTATTAAATTTGGTATATTTACAAGTACAACACAGGAGCAGTTGGTGTAATTCTTTCATGGTCCCCAGGTTATTCTTGATGCAATAAAAATTATGCATGTATGAGAATCCTGACATTTAAACAATAAAGGACAAAACGAATGTGGTGTTCTTATTTTCTTTACTCAGTCATTAGTAGAAAAATCCATTCCTGCTGTTACATTTGTTTCTAGTAGAAATTTATATATATGATTCTTTACTCATGCAAGGAGATTGTGTTTAGATAGAAACTACCTTATTCCCTGGGACCCACACAAGAGGCAAAGCAGCTCAGTTAGCTAATGTGCGCAGTTGTCCAATTCGTGTAAAATGATACATTTGCAGTATAGAGCATCAGATAGAAATATATTACTGTACAAGTAATGAATTTCATTTATGCACTCCCTAGAGGAGAATATAAGCAATTTAAATTTATATAAATCAGTGAATACAGAGAGTTGGATCCCAAATATAAATGTTAGGATTGTATTTAACCATACACCCTTCCACAACCTACGCTCACATATATATGTTTGCTCCAATATATTTGAAAGAAATATATCTGTAAAGGTTACATAGTTACATAGTAGGTGAGGTTGAAAAAAGACACAAGTCCATCAAGTCCAACCTATGTGTGTGATTATACAGTGGTGTGAAAAAGTGTTTGCCCCCTTCCTCATTTCCTGTTCCTTTGCATGTTTGTCACACTTAAGTGTTTCGGAACATCAAACCAATTTAAACAATAGTCAAGGACAACACAAGTAAACACAAAATGCAATTTGTAAATGAAGGTGTTTATTATTAAAGGTGAAAAAAAATCCAAACCATCATGGCCCTGTGTGAAAAAGTGATTGCCCCCCTTGTTAAAACATACTATAACTGTGGTTGTCCACGCCTGAGTTCAATTTCTCTAGCCACACCCAGGCCTGATTATTGCCACACCTGTTCACAATCAAGGCATCACTTAAATAGGAGCTGCTTGACACAGTAAGGTCCACCAGAAGATCCTTAAAAGCTACACATCATGCCGAGACCCAAAGAAATTCAGGAACAATTGAGAAAGAAAGTAATTGAGATCTATCAGTCTGGAAAGGGTTATAAAGCCATTTCCAAAGCTTTGGGAATCCAGCGAACCACAGTGAGAGCCATTATCCACAAATGGCGAAGACATGGAACAGTGGTGAACCTTCCCAGAAGTGGCCGGCCGCCCAAAATTACCCCAAGAGCGCAGCGACGACTCATCCAAGAGGTCACAAAAGACCCAACAACAACGTCCAAGGAACTGCAGGCCTCACTTGCCTCAGTTAAGGTCAGCGTTCATGCCTCCACCATCAGGAAAAGACTGGGCAAAAATGGCCTGCATGGCAGAGTTCCAAGGAGAAAACCACTGCTGAGCAAAAAGAACATCAAAGCTCGTCTCAATTTCTCCACAACACATCTTGATGATCCCCAAGACTTTTGGGACAACATTCTGTGGGACGATGAGACAAAAGTGGAACTCTTTGGAAGGTGTGTGTCCAAGTATATCTGGCGTAGAAGGAACACTGCATTTCAGAAAAAGAACATTATACCAACAGTAAAATATGGTGGTGGTAGTGTGATGGTCTGGGGCTGTTTTGCTGCTTCAGGACCTGGAAGACTTGCCGTGATAAAAGGAACTATGAATTCTGCTGTCTACCAAGAGATCCTGAAGGAGAATGTCCGACCATCTGTTCGTGTACTCAAGCTGAAACGAACTTGGGTTCTGCAGCAGGACAATGATCCTAAACACACCAGCAAGTCCACCACCGAATGGCTGAAGAAAAACAAAATGAAGACTTTGGAGTGGCCTAGCCAAAGTCCTGACCTGAATCCTATTGAGATGTTGTGGTATGACCTTAAAAAGGCCGTTCATGCTCGAAAACCCTCTAATGTAACTGAATTAGGACAATTCTGCAAAGATGAGTGGGCCAAAATTCCTCCAGGACGCTGTAAAAGCCTCATTGCACGTTATCGCAAGCGCTTGGTTGCAGTTGTTGCTGCTAAGGGTGGCCCAACCAGTTATTAGGTTTAGGGGGCAATCACTTTTTCACACAGGGCCATGATGGTTTGGATTTTTTTTCACCTTTAATAATAAACACCTTCATTTACAAATTGCATTTTGTGTTTACTTGTGTTGTCCTTGACTATTGTTTAAATTGGTTTGATGTTCCGAAACACTTAAGTGTGACAAACATGCAAAGGAACAGGAAATGAGGAAGGGGGCAAACACTTTTTCACACCACTGTATGTCAGTATTACTTTGTATATCCCTGTATGTTGTGGTCCTTCGGGTGCTTATCTAATAGTTTCTTAAAAACGATCAATGCCCCCTGCTGAGACCACCGCCTGTGGAAGGGAATTCCACATTCTTGCCGCTCTTACAGTAAAGAACCCTCTACGTAGTTTAAGGTTAAACCTCTTTTCTTCTAATTTTAATGAGTGGCCATGAATCTTGTTAAACTCCCTTCTGCGAAAAAGTTTTATCCCTATTGTGGGGTCACCATTTTGGTATTTGTATATTTGTATAAATCATATCCCCTCTCAAGCGTCTCTTCTCCACAGAGAATAAGTTCAGTGCTCGCAACCTTTCCTCATAACTAATATTCTCCAGACCCTTTATTAGCTTTGTTGCCCTTTTTTGTACTTGCTCCATTTCCAGTACATCGTTCCTGAGGAGTAGAAGTAGAAGTAGCAGCAGCTTGGGATTGCATGCCATTGCTGAGCCTATCATCTAATAGGACTCCCAGGTCCTTTTCTATCCTAGATTCCCCCAGAGGTTCTCCCCCCAGTGTATAAATTGCATTCATATTCTTGCCACCCAAATGCATTATTTTACATTTTTCTACATTTAACCATTTGCCATGTAGTTGCCCACCCCATTAATTTGTTCAGATCTTTTTGCAAGGTTTTCACATATTGCAGAGAAGTTATTGCCCTGCTTAGCTTAGTATTGTCCACAAATACAGAGATTGAACTGTTTACCTCATCCTCCAGGTCGTTGACATTAAATAGGATTGGTCCCAGCACAGAACCCTGGGGGACCCCACTACCCACCCCTGACCATTCCGAGTACTCCCTATTTATCACCACCCTCTGAACTCACTCTTGTAGCCAGTTTTAAATCCAGGTACTCACCCTATGGTCCATGGCAACGGACCTTATGTTGTACAGTTAACGTTTATCCTCATTAAAAGGTCCTCATTTTATCTGGTCGTGGTATAGATAGAAGTAGCCAGTCACATTCAACTGCATACAACTGCATGTATCCAACACTCTGTATTTACTCCTCATAAAACTCCACTCTCTTGGCCTTCAAGACTCTGCTCTCTCCTGGCTCTCTTCCTACCTATAACAGCTCTCCTTCAGTGCGACCTATAACTCCTCCTCTACACTTCCTAGACATCGTAAATTCGTACGAATTTTTCGAAATTCGTACGAATTTACGAATCCGTAGTACGAATTTTTTCGAAAACGAATTCCGTACGGAATACGAAATTCCGTTTACGAATTTTGTCGCCAAATTATTCAAATCCGACTACCAAATATCGAATTTCAACTAATATGAAAGAAATTATTATAGCGGATATAACAAACAATTCGAATGAATTCGAATGAATTCGAATGATTCGAATGACAAAGTGTAATTTTTGCAGGAAAAATTACGTTTACGAATTTCAGCTCCAAATTATTCGAATCAAACTACCAATATCGAATTTCAACTAATTCGAAAGAAATTATTAAAGCGGATATAACGAATAATTTGAATGAATTCGAATGACAAAGTGTCATTTTTGCAGGAAAAAAAGCTATTTAAAATCACTCGCGGCTATTGCCTGCTAATGAATTGTCGGCTCCGTAACATAGAGCCCCAAAGCACCTTGTCCCCATGTTGATGAGGACAAGGGCCTCATCCCCACAACCCTGGCCATTGGTTGTGGGGGTCTGCTGGGGCGGGGGGCTTATCGGACTCTGGAAGCCCCCTATAACAAGGGGACCCCCAGATCCCGCCCCCCCCTGTGTGAAATGGTAAGGGGGTACAAAAGTACCCCTACCATTTCACCAAAAAAGTGTCAAAAATTGTAAAAATGACAGGAGACGGTCTTTGACAATTCCTTTATTAAAATCTTCTTTCTTCTGGTCTTCCTTTCTTCATCCTTCGGTTTCTTCATCTTCTCCTTCCAGCATCTTCTTCCATCTTCTTCTTCCATCATCTTCTTCCTCCGATCCGCTTCTTCTTCTCGTCCTTCTCGTCCGGCATCTCCTTCCATGGCGTTGGCGTCTCTTCTCGGACCGCTCCTCGCAATGGGAGGCTCCCGTTGTGTGAGGCTTCGCTCCGGCTGACAGGTCTTTTATAACGGAGGGCACCTGGTGACCCCGCCCCCTCTGACGCATGGGGACATCATGGGGACTTCCCTATGGCTTTCCCCACGATGTCAGAGGGGGGCGGGGTCACCAGGTGCCCTCCGTTATAAAAGACCTGTCAGCCGGAGCGAAGCCTCACACAGCGGGAGCCTCCCATTGCGAGGAGCGGCCCGACAGAAGAACAGATGCCGACGCCATGGAGGAAGATGCCGGACGAGAAGACCGGAGGAAGAAGAAGCGGATCGGAAGAAGAAGATGGAAGAAGGAGATGGAAGAAGATGCTGGAAGGAGAAGATGAAGAAACCGAAGGATGAAGAAAGGAAGAAGGAAGACCAGAAGAAAGAAGAAAGAAGATTTTAATAAAGGAATTGTCAAAGACCGTCTCCTGTCATTTTTACCATTTTTGTCACTTTTTTGGTGAAAATGGTAGGGGTACTTTTGTACCCATTACCATTTCACACAGGGGGGGGGGCGGGATCTGGGGGTCCCCTTGTTAAAGGGGGCTTCCAGATTCCGATAAGCCCCCCGCCCGCAGACCCCCACAACCAATGACCACAACCAGACCCCCAAAGCACCCTCCCAATGTTGAGGGCATGTGGCCTGGTACGGTTCAGGAGGGGGGGGGCGCTCTCGTCCCCTTCTCTTTTCCTGCGGCCTGCCAGGTTGCGTGCTCGGATAAAGGGTCTGGTATGGACTTTGAGGGGGACCCCACGCCATTTTTTTGGGCCGGGGTTCCCCTTAAAATCCATCCCAGACCTGAAGGGTCTGGTATGGATATTTAGGGGGACCCCTACGTCATTTTTTTTTAAATTTGAAGCGGGGGTTCCCCTTAATATCCATAGCAGACCTGAAGGGCCTGGTTATTGAATTTGGGGGGACCCCCACGCTTTTTTTTATCAATGACTTTCAATGAATGACTGTTCTTTGTGTTACGGAGCCGACAATTCATTAGCCGCGAGTGAATTTAAATAGCTTTTTTTCCTGCAAAAATGACACTGTGCAGGAACAGTTCTCTATATTAGATATACTGAATCTCAAATTCATTTGAATCATTCGAAGCATTCGTTATATCCGCTATTATAATTTCTTTCATATTAGTTGAAATTAGATATTTGGTAGTTGGATTCGAATTGTTCTCTGTGTTACGGGAACCGGCAATTAGCCGCGAGTGATTTTAAATAGCTTTTTTTCCTGCAAAAATGACACCTTGTACAGAGACAGTTCTAAGCACAGGAAACATGCCCCCCTTCACAGGCATACTACTCTATAGTATGTCTGTGAAGGGGCGCAGGTTTCCCGCGCTTAGAACTGTCTCTGTACAAGGTGTCATTTTTGCAGGAAAAAAAGCTATTTAAAATCACTCGCGGCTAATTGTTGGTTCCCGTAACACAGAGAACAATTCGAATCCAACTACTACCAAATATCTAATTTCAACTAATATGAAAGAAATTATTATAGCGGATATAACGAATGCTTCGAATGATTCAAATGAATTCGAGATTCAGTATATCTAATATAGAGAATAGGGTTGAGCGAACCCGAACTGTAAAGTTTCGGGTCCGTACCGGACTTTAGGGTGTTCGGGTCCCGGACCCGAACCCGAACAATTGACTGTATGTTTGGGTTCGTGTCCGGTGTTCGGGGATTTAATGTTGCTTTTTAAAATGTATTTTAACCACTTTCAGACCGGACCAATTTGCAGCCAAAGGACCAGGCCCCTTTTTGCGATTCGGCACTGCGTCGCTTTAACTGACAATTGCGACGTGGCTCCCAAACAAAATTGGCGTCCTTTTTTTCCCACAAATATAGCTTTCTTTTGGTGGTATTTGATCGCCCCTGCGGTTTTTATTTTTTGCACTATAAACAAAAATAGAGCAACAATTTTGAAAAAAATGCATTATTTTTTACTTTTTGCTATAATAAATATCCCCAAAAAATATATAAAAAAACATTTTTTTTTCCTCAGTTTAGGCCGATACGTATTCTTCTACATATTTTTGGTAAAAAAAAAATCGCAATAAGCGATTATTGATCGGTTTGCGCAGAAGTTATAGCGTTTTCAAGATAGGGGATAGTTTTATAGCATTTTTATTAATAATTTTTTTTTATTAGTAATGGCGGAGATCTGCGATTTTTTTGTGACTGCGACATTATGGCGGACACATCGGAGATTTTTGACACATTTTTGGGACCATTGTCATTTTTACAGCAATTAATGCTATTTAAATGCATTAATTCCTGTATAAATGACACTGGCAGTGAAGGTGTTAACCACAAGGGGGCAGTGTAAGGGTTAAGTATGCCTAGGGGTGTATTTCTTACTGTGGGGGGGCGTGGCTGTCAGCTAGTGAATGCTGATCTCTGCTCCAATCACAGGGAGCAGAGATCGGCGTCACTAGTTGCTAGGCAGAACGGGGAGATGCTGTTTATCTCGGCATCGCCCCGTTCAGCCGCCCCGTGAGACGATCGCGGGGGTCCCCGCAGCGATTGAGTCCGCGGGGACCGCGATCGGACTCACAGGGGTCCCGACCGGCGCGGGAGCGCGCCGCTCCCGATGGCACGGACAGGCTAAAGGAGGGACTTATATATACGCCCCTCCTGCCTGTACGTGCCATTCTGTCGACGTATATCGCCGTGCGCCGGTCGGCAAGTGGTTAAAAGCACTCGCGGCTATATGAATTGATATTCATATAGCCTCGAGTGCTTTTAATACAGAGAAAAGTCATTGAAGTCATTTATTTTTAAAAAGTTAGTCATAAAAAGTGTTTGGGGACCTGGGTCCTGCCCCAGGGGACATGTATCAATGCAAAAAAAACTTTTAAAAAACGGCCGTTTTTTCGGGAGCAGTGATTTTAATAATGATTAAATTGAAACAATAAATGTGTAATATTCCTTTAAATTTCGTACCTGGGGGGTGTCTATAGTATGCATGTAAAGGGATGCATGTTTCCAGTGCTTAGAACTGTCTCTGCAAAAAGTGTAATTTTTGCAGAAAAGAAAGCTATTTAAAATCACTCGCGGCTAATGTGTATTGGCGGCTCCCGTAATACAGAGAACAGTCATTCATAAAAAAAAAAAAGTCATTGATAAAAAAATAAAAAAAAACAAAATTTTTTTTTTTTAACCAGGCCCTTCAGGTCTGGGATGGATATTAAGGGGGACCCCAGCCAAAAAAAAAAGGCGTAGGGTCCCCCTCAAAATCCATACCAGACCCTTGAGGTCTGGGATGGATTTTAAGGGGAAACCCAGCCAAAAAAATGGCGTGGGGTCCCCCTCAAAATCCATACCAGACCCTTATCCGAGCACGCAACCTGGCAGGCCGCAGGAAAAGAGGGGGGACGAGAGCGCCCCCCCTCCCGCCTGAACCGTACCAGGCCACATGCCCTCAACATTGGGAGGATGCTTTGGGGGTCTAAGACCCCCAAAGCACCTTGTCCCCATGTTGATGAGGACAAGGGCCTCATCCCCACAACCGTGCCCGGTGGTTGTGGGGGTCTGTGGGCGGGGGGCTTATCGAAATCTGGAAGCCCCCTTTAACAAGGGGACCCCCAGATCCCGCCCCCCCTGTGTGTACCCCTACCATTTCACCAAAAAAGTGTCAAAAATGGTAAAAATGACAGGAGACGGTCTTTGACAATTCCTTTATTAAAATCTTCTTTCTTCTTTCTTCTGGTCTTCCTGTCTTCATCTTCTCCTTCTGGCATCTTCTTCTTCCATCTTCTTCTTCCTCCGATCCGCTTCTTCTTGGCCTTCTCGTCCAGCATTGGTGTCTCTTCTGGGCCTCTCCGCGCAATGGGAGGCTCCCGCTGGGTGAGGCTTCTCTTCGGTATCTTCTTCCATGGTGTCGGTCTCTGAGGCTTCTCTCCGGTATCTTCTTCCAGGGCGTCGGTCTCTTCTTGGGCCACTCCTCGCAATGGGAGGCTCCCGGTGTATGAGGCTTCGCTTGGGCTGACAGTTCTTTTATAACTGAGGGCGGGGCCACCTGGTAACCCTGCCCCCCTCTGACGCATGGGGACGTCATGGGGACTTCCCTATGGCTTTCCCCACGTCACGGTCAGGCGGGAGGGGGGGCGCTCTCGTCCCCCCCTCTTTTCCTGCAGCCTGCCAGGTTGCCTGCTCGGATAAAGGTCTGGTATGGATTTTGAGGGGGACCCCACGCCATTTTTTTTGGCTGGGGTCCCCCTTAATATCCATCCCAGACCTGAAGGGCCTACTCCTACCCCTACTCTTTTTATTTTTTGTTTTTTTTTATTTTTTATCAATGACTTTTTTTTATGAATGGCTTTCAATGAATGACTGTTCTCTGTATTACGGGAACCGACAATGAACATTAGCCGCAAGTAACGACCTTTCTTTTCTGCAAAAATTACACTTTTTGCAGAGACAGTTCTAAGCACTGGAAACATGCGTCCCTTTACATGCATACTATAGACACCCCCCAGGTACGAAATTTAAAGGAATATTACACATTTATTTTTTCACTTTAATCATTATTAAAATCACGGCTCCTGAAAAAACGGCCGTTTTTAAAAGTTTTTTTTGCATTGATACATGTCCCCTGGGGCAGGACCCAGGTCCCCAAACACTTTTTATGACTAACTGTTTAAAAATAAATGACTTCAATGACTGTTCTCTGTATTAAGGGGGACGGGAGCCGACACTTTATTATAGCCGTTTGGGTCCCCATTGACTTCAATGGGGTTCGGTGTTCGCGGTCAAGTTCGGGTCAAGTTCGGTCCCGAACCCAAACTTTTTTCTGAAGTTCGGCCGAACCTGCCGAACCCGAACATCCAGGTGTCCGCTCAACTCTAATAGAGAACTGTTCCTGCACAATGTCTGGTATGGATATTTAGGGGGGACCCCACACCATTTTTTTTTGGCTGGGGTTCCCCTTAATATCCATACCAGACCTGAAGGGCCTGGTTATTGAATTTGGGGGGACCCCCACGCTTTTTTTTTTTATCAATGAATGACTGTTCTCTGTGTTACAGAGCCGACAATTAATTAGCCGCGAGTGATTTTAGCTTTTTTCCCTGCAAAAATGACACAGGACGCAGGAACAGTTCTCAATATTACATATACTGAATCTCGAATTCATTTGAATCATTCGAAGCATTCGTTATATCCGCTATAATAATTTATTTCGTAGTAGTTGAAATTCGATATTTGTAGTTAGATTCGAATTCTTCTCTGTGTTACGGGAACCGACAATTCATTAGCCGCGTTAACGATTCGTAACGATTCGTAACTTTACTAACGATTCGTAACGATTCAATTTTTTTTACGATTCGTACGAAATTCGTATTTCGTACGAAATTCGTATTTCGTACGAATTCGAACTGAATTTCGTACACGAATTACAAATTTTTTTATATACGAAATGGAACGAAACGAAACATTTTTTGACAGTTCCCATGTCTAACACTTCCTCTTTCTGTAGGGGTACCTCAAGGTTCTGTCCTCAGACCCCTTCTCGCCTCCATTTACACCTCCTCCCTTGGTCTGTTAATAACTTCCCATGGCATCCAGTACCACCTCTATGCTGACGACACACAAATCTGTTTTTCTACCCCTCACCTCCTCTCACATTACTAACTAACTGACATATCAACATGGTTGTCACACTACTTCCTCAAACGCAGTCTTTCTAAAACCAAGCTCATAATTTTTACTCCAGCCAATACACCCCCTCCCCCCAACTTCCCCATCAAGATCAATAATACAAAAATCAGTCCTTCCCCTCATGCCAAGGTGCTAGGTGTATTCCTGGACTCTGACCTGTCCTTTCAGCCCCAAATACAATCACTATCCAAATCGTCCAGACTTCACCTCTGAAACATCTCCCCTTTCTAACCATTGACACCACTAAGTAACTTATTCACTCCCTTGTTATCTCTCACCTTGACTATTGAACTCCCTCCTCATTGGCCTACCTCTCCGCAAGCTATCCCCTCTCCAGTCTATCATGAATGCTGCTGCCAGACTCATCCACCTTACCAACCGTTCAGTGTCTGCCACTCCTCTCTGCCAATCCCTCCACTGGCTTCCACTCACCCAATGAATACAATTCAAAACACTAACAATAACCTACAAAGCCATTCACAATTCTGCCCCAAGCTACATCACCAATCTTATCTCTAAATATCACCCAAACTGTCCTCTTCGCTCTTCCCAAGACCTTCCGCTCTCTAGCTCCCTTGTCTTCTCTTCCCATGCTCGTCTCCAGTACTTCTCCAGAGCCTCTCCCATTCTCTGGAACTCACTACCCCAATTTGTCTGGTTATCTCCCACTCTGTTAACTTTTAGGCGATCCCTGAAAATGCATCTCTTCAGGGAGGCCTATCCTGCATCAAGCTAACAACCAAATCTTCTACTCCCCTCCCTTACAGTCCCCTACCATTTGGTTTCACCAGCCCCTCCCTCTTATGCCTCGCACACACGATCGGATTGTTGGCCAACAAAAGGGTGTTGGCCCAAACTTGTTTTGCATACACATGGCGTTGGCCAACAATTACAAACGTAGTGACGTACTATGTGGTTTTTCAGCTCTTTAGCAGCACACTTTGGGCTCCTTCTGCTAACTTCGTGTTCGTAGAAGTTTGTTGAGTGTTGATTCGTGCTTTTCGTTTCGCACTTTTCAGTTTGCGCTTTTCAGTTTGTTTCTGAATGGCCGTTCGTCAACCAGACATCTTGCGAAATTGGAGGAGATAACGTGTTATTTATTATTGGCCTTGGAGTTATTTCTTTGACATTATTTCTTTGGTTGAATAATGATTTGATTTGGTATATTTTCTATATTTTTGGATGCATAGAATGCACTATTTGGTTAAGTTCTATTGGCAGATAGCATGTTTAATTTAATTTTTTATTTTTTTAATGCACAATAAAAAAAAAATGTAGAGAATAATACTTGGCTTACTTCGAATGACAGTTTGGGAGTAGGCACTTACATTTTAAAAAATACAATGTAAAATTGACAAGGGACACCAACATAGTTGTATCTTTGATCTTAAAAACCATGGGATAATGGTGTTGCGGTAACTTGCCCAAATAAAAAATAAAAAAACATAATATTATTCTTGATATCACTAGAAAAAAAAAGCCTTTGAAAATTTGTTTGCAAAAACTCCATCAGTATCATCAGCAAAGCAGCTTCATTATTATCCCATTAAAGAAGAAGAGAATGTGCGCTGCATTTCGAGATTTCATAATTTGCCAAATCACGAATGTTAATTCTCCATTACGAATGCTAGTCTACAAGGCCAACCGCTTCTGGCTCGTCCTTGCTTCCGAGCATGCGTGTTTATACTTTGGACTTTTGTCCGACGGACTTGTGTACACACGCTCAGAAAATCCAGACACACATTTGTCAGGGGAAAATTTGAAAACCTGCTAGACAACATTTGTCCGTGGAAAGTCCGACAACAATTGTCCAATGGAGCATACACGCGGTCGATTTACAGACAACAGCCTGTCATCAATAATTTCCCGTCAGAAAGTCAGATTATATGATTGTAAGCTCACAGGAGCAGGGTTCCTCTAACCCTCTTGTTTTGAATTGTTCTGTTGGTGTAGTGTCTCCCTTTATATTGTAAAGCGCTGCGCAAACTGTTGGCGCTATATAAATCCTGTATACTAATAATAATAATAATATTCAATAGTGTAAAAACATGCTTCTACCACTAGATATTTAAAGAGGAACGAAAGTTGAAAAATAAAAAAAAAGCTATTTCTAGCAGGCAATAATTTTATTGCAGGAGAGACATGCTACGTGATTTCTGTATTAAACCTAAAAGCAAACATTTTTTGCAGTTTACCAATTCTTAGAAGTGATGACTGTATTTGTTTTCTTTTTTTGCCTTTCTTTCTTATGTTTTCATCTGGTGAACCAGCAAGCAAGTCTGATGTTTTTTCAAAAGCACAACTTTTTCAGTTCTGCAGCAGAATGTATCAATTTACATGGATGGGACAAACCACTTAACACTGGCAGGGGTGATTAAAATTAGCTTTTATTTATTCATGCAAAAAACTTTATCCCAAAAGGGAAAAAACTGTTTCTGTAATTTGTTATAAAGTATGAGTTGGAGTTTGGCTTCAATTTTTTAGGGGGATCCAAATCTGCTAATACATTTAACGCTACCCTCCCCCCAGACTGCCAATGGTGCCATTTGCTGTGCCCCCTGTACTCAGTCCTCCAGAGCTGGATCTCACTAATACAGGAGGTGCCTTACTTGCCAGATCACCAGGTGAAAACAAACAGAGAAAAGCCAAAGAAAAGAAAATTAATGCAGCCACCACATCTAATGATTGGTAAACTGCAATATATTAAATGTTTGGCTTTAATACCACTACAATCTTCCATTGAATGTACACTGAGCTGCACATGCCCAGCACACTGTACATTCTCAGCACACCTTGGTTCTGGAATGAATCAACTCCTGTGTGCATACATTACATCATCTCTACTGGCCAATCAAGATGTAGGAAGAAGATGTCGGTGTCATGCAAGTCGGTGCCAGTTAAAGGGTAACTCCACTTTCATGGGGAAAAAAATTGTGAATAAAGAAAAAATAATATAGCGTATACAATTGCGACACAAGTGATATTGTAATTTAACGTTACCTTCCCTTTTCAATCTGCAGCCACTGTCATTTTCTGAAAATGCAATATGGCTACCTAAAGATGTTCTGTACACAGAATTTATACAAAACGACCCCCAAAAACATAATTTCCTGCTTGTGTGATTGGCTCACCAATTTTCCTAGAAGTCTGCACTAATATACAAGTCAGATTTCAGGCATTCCCTGGAACAAAAATGTAATTTTTGGTGATATACTCCCAATAGGAACACATCTAAAGGGATGCAGGCCCAGCAGCTTTCCTCATTAAAGCCCTGCAGGTGCACAGCTGATTGATAATTATGAAACCACTCCCATTAGATTCACTTTCCCACATGGGCACAGAGAAACACACAGGGATTTCTTCAGAATAACAAAAGGTAGGAATCTGCAACAAAGGTTTTTATAATCCTTGCAATGTACATAGATCACCCAGAGGGAATGTTTTTTCTCAACAAAAGTGAAATTATGCTTTAAGTAATCTTTCTGCCTCTTATGTGGCTTGACTAGCGAAACCAGCCAGTCGTTCTAACACAGCTCAGAATCTCCATGTTCCACATCGACTGGACTGTTAAACTGGAGGCTATAGCTGGTGTCTCCCTCTTGGTGGCGCAACACATTGTTTTGTAGCAGGTAGGTCGTCATGAGATATACTTTGGCCACCTGAAGATGGACTGTAGTTGTCTTGTGAGAAGCAATATGATGGGGTAATACCAGGTGTTTGTATATCACTCTGTGTCAATATTATCCATAGGACTCTAATTATGTTTTTTCAAATGCATGCACGGAGATGTTCTCACCCTTCTCTTGGCATCTTCCAGCAGAAAGTCCTAAGTTGATAGTCGTTATACAAGTGGTAGGATTACTACATCTATAAAGTCCTGGGATGTGGCCTAAGTTCTTTCATTTATACTTAGACCACTTTCACACTGAGGCAGTTTCCAAGTGTTTTAGTGGTAGAATAGTGCCTGTAAAGCGCCTGAAAACTGCCTCCTATTCATTGCAATGGGTGCTTTAACACCCGACCGGTTCGCTTGCGGGACGTTAGAAAAAGTCCTGCAAGCAGCATCTTTGGGGGTTTTTGGAGCGCTGTATACAGCGCTCCAAAAACAGGGGATGCAATCAATGGGCAGCACTTCCGAAGCACCTGAAAAGCAATTCCGAAGCGCCGCAACATGGGAGTTTTCAACCCCTTCTTTGGGGTTAAAAGCGCCCTGCTAGCACCTGAAAAAGTGGCGCAAAAGCGAGCTGCGCTAACGGCCGGCGCATTTAGTGTGAAAGCAGCTTTAGACTTTGGTACTTTTCCTTCCCTTATAAGGAGCATTAGCATATGATATAAGAAGTATACAGGAGGTTACACACCTTTTTTATTTGGTCATGTCATTTAAATAAAAATGTCCTGTACAACAAAGGATGTTCTATGGATCCCAAAATATGTTCATATATGTTCATATAGGATAATTTTACATGAGAACTTTAGGCCAACACCAGTTTATATCTTATCAACATTAACCACTTCAGCCCCGGAAGAATTTCCCCCCTTCCTGACCAGAGCACTTTTTGCGATTCGGCACTGCATCGCTTTAACTGACAATTGCGCGGTCATGCGACGTTGTACCCAAACAAAATTAACATCCTTTTTTCCCCACAAATATAGCTCTGTGGTATTTGATCGCCTCTGCGTTTTTTATTTTTTGCGCTATAAACAAAAAAAGAGCCCCAATTTTGAAAAAAACGCATTATTTTTAACTTTTTGCAATAATAACCCTTTCATGACTAAGCCTATTTCTGACATTTGGTGTTTACAAGTTAAAATCCCTATTTTTTGCTAGAAAATTACTTAGAACCCCCAAACATTATATATATATTTTTTTTAGCAGAGAATAAAATGGTGATTGTTTCAATATTTTATGTCACATGGTATTTGTGCAGCGGTGTTTTAAATGCAACTTTTTGGGAAAAGGGACACTTTCATGAATTAAAAAAAAAAAACAAGAGAGTATAGTTATCCCAATTTTGTATAATGTGAAAGATGGATGGATCTTGAATTTGGTTGGACGTGCTGCGCACCCTCATATGCCAATCTGTACCTGGGGGAGTGGGAGAAGGATTTTTTGTCTGTAGAACATTCATCTATGTATGCGCGCCACATACTAATGTGGCAGCGATACATAGATGACATTCTAATTATTTGGGATGTTCTGAGGCCATGCTGGGGGAATGTTTACAGCTGATGAACCAAAGCAGCTTTAACCTTTTCTTCACCATGACCTATAACCTTGACCAGGTCAATTTCTTGGATATCAGCATCCAAAAGGAATCCAATGGGAGATTAAAAAGCAAATTATACAGAAAAGAAACAGCACGTAACACCATACTCTGTGCAGATAGTTTTCATCCAGAGCCCCTAAAAAAATCCATTCCATTCAGCCAATTTTTAAGAATAAGAAGAAATTGCACTTTGAATGATGATTTTCATTGTCCAATGAGCTCACAAAGAGACTACTAAATAGGGGATATACAAAATCTACACTCAGAAAGGCCTTTAATCGAGTTAAAAATCTTAATAGAAGAGATTTAATCTTTAAACCCAAAACTAAAAAGATAGACAACACTACCCAAATTATTATGAAATTTTCAAACGAACATATGCAAATCAAAAAAATCATCAATAAATATTTGCTGATTCTTACAGAAGACCCTGTGCTAAAAACCTTAGTAAGCTCTCTAAGCAATTTGCTAACCCAAAGTTAATACAAGGGAGATAAGAGAAAATATCCATGCAAAACTTGGGGGACATACCCATGTGGAGCATGCTCTCAATGTAATGTGATAGGTAGGAGGACCACACTGGCACTGCCAAATGGGGAGACTTTCACCCTGAAGCATTATGCTTCCTGCAGGACGCAATGCAGTGCCAGTGTGGTGCCTTCTACGTAGGTAAAACCAAACAGGAGCTGGGGAAACGCGTAGAAAAGCACATGCACAGTATGCGCATATGTAATTTGTATGTACCTTTAGGCAGACATGTTGCCAGACAGCATAATTATAGACTTCCGAAGGTTAACAGTGCTTGATAGATTGCATTTTCCCATTAGAGAGGGGGATTGGAACAAATGCCTGCTCCAGCACGAAATGCGTTGAATCAGGCATTTGAAGGCCACAACCCCCCCCCCCCCGGGTTTAAATGAGGCTGAAAATTTCAGACCATTTTTGGAGGGGTTCAGTTCAGGAAAAACTGACTGACTTTTCCTTTCTTCTTTTTGATTGGATCTTTGATAGATCCACCTCTGGCCCATTTACACGGCCCTCTCCACTGCATTGTCCCCGACTGGGGATTTAGGCTGAAGGCGTTCTTTGATAGCGCCAAGGTTTGGTCTAGTTACCAAGGGGTATTATTTGTACTTTATATTTGTAACGTTTTTTCTTTGTTTGTGGTTCTTTTTGCCCTTTTTTGTATTTGTTTCAAAATGCACAACTAACATGAGATGTGTTCCAGGTCTCGGCACAGGCAATTTCCCCAGGTAGTGGTCACTTGGAAGAGGAGTCTATGCCCAATTTTTCCCTCTCTGGCTCCAATACATAGGTGCAATGAGGAGATTATAACAGGCAACAGGTACATTTTTTTCACAGGTCCTATATCTCTACACGGCAAAAGGAGGGCCTCCTGGTGGTTCATTCACCACATTGGAGGCTGCCCCCTATCCTGGGGACTACCCATGGGGGTATTCTGATCACCCCGTCTGGGGAAATCACACCAGGAAACTTTGCCGGTGGTTATTAGTCCTACAATTGACCCACCATCACACAATTCCGTTTGTGTCATGAAGGGTGTTTTAGGTATTGCTCCTGCAATACATGGGTGGTAAGAGAATTTGCTCTATTTTTGACAACCAGCGTAGAGCATAGATTGAGGCACTCTGGTGCACTATTTATGGGGGCACTCTGCATCCGCGCGGTATCTTTAATAATAAACGTAACTATTTAAGTAACAGAACTACTATACTATATTATAGCTAAAACCCAAAATAAAAAATATATTTTTATTTTTTATTTTTTTTGGGTTGTGTGGTTTCACGGCCACACGTCTGGAACACAAATAGTGCAACCAGACGGAATATGCGTGGCGTTAGGGTCGCCGCGGCGCATCTATGTGCGCATGGTTCTATGCGCCGGAAGACTCATTAATATGTAGGATATCCTGACACATCAATATGCGCCATGTCGCGCTAAGTATATGTTGCGTTCGTCCGTGCGCATGTGCAATGCATGGCTTCGAACACGTGTTGCGTTAGTTGCTGCGCATGTGCAGTACGCTTATGTGCCGCGCACGTACGATGCGCCCGTGGGTGCGCATGTGCAGCGGACCCATACCACCACATAAAAGGACGCCAAGGGAGACATATGGCGTCATTCACTTTCCTCTCATGGAGAGGTTACAGGAGAGGATCACAGAGCAGGACTTCTAATTGAAATTCCACCACCCAGTCTCCTTTTTCTTTATAAGGTAAGATTAGCTTTCAATCAGAGCTGTCTTCTCCCCAGAAACTTTTGGGGCTTCTTTGTTTTTTTTCTGATAAACTTTGGTTTCTTTTTGTCTTGTAGTGCTCTTGGAGAGCACGACAGAGAAGGACAACAGAAACTGAAGCCCCAATTTTGGAAGTCTCTTACTTCTTACAGGGTAAGATTATATTTTTGCCATTTATGGGAGGCTTTGGCTTTAGACATTTTGAACAGTGTGGGATCCCTTACATCAATGTTCTTCTCTCTGTAGCGCTCCCGGTTATTTATACCTTTCAAACGCCATTTTGCAGATTATTGTTATCCAGTCTCCCTGTAAGAGATATTAGAAGGGCCTTATGTGGACCTGTACAAGTGGCCACGAGGAAATGCATGTGCTGAAGTGAACCAGTGTTATGTAGTAAGTTGTGCATCTTTGAAAGTAAAATGTATGTCTATAGAATTTTTTGATATATATGTAATGGATTCTTTTTAAATCTATTATAGAGAATGTTATAAATCATCCCTCTTTTCTGTTAAAAAAAAAAAAAAATCATCCCTGAAGAAGATTATACTGTTCTAATATCGAAACGTGTCAGATAACCTGCTTAGTCCACCACCACCAGTTTTCTGGAGGTCTTGGGACCGACAAGCTAACAGTATCATTCTCTCACTAACACTGTTTTTATATTATTTGTTAGATTATGTTCTACTGTGTTTTTCGTGATTCATATTACTATGTAACATTTTGTAGAATAAATTCAACTTTTTTTTAAAAATATTTTTTTGTAATGTTGCCTTAAAAATCCCACCTTCTAGAGGTTTTTTCAATCTGTACACATCAAGGGATGATGGCAACTACATGCCAATTGATATGAGCTAGAATTTTTTCTACTTGATGTGTGCTTTTCCTTTTCTTGACTATAAATAAAGAATATATTTTTTTTAAATTATCATATAAGACAGGGTATTAAATTAAAATTCACTGTGGTCTGATCAATAAAATTTTCTTCCAGCAGAGGTCTGACTCGCATGTTTGTCCAATGATGAGATCCTTCATATCACAGCCCCACCCCCCCCCCCCTCTTATATCACAATCCCATTCTAAAATCAGTGTATTTTGTCCCTTCACAGTAGTGTTCTGAACCCCCCCTTTACATAAACACCCCCCCACAGCAGTGTTCTATACCCCCCTTCACAATACCTCTCCTGACAGTAATGTCCTCTGCCCCTCTCACATCACCTCCCCCCCACACAGCAGTGTCCTCTGCTCCCCTTCACATCCCCTCCCCCCACAGTAGTGTCGTCTGCCCCTCTCACATTACCTTCCCCCACAGCATTGTCCTCTGCCCCTCTTCACATCACCTCCCCCTTCCACAGTAGTGTTCTCTGCCCCTCTTCACATCACCTCCCCCACAGCATTGTCCTCTGCCCCTCTTCACATCACCTCCCCCTTCCACAGTAGTGTTCTCTGCCCCTCTTCACATCACCTCCCCCACAGCAGTGTCCTGTGTCCCTCTTCACATCATCTCCCCCCACAGTAGTGTTCTCTGCCCCTCTCACATTACCTCCCCCTCCCACAGCAGTGTCCTCTGCCCCTCCTCACATCACCTCCCCCCATAGCAGTGTCCTGTGTCCCTCTTCACATCACCTCCCCCTCCCACAGTAGTGTCCTCTGCCGCTCTCACATCACCCCCCAGAGTTGTGCCCTCCTCCTCCTCCCCCACAGTATAGTCCTCTGCCCTTTCACATCACCCCCCCCCCCTCCATAACATTACCCTTTCAACAGCACTGCTCCTTTACCCCCCACCACAGCAGTGCTCTCTGCCCCTTTACATACCCCCCCACAGTAGGGCTCTAGCCCTTTACATCCCCCCAGTAGTCTTTTCTGCCCTGTCACATCATCCACCCATTGCCCCCTCCCCCACCCACAGCAATGTGCTCTGCCCCTTTACATCACCCCCCAGAGCTCTCGGAACGTTAACATCAAGCATCCCCTGCCCCTCCATCCTTCAGTGCCAGGTCCTCTGCCCCCCTCACTCCACTATCTGACAGGTACACAAAGCACTGAGCAGGAGCCAGGGCAGATGGAAAACTAGAGGCACAGTAGCACTGCATGGAGGGCAGGAACAGGAACGGGAGCTGCTAAAGTTAACGCATAGCTGGTGATCGGTTGCTTTGTGTCCTAGCAACCATCACCTTCTAATTAATCTGTAAAGTTATCTTGGGCAGTGCCCACAGCTGCTCCCGCCCCCCATGCAGTGCTGCTATGCCTCTCCCTCTCGATCTGTTATCTGCACCACTTTCAAAACATACGGGGTGAGTGTCAATGTATTTTTAATTACAACCAAAATGCAGATTGCAAGCAGTGTATTTGCCTGCACCAGATCATTTTTATATACAATGTGGCAATCTGTATTTGATGTTTTTTTACAGGAGTACTGCCTTCTGAAACTATTGGAGACTTGCAAGCAGAGATATCAGCCCCACAATAAGGCTAATACAATTAACACTTCCTTGAGTTTTGGACAGTGAGACCTTTGAGCCCATACAACCTAGAGTCCATGTCAAACTAGCAAATCCGCCACTGTCAGGATCACTAGACAGAACACAGCACAGCAGAAATACTCACCTGCTTCCATGAGTCACACCCTGCTAGATGAGTGAGACCTTCCTTTTACTCCCACCACTTTGGTCTGCTGCCAGGAGTGAATAATAATATAAATAAATATTTATTCATTACATGAGTAAATAGGCGTATAAATATACTTTACATAGATGTAACAATGTGCATATAGACATTCAAGATAAAAATCTTGCCCCCCCCCTCCACTCTGCTCTTTTCCCTTTTCTTCCTTCCCTTGAGTCCCCCTGCATGCATTTTTTTTTTGTTTATTACCCAACTCTACCAACTCATGCATTGCATTTTGATTCCTGGCTCTAAAATGTTTTGTACATATATAGCGTTACCACTGTAGGAGCCACTGGTAATTTGGGTCCTCTGTTCTTGTCTAGCCCTATGTGAGGCCTTACCCTCTCTGACACCAACAGAATGCCTTGCCTGTAGGTCCCCAGCAGGCACACAAGAATTATAAATGGAACTAGGCAAAAAGAAGGGACTTTATTGGTATCACAAATGTGGGCCTTGCCTATATATTAGGCACAGAAGAATTATACACACAACTCTTTAAAAGATAAACAGACTGCGTTGGCAGATTAGAGTCATAAAGTTTAACAGAGCAAACTGGCACATGAATGTCAATACACATAGACATAGCAATAGCTGTATAACACACTCCACGGGGGGGGGGGGGGAGGGGGGCTAATGATAAGTCCAATTTCAGCTTATGCTGTGGCCTCAAGAGCATAAACAATAGTTCTCTGTATTAGATGATACACCTCAAGTGATCCAACAGGGATAAACAAAAGTAAAACAGTCTATGGGAGGCCCCTAAGGACGCACTATAGTGCGAAATGCATAGAGTGGAGCTTGTAGCGTGATGTCACACCACCACCACATCGGAGGTCCGTGTGGCGGCAATTGAAGTAAGTGTTTGCTGGCTTGTTCTTATACTGTTTGTCAAGATTTTATCTATGCCCTGACTATAGTTTACAAGAAATACTACACTATATGGCACTTTTTTCATCTCATTACCTATGGTGTCTGGTGAACTATAAGTGGAATATTGCCCATGGAAGGAAGTAGGTAGAGTCCAGAGTGACCTTAGATTGATGTCTGCAGTTACCATTGTTGTGAATTTATGAAGAAATATATCTAATATTCGCTGGCAGAGATGGGAGATTCAGTAGGCCTAACAAAAAAAAAATAGAAATGAACTTTTGCTCTTGAAAAGCAGATGAACTGGTTGCCTATTTTACAAGTCTCAAATATATAAAGTTTACAAGCCTGTATTGAACCAGAAAGGAGACAGGAACAATGGTAGCCTTTGTCACCAAACAAAAGGTGTGTACTTATTTTTGTTGATTAGTTTGAGAAGGCCAAATTTATTAGGTGTCATCACTTGAAGGTGGTCCGTGACTGGGAAGAATCCTTTGTGCTGAAGTAAAGACTGTTTACAACCATCAAGGAAAAAGTCATTAAGCCAACACCTTGCCCGACAAAGCCTATTATGTGAAGTCCTAGGAAATTGTGTACACAGCTAAGCTATCAAAACATGTAGTGGACTGCCCGAAGTCCATCTCAAAACATGATGTTACAAGTCAATTCAAAATATATATATATATATATTCAGAAGACAGTGAATATAAATCATTCAAACTCTATGTGATATGTGTAGGTCACAAAAGAAGATATAATTTTAGTATCCGATGAATTGATGAAATCGGTTATAAAGAAAACAAAATAAATGGTGATTATTAATAGAATTGTTTTAGGAACAAATTAGTATTAAGACAAATATATGATTATGATATGAATGTATTAGAATTTAACTATGCTTAGATAAAGAAATATTGATTGGATACCCAAATTATACAGATATCCAGATAGATAATAACTGTATGTGATGTTGATTAATATATATGTATACATATAACTTGTGTCCTTTTTAAATGGACTAAATGTTTACAGATATACAATGATATGCATATATATCACCGTTTTATGCAAGTGATTGATCAATAATTATGCTAAGCGTATTTGATAGTATGGGGTTAGTAGAATTCCCAAATATTAAAGATATAGATATTTCCACTAAAGTAAAATATACAGTATAAAATAAAATATATTACTTTACAGAGCAGCCCCAAAACACATGTGAGACCCCTGGTGGTTGAAGGTGCAATTACATTAAAAACATTTAGGCCAATAGGAAAGAGACACATACCTTTTGGGCTGAACATATTACAAGTTTTATCATCTTATTGTGTGAGAGGGTATTTAAGAAGCAAGAGAGATAGTGACAGTGGAGAGCTCAGGGGATGCAACCTGAGAGCTCAGGGACCCACCCTGGGGAAGGGACACTGGGAGAGAAACATCTTCCCAGATAGACTGACAGCCATGCCTGGAAATATACTTTAAACCTCCAAGGAGATTCCTGAACCCAGTAGCCATCTTAAGTCCAGACTAATAGCCATTTTGGAATGGGTAAATATAACATGTTGATTTTATCTGGTATGTTCTCTTAACCATTGATGTATTGAATATTCTAGTATTGATAATCATTCTCCAGAATCAATAATCGCCTTTTCATAGATTTTTCTCTAATATTCAATTTTTATTATATATTACTTTTTGCATAGTTGCTTTTTATTGACAAACAAATGTCTAATTTGTTTTGCATTGTTCAACGTTACTTACCTGCAGCATAGTAATGGCTGGGTGTGTGAAATACAGACATTATGTTAAATTGTCAAGTATAAGGTTATTGATTCTACTGAAGAAGTTATCATGGTGATATTGTGTCCAAGGTACTACGCCCATTTTGAGGGTATTTCCATTAATTGTCAAATGTTCAAATAATGCAATCTGTATTATAATTTCATGTAAATATTTGTTTTCTGTCAACCAATAAATGTGACTATTAAGTATGATCACTCGTCTCCGTGAACAAGTTTCGCATATATAGACTGTGTCGTATAGATTGATCTTGTATCTTAAAAATATCTTCGTTAAAAATTACTTAATAAAAATGTGTGGGAAACTTTCCTTAAAAAAGCACAACATATTAAATGGAGGCACTGCGTGAGATAACGTCGATATTTTGTACAGGATCAGTCATAGTTACGGTGGTGACAGAAATAATATTTTGCATGAAATTATTAATTATTAAATTAAAAAAAAATATATATTTTTGCCAAGAAAAATGTCTAGTCAAAGTGAATTTTTATATTGATAGGGATTATCAAGAGTCAGCCCTTAGTGGTAATATGAGTTCTCAAAATTGATACAAGTACAGGAAATGTTTGATATAATGTCAAAAATGAACATGGCAGGTCATGACGAAAAAAGTTTGTCTAACGAGACTGATCCAGAAGCACGCATTGAAGGCCTTATAAACCACGCCCGTCAGTTAATAAAAGTTTATTACTCACAGACAGCTCATCTGAGACAAAGGAAATAGATAGGCCTGATCCCATGCATTTTGAATTATGCGCTACCCTGATGTATCTTTATATTGAAATTAAACGTCAATATACCCAACAGGAGAGTGATATCGTAGAATCCCAGTCCCATTTAATAGAAGGGGAATGTAAGCTCACTAAAAAGCTAAGGGAGATTAATGACAAGGCAGAATATCATGATGAGTCTATAGTGACAATGATGAAATATGAAATAAAACAGATGCAAAATAATGCAATAACAATGCTGGAAGAATGTCACCAATTAGGTAAAGAGTGTAAACAATTAAGAGAGAAGGAGAGTTTTCTGCAGGAAAACGAGTCTCCTGACGAAAGTTGCAGAGTAATAGGCAGTGGAAATTTAGAAAGTTGCCGAGTAATAGGCAGTGGAAATTTAAAAAGTTGCAGAGTAATATGCAGTGAAAATTTAAAAGAAGAAACAAATCAGCTTAGGTCAGGACAGGAATCCCTAATTAAGCAACAAGAAGAATTAAAAGAACAAGGGAAGTTTATGCCCCAGAATAATGCTCAGATGCTTAACCCTGAAATTATAGAATCAGATAATACTCCAAAATTTGACTCTCAACCTAAAGTTTGGGAGTTACATAATGAAGAGGAATTAGAAAAAGAAACCATGTTCTACCCCAAGCCAACTGTAGAGAAAAGGGGGGTAAAAATTGAACCACCACATGAAAATAGGTCTAATCAGTTTTCTTTGGGATCAGAGAAAACTACAGGCACCCCTAAACAGGACGCCTCAGAAATAATAGAATTTTTAAAAGATGCTGTCCCAGTGTTTAAGGAAGAGGGATCCGTGTGCATTATTGACCACATTGAGGCCTATGAAAATGCTTTATCAGCTTTAGGCCTAAATGATGACCAATCTAAGATTAATTTCTTACCGTGGGTATTTGAAACCAAACACCATCCATTCTGCGAAGATTTAAAAAGTCTGTTGGGTACTGCCTGGCAAGAAATTAAAAACGGCTGTCATCTAGGATTTGTCCCGCACAAAAATGTTAACGCGGTTAGCGCGGATATACACAATATCACATGTACCAATAATCAAAGCCCCACTGAATTTATGGATGTGCTCAAAAGTGTTATCCACTTAGCAGAAAAGGAGCCAGGTTATGATAAAACTGGGTTCAAACCCATGTTCTTCGAGGCCCCGCCTACCCACATAAAAGTGAATTTAGCGAAAGATTACAAAGGGGGGTGTTCACTGGAGTCTTTGGTAAAAGAGAGTAACAATTTGTACTCTATACAACAGACTGGTGAAAATAATGGAAGGCCTGAAAGCCCTATAATGAAATTTGTGGATGAATTTTATGTATCTCCCCAATCATTACAGTCCAAAACCAAGAAAAAGAGATACGCTGATATAGTCAGAGGAGAGATGCCACTGAGTTTCCCCAGCGGGAGACCAATGTCCCCACCCATCAGAAGGGGGGAGCAGAGACCCTTTAGAGGGGGAGTTCAAAGACCACCTCAGGAGTCTCATCCAAAGGATCCAGACCCGAAGTTTAGGAGAAACTATAGGGTATATCTCCAACGGGTCAGATTTAAACCTAAGGGTAGACACCCTCACCTTTACCGGTGTAATTGGCTTCGGGGGCCTACACGGGTAAATAAGGAGAAACTACAGGGTAGAACACCTCAAAATCCCCAGAACAATAGGGAACAACTAAGGCCCAGACAACTATCCCACAATCAAGACAATGTTTCTGATGATGATATGTCTGATCAAACTGAGCCAGTAGTCCCCAGAAAGTACAGAAACCGGGTCCCACAACCCAATTCTGATCAGCCTGTAAGCAATATGGAAACCAAAATAGACAAAATTACGGATATGTTACACGGTTTGAATAAGTACTGAATGCATGTACTCAAGCGCTACTATGAATTTAAAATCAGAGATGCAACCGATATTTAAGATAACCAAATGATGTAGCTGCAACCCATATAATAGTGTTCCCACACGTAAAATAAGTTAAAGACAAGTACACATTTTTGTGTAATAGGTGCGCTTAAATCAACCTTAAAAACTCAATAGATTGTTTAAAATAAGTTATTTAGGAGACCTCTGCGCAAAACGTGAATAATATGTGATATATGAATACGTGATAAAATAAATAAAACAGTGTTAAGTGTATTAAACCTTCCTTCAAAAGGTGAATTTGCTGAGGTATAGATGGCTGCAGTGCGCATAAACCTCATACAATATATGGTTTGATAATCCGTGCAAACCAAAGCTTGGTAAAATTAGGAACAGATATATAGGATCTAAAATGTTGAACTTTCTATAGTACACCTATATAATGGTGTGGACCAGTTGGTTACTTTAGTTCAGTGTGTTGTGCCAATTTGTGAAATAAATAAATAGATTGACTTAATTAATTGAATAGATTAAAAACCACGAGTGTATCAATGGTTTCATTGCTAAAATGAACATGAATAGAAATTCTTCAAGGGGCAAATCATGTGGCCAGCCAAGGGCCACAGAGCCTTTTAAGCGCCTATGTTAAAATAAATCAGAGGAATGCACTGAATAAAGATATAGGAAGTAGAGGTTCTAACACTATGTTTCTCCCAGGTCACAGTAATGAGGATCCTGAAATCCCTTCCGGGGGATTGTGGTTGTTAGATATTAATTATTCTCCTATTTTTCAGTGGTCACTTCATTCCTCTGACATAAACAGGTCGCTCCAAACAGCCTAATTTCAAGAAGTTGACGAAGACGGTAATTCCAGAGGAAGACCGAATCCTAAAGACATTAATATCAGGAGGCCTAAATGGTTTGATATTTTGGTAAAAGATGAGGAGTCACCCGCATAAGGTAGTTTGATTGCCTCAAATGAGTTATATTGACACCCCAAAGGGGGGAGAATTTATTTGTTTTATTCCTCACAAGTAGAAGGTTGACTATGATGTCAAATATCTTATTACTGACAGTGAGTTGTCACTTACATGTCAAACTGAAATGCTTTTATTGTTACTCCAGAACCGCTACAATTAAGCTAAAAAAAAAAATGGTTCTGAAGAACATAAGTCAGTCATAAATGTCTGGTATCCACAGTTATTAATAAATGTCCTCATGATAATGAGCCCTGGAGCTTGGTCTCCCATAGCAAATGTGTCATACATTGTCTTTATATCCAAGGTGTTTAGTTAAAGGACTGATAACACAATGGGAAAGAGGGGGGCTCCGAGGAAGCCCAGGATACCAGCTTGACATGGATATCTCAAACATAAATCATATAAAAAGAAAAAGGACATATATGTTTTTCTCATGGAATCTATTTTCCTTTACAGAACCAATATGTCCATGAGCCGGTCAACAGAACCGAGAGTCCAACATGTGTGAAACATCCAGAGAAGGAACCGTATGTGGAATCCAGGGACATCATTGATGGCCAGTCTACAGGGACAAAACCCACCAGGACAGCCAAGAACCAAAAGTTGCCCGGAGTGATCCATTTCCCGCCAAAGAATGGATGACGGCCCTGAGATGCACACATCAATCACAAACCCATTTTGTTTTCCAAAAAATTACACCAATCTGCAGGTGTCTATACCTTTTAAATATATCCACAATCCGGATCCATTTTCACAACTCGACTTACAAGGCCCAAACGAAGCCATATTTCTTCAACAAGTTGCATTGGGAAAGTCTGTCAGATGACTTCCGGCAACCGACAACTTTCCAAGGGGGGCTTTGTTGTGAATTTATGAAGAAATATATCTAATATTCGCTGGCAGAGATGGGAGATTCAGTAGGCCTAACAAAAAAAAAATAGAAATGAACTTTTGCTCTTGAAAAGCAGATGAACTGGTTGCCTATTTTACAAGTCTCAAATATATAAAGTTTACAAGCCTGTATTGAACCAGAAAGGAGACAGGAACAATGGTAGCCTTTGTCACCAAACAAAAGTTGTGTACTTATTTTTGTTGATTAGTTTGAGAAGGCCAAATTTATTAGGTGTCATCACTTGAAGGTGGTCCGTGACTGGGAAGAATCCTTTGTGCTGAAGTAATTTGATAGTATGGGGTTAGTAGAATTCCCAAATATTAAAGATATAGATATTTCCACTAAAGTAAAATATACAGTATAAAATAAAATATATTACTTTACAGAGCAGCCCCAAAACACATGTGAGACCCCTGGTGGTTGAAGGTGCAATTACATTAAAAACATTTAGGCCAATAGGAAAGAGACACATACCTTTTGGGCTGAACATATTACAAGTTTTATAATCTTATTGTGTGAGAGGGTATTTAAGAAGCAAGAGAGATAGTGAAAGTGGAGAGCTCAGGGGATGCAACCTGAGAGCTCAGGGACCCACCCTGGGGAAGGGACACTGGGAGAGAAACATCTTCCCAGATAGACTGACAGCCATGCCTGGAAATATACTTTAAACCTCCAAGGAGATTCCTGAACCCAGTAGCCATCTTAAGTCCAGACTAATAGCCATTTTGGAATGGGTAAATATAACATGTTGATTTTATCTGGTATGTTCTCTTAACCATTGATGTATTGAATATTCTAGTATTGATAATCATTCTCCAGAATCAATAATCGCCTTTTCATAGATTTTTCTCTAATATTCAATTTTTATTATATATTACTTTTTGCATAGTTGCTTTTTATTGACAAACAAATGTCTAATTTGTTTTGCATTGTTCAACGTTACTTACCTGCAGCATAGTAACGGCTGGGTGTGTGAAATACAGACATTATGTTAAATTGTCAAGTATAAGGTTATTGATTCTACTGAAGAAGTTATCATGGTGATATTGTGTCCAAGGTACTACGCCCATTTTGAGGGTATTTCCATTAATTGTCAAATGTTCAAATAATGCAATCTGTATTTTAATTTCATGTAAATATTTGTTTTCTGTCAACCAATAAATGTGACTATTAAGTATGATCACTCGTCTCCGTGAACAAGTTTCGCATATATATGTCGTATAGATTGATCTTGTATCTTAAAAATATCTTCGTTAAAAATTACTTAATAAAAATGTGCGGGAAACTTTCCTTAAAAAAGCACAACACCATCCACACTACCTTTATTCATGCACAATTTTCTGGCAGCTGATATGGCGGTAAGTTTGCATTGCATGTGGATGGTGGCAGGTGATTGGTAGACACGTGGTTTACACAGTGTGATTTTACATGCACTGGGTATCATTTGCATTAACCAGTTCATAGAGTCAATATCACACTATATGTTTTTTTTTTCCCTTTTTTGGATGTATCCTGAGTTCCAGTTCCTTAGATGCTTGGAGTTTAGGACTGACTGTAAATTTCGAAGATTGACAATTTACATACATGTTTGCTGCACCTAATTGAGCAGCCTAAAATCCTGCTGGAACGTTTATATACGATTATATAATAACATTTTTTCCATCACATGGACTTTGTGAATTGCCCCTTGATATGACTTTCTAATTACTTTGATGGCTTTTTAATCACTGAAAGACTGAATGTATTTCCCCATCTTTTTATGCTGATAGGTAGTATGGGTACTAAAGAAAATATATGTTGCGCTAGAATAGCTAAACACAAAATAATCTAAGCCTTAATCTATAGTTATAGATCCACAAGAAAATATTAATGTGCATAAAATAGTAAACATACAACTGGTGTAAAGTGCAAGTGCAATATATTGCAAACAAATAATGTAAAAAATAATAAACAAACAGTGTGCACAAATCTGTAAACACACAACTGGATATAAAGTGCACAAGTGCCAATTGTGCAAAAAAACTCAGTAAGGTTATATGGACCCCTCAGAGTTATATGGTGCCAAACATATACCATTCAAGGGAATAAACAAATTAAATAATAATGATAAGAATAGCTGAAAAAAGTGATAGCAAACATGTATAAATAAAAAAGTGCAAGTGCACAAACCATAAAAGTGTCTCTATATCATAGAAAAATAAACAGTCCTTTGTGGCAGCCTGTCTTGGGCTGTGATTAGAAACACAAATTCTGGTTGTTGTGAAAATAGATGCAAGTGACACGATCTCCGCTGATCATACTATTGGCATGCTGTTATATCCAACCGTGATTCTGAATCATGCATAGGTGAAATCCGGAAACCCCTTATGGTAATAAGCTCACCTCAGAGCGTGTGACCAGCTTTTACACTGAGTCAAAGCACGCATATGAACCACTATAGGGTTCTCAGCTGTTTCATCTGATCAGGAGTATCCTTAATGCAATGATCTCAGAGGCGCATGAAAAAAGGAAAAAGACTGATAGTGCAATACCGTTTTCAAGATTTATTAAATGACTTAAAAACCACTCCCCCGCCGGGGGACTCACATGTATAAGGTGCGTCAGTGCACCGTACTTCATAGAGCTCAATAAAATACTGTAAACAGTATAGGTATGGCTTGTATCTCATCTAGGCAGGTGTACTGTCTCTCACTCCGTTCTGGCCCCTCCCCTATGCGTGTGGATACTAAGGGTATGACGTATCTTCCTCAGGGTGTTTGAGGTAGTATGGGTACATATGTTGAGACTTGCTAATTTCGGATTTCACTGAATGAGCTTTCACATCACAATTTTTATGCACTTTAATTTTACATATACCATATGCAACATATTAATTATGACATTTAACATATGCAATTTATGTTAAATTTACCAAAGAGGGATTGCTTATATTGCCTTTTTGCTAGCAGCGATATTTGGGCGTTTAATACTGACTTTATTTTCATTTTAAACAGGTACGATGGTGACCTTCACAGTGAATTTAAACAATAATGTCCTAGATCACAGCATCATGAAATAGTCCCCAGACCGCCGATATTGCAGCAGACTTGCTCTGGTTTGGCCTCCCGGCTCTAATGCACAGCATCATCCAGCAAGTTCAGCAAAGCAACGCAGCACAGCACTTTCTCTCTTCCTGCTCCAGTTGGGGCGCTCCCCCAGCTGCTCGGCTCTTTCCCTGGCTTTTATATGTTTCCTCCTGCTTTCAGGTGCATATGGATATTGTAGTTGCTTCCTAGGGATGGTTATGGCTTGGATCCTCTTTTAAACTACATCTCCCAGAGTGCTCCTGCTCTAGTCAGGAACAGCATAGCTGACATTGCCATCTTGTAGGCGAAAAGACTTCTGCAATCAGTCATATTGCCCAGTGTTACACATACCTTTTTTTTACAGGAGTCTTCAGGCTGGGTATGTGATAGGTGGTCCTCAATGATTCAAAAAGGGGCACTGAAGTGCACTGATGAGCCCTGCACCTGTGATCCCGAGCAGCCAACTACCATGGATTTATAAAGTTTTTTGACAGGTTTTTTACTGAATATCAGACGGATTTTGACTCTAAACAGGTGCACAATTTTAGTTTTTTTAGGTTTTATTCTGTCCCAGTTCTACTTTAGAGCAGCAGAGGGGGCAATTTATAAATCAAGCTATCAGGCTTGTCTGTCTCGCTGCTCTTTTTTTGCATTTTCTTGATACGTGACAAAATGAGACAAATTGATAAATGTCCCTTTGTAAGTGCAGGGTGCTGTTGACAGCCTGCACTCACAATGTCTACTCTGGGTGTCAATGAACCCAAAGGGCTGAGGACATCTTGTTGTGGATAATAGGTACTGCAAGGGGCAGAGTGTGAGAGGGGGTATTTCAGCTGAAGCTTGTTTTTATCCATCCTAGGGGACATAAATAAATAAATAAATTAGCCAAGATTTTATCTTTAAATCCACTATTCTATTAAAAATAATCTTCTACATAACGCAATGTTATGATAAAGCATTTTTGCTCATATGGTCAGTGCTGGCTCATTTTGTTGAAGTTGTAAATTCCTTGTCATAAAGCAATTGATGGGAAATAGGCATCTGCTATTAATGGGACATACTGTATATATAGCAGAGAGAGTGATTAATGGGATGGAAACTGCTACAATCTGGGATATTACATGCTAATAAAATTTCTGCTTGGCCACTTCATTTTCTTACACTGAAAGACAGGGTTGGCTGCTGATGGAGAGAGTTATCAGTAACCTTTCCTTGACAGATTTACAGAAGGTGACTTCTTCTACGCTGCAAACAATGTCACAGTCATGGTACCACTGAATAACGGGCCATATTGACCAATTATTTTCCTTTGTCAGTGCAAATTTAAAAGGAGATAACTATTAATGATAGGCAACAGATACTTTTATTCATAAAGTTTAATCTAGTAAGGAGTCGAGTAGTAGTCTTGTAGGATCCCACCCAACATACAAGGCTTAAGTATTGCTCCAACTTCTATAAACCACTCAACAGGAATACTATATAGAGAAAAAAAAAACTCTGGACCCATTGTAGGCAATGAGCATTAACATATACTGCTGTCACATTACATTAAAAATGGCATCTGAGTCATTTGCAAGCAAAGTTATTTCAGTGTTGTAGTGCCGAGTATGTCAATTTTTCTCCATTGCCATAGTGATTTATATTATAGACGTTGCCAGTGGAATGACTGCTATTAACCACTTGACCACTGGGCACTTAAACACCCTTAATAACCAGACCAATTTTCAGCTTTCGGTGCTCTCACATTTTGAATGACAATTACTCAGTCATACAACACTGTACCCATATGAAATTTTTGTCCTTTTTTTCACACAAATAGAGCTTTCTTTTGGTGGTATTTAATCACCGTTGGGTTTTTTATTTTTTTTTGCGCTATAAAAGAAAAAAGACTGAAAATTCGGTAAAAAAATGATTTTTTCTTTGTTTCTGTAATAAAATTTAGCAAATTTGTAATTTTTCTTGATAAATTTTGGCCAAAATTTATACTGCTACATATCTTTGTAAAAATAAGTACAAATTGGGGTATATTATTTGGTCTTTGTGAAAGTTATAGAGTCCACAAGCTATGGTGCCAATATCTGAAAATTGATCACACCTGAAGTACTGACGGCCTATCTCATTTCTTGAGACCCTAACATGCCATAAAAGTACAAATACCCCCCAAATGACCCCTTTTTGGAAAGAAGACATTCCAAGGTATTTGGAAAGAGGCATGGTGAGTTTTTTGAAGTTGTAATTTTTTCCCACAATTCTTTGCAAAATCAAGATTTTTTTTTTTTTTTTTTTTTTTTCACAAAATTGTCATATTAGCAGGTTATTTCTCACACACAGCATATGCATACCACAAATTACACCCCAAAACACATTCTGCTATTACTCCCGAGTATGGCGATACCACATGTGTGAGACTTTTACAAAGTGTGGCCACATACAGAGGCCCAACATGCAGGGAGCACCATCAGGTGTTCTGGAGTACCCGGGCCAATTCTGACATTTCTCTCCTACATGTAAAAATCATCATTTATTTGCTAGAAAATTACATAGAACCCCAAATCATTATATATGTTTTTTTTTAGCAAAGACCCTAGAGAATACAATGGCGGTCGTTGCAACTTTTTATCTAGCACGGTACTTGCGCAGCAATTTTTCGAACGCGTTTTTTTGGGGAAAAAAAAGTTTTGTGCTTTACAAAAAACAAAACTGTAAATTTAGCCCAATGTTTTTGCATAATGTGAAAGATGAAGTTACGCCGAGTAAATAGATACCTAGCATGTCGCCCTTCAAAATTGCAGTCGCTCGTGGAATGGCGCCAAACTTCGCTACTTAAAAATCCCCATAGGCCGCGCTTTAAAATTTTTTACTGGTTACATGTTTTGAGTTACAGAGGAGGTCTAGGGCCAAAATTATTGTTCTCGCTCCAACGTTCGCAGCGATACCTCACATGTGTGGTTTGAACACCATTTTCATATGTGGCAGGGACTTACGTATGCGTTCGCTTCTGCATGCGAGTAAACGGGGACAGGGGCGCTTTAAATTTATTTTTTTTTTTTTTTTATTGTTCATTTTACTTTATTTATTTTAGTTTGACACTTTTTTTCCCCCCAAAAATTTTTTTTGATCACTTTTATTCCTATTACAAGGAATGTAAACATCCCTTGTAATAGGAATATGGCATTACAGGTACTCTTTACAGTGAGATATGGGGTCAATAAGACCCCACATCTCACCTCTAGGCTGGAAAGCCTGAAATAAAATAAAAAAACGATCCTGGCTTCGATCGTAGCGAGCATTGCATGGTATCGCAGGGTATCGCAGGGTATCGCAGAATATCGCAGGGTATCGCAGGGTATAGCAGGGTATTGCAAAGTATTGCAGGGTATGGCAGAGTATGGCAGGGTATGGCAGGTATGGCAGAGTATGGCAGAGTATGGCAGGGTATGGCAGGGTATGGCAGGGTATGGCAGGGTATGGCAGAGTATCGCAGGGTATGGCAGAGTATCGCAGGGTATGGCAGAGTATGGCAGAGTATGGCTCGGGTATGGCAGAGTATTGCTAGGTATGGCAGAGTATTGCAGGGTATGGCAGGGTATGCAGGGTATCGCAGAGTATCGCAGGGTATGGCAGAGTATCGCAGGGTATGGCAGAGTATCGCTGGGTACGGCAGAGTATCGCTGGGTATGGCAGAGTATGGCAGGGTATTGCAGGGTATGGCAGAGTATCGCAGGGTATGGCAGAGTATCGCAGGGTATGGCAGAGTATCGCAGGGTATGGCAGAGTATTTCAGGGTATGCAGAGTATGGCAGGGTATGGCAGGGTATCGCAGGGTATGCAGGGTATGGCAGGGTATGGCAGAGTATCGCAGGGTATGCAGAGTATTGCAGGGTATGGCAGGGTATGGCAGAGTATCGCAGGGTATTGCAGGGTATTGCATGGTATTGCAGAGTATCGCAGGGTATGGCAGAGTATGCAGAGTATGGCAGGGTATGGCAGAGTATGGCAGGGTATGGCAGAGTATCGCAGGGTATGGCAGAGTATGGCTGGGTATGGCAGAGTATCGCAGGGTATGCAGAGTATTGCAGAGTATTGCTGGGTATGCAGAGTATTGCTGGGTATGGCATGGTATTGCAGAGTATGGCAGGGTATGGCAGGTATCGCAGGGTATGGCAGAGTATCGCAGGGTATGGCAGGGTATGGCAGAGTATCGCAGGGTATGGCAGAGTATCGCAGGGTATGGCAGTGTATCGCAGGGTATGGCAGGGTATGGCAGAGGTATCGCAGGGTATGGCAGAGTATCGCAGGGTATGGCAGAGTATCGCTGGGTATGGCAGAGTATCGCTGAGTATATGCAGGGTATTGCAGAGTATTGCTGGGTATGGCAGAGTATTGCTGGGTATGGCAGGGTATTGCTGGGTATGGCATGGTATTGCAGAGTATCGCAGGGTATGGCAGAGTATCGCAGGGTATGGGGTATGGCAGAGTATCGCAGGGTATGGCAGAGTATCGCAGGGTATGGCAGAGTATGGCAGGGTATGCAGGGTATGGCAGAGTATCGCAGGGTATGTTAGAGTATGGCAGAGTATTGCGCAGGGTATGGCAGAGTATCGCAGGGTATGGCAGAGTATCGCAGGGTATGGCAGAGTATCGCAGGGTATGGCAGAGTATCGCAGGGTATGGCAGAGTATCGCAGGGTATGGCAGAGTATGCAGGGTATGGCAGAGTATCGCAGGGTATGGCAGAGTATCGCAGGGTATGGCAGAGTATCGCAGGGTATGGCAGAGTATGCAGGGTATGGCAGAGTATGGCAGGGTATGGCAGAGTATGCAGAGTATGGCAGGGTATGGCAGAGTATATGGCAGGGAATGGCAGGGTATCGCAGAGTATGCAGAGTATCGCAGGGTATCGCAGGTATGGCAGGGTATGGCAGGTATCGCAGGGTATGGCAGAGTATGGCAGAGTATCTCAGAGTACTGCTGGGTATCCATCCATCCATGCTCATACTCCATACCCTGCAATACCCAGCAATACACTGCAGGCTATTGCTGTGTATTGCAGGGTATGGAGGGATGGCTGAGCATGGATGGATGGATCGGTGGTGACTGCAGAGCAGGCTGTGGGCACTACAGATCCCGCCCACAGCACTGCTGCCACCGATCCCTCCCCCTCTCCTCTCACACTGTACCGATTTGTACAGAGAGAGGAGGGGAGAACAACCGGCGCCATCAAATGACGGCGGTTTGCTTACATGTGATCGCTCCGTCATTTGACGGAGCGATCACGTGGTAAACGGCCGCGGTGAGCGGCCGTTTACCATTTACCGTGATCCGATCATGGATGTTCTCGAGTGCGCGCCCCAGGGGGCGCGCAAGAGGGGAATTCTGGGAGGACGTCATATGACGCCCTCCCAGAGTTAAGCAACCGCCCTGTAGCCGTTTTTTCGGCTATGGGCCGGTTGTGAAGTGGTTAATTATATGCCAGGATGACAAATACATGTATCTGGAATATGTTATGTTACAATGTTAAAATGGATGTTATAAGAATCATATACCAGAGTCATCCATATCTTTGATAAATCATTTAGATTATCTATGATATTTGTAGGTCACAAAAGATAATTATAATTTTAATATCTGATGATTTGATGAAATTTGTTATAAAGAAAATATATATGAAAGTTTTTTTTTTAAGAAACGAATTAGTATTATGAAAAACATATAATCGTGATTATAACTGTATAAGAATTTAACCTATGTTTAGATAAACAGATATTAATCGGATATACCAGAATTATACATGTATCAATATAAATAATCTTTCAGTGTGATATTTATTGATATAGGAAGACGTCACATTTTGACGAAACGGCGTAGGGTGAGCGGCGTGCTGACGTCACCTCCTTTCTCCCGTCTGTCCCAGGAAGCGACGGGCAGTGAGTAAGAGAGCCGGCCGGCTCGAAAATTTAAAAACCGCTCTGATATTGATCTTAATGTGTGAGTGTGCTACTTTTTAGAGATTTTTTAAAATAAAGGGTAAAACTGTATTGCGCTATGGTGTCCCTTTCTTTTACATGGTAATTAACCCTTATCGAATGAGAACCAAGTGACCCCAGATAAAAGACCAGTTCCCATAGAATAACCAGACGATTGTGTCCCTGAGGAGCCCGGATAAAGACCCAGGCAGGGGTATATGCCATACGCCCATCTGGTCTCTCTAACACAGAGACCAGACTAGCTGGTAAGCGGCTATTTCTATCACTTGGTGGAGGATTTCTTGCTTTTGCTATTTTCACCATCTATTCAGCGTGTGCCGGATGTCCCAAACGGGAAATCACCATTAATATTGTCTGAACTTTGTGGTGGACTTATTCCTGCATGAACTGGTTTTCTCCGTGCAAATGCTATTTTCCCTGATTTTGGACCTCTGTTGTCCTCTATGACACCATACCAGATCTCAATTCACTGTGATACACATTTTGCGATTTGGATCTCTGTTGTTCTCTATGACATCCTACCAGATTTTAACTTATTGTGTTATCTAATTGTGGTTTGTCACATATAATATTTTTCACGTATCACAGAGTGGTGGATAAGAGTGGTGGACAATAGTCCAGATCGAGTTAGTTTGTATTTTTCTTTATAGTTGTAAATAGAATTATTCCAACATATCATGATGTGGGTAGGCTAATTGAACGTTTATTTTAATTTCTTTTATTTTATTTATTTTTCTCAGCGCAGCCATTTTTCTTTATTCTATTTTATGTGTGTATCTCACAATAGGTTGCAGCAGATATTTAGTTCACTAATTTTCATAGTTCATTCATTTAATTTATATCAATAATTTTTCACAATAGTCACTTATATGACAAAGCTTTTCTTTTTTTAGACAGCGCTGTTACCCCACGACATATATATTGATATAGATAACCTGTGTCCTTCATAGGTAGACTAGATTTATAAATATACATTTATATATAACCCTTTTCTGTAATAGGGATTAATCAAAATTATGCTAAGCTTATATTATGTTGGTTACTAGCATCCCTGAATAATAAATATATATATTATGTTCACTAAGATACAAATAATACACATTATAAAAATAAAATATATTAACTTAAAGAGATAAACACCAAACACATGTGAGACACCTGGTGGTTGAAGGTGCTATTGTCTTAAAATCATTAGGCTCCTAGAAAAAGTTAATTATTACGTTTTGACTACCAATGAAAAGGGAACACATACCTTTTGGGCAGAACTTATTATAATTTTATGATCTCATTGTCTGACATGGTATTTAAGAGCAGGTGGGATGCCAGAAAGGGAGGGGGCTGAGGGACCCACCCTGAGAAGGGGCACTGGGAGATACACATACTCCCAGGCAGACTGACACCCATGCACCATGCATGAATACATATTTTAATATTCATAAAGATTTCTAAACCCTGCTCCTTTGAAAGCCACGGCAGCCATCTTAAATCCTGGTAACCAGCACTCCAGACTAATAGCCATTTTGGAATGGGTAAATATTCCATGTTGATTTTATCTTGTATGTTCTCTTAAATATTGATGTATTGAATATTCTACTATTGATAATCGTTCTCCCGAATCAATAACTGCCTTTTAGATTTTTTCCTCTAAAATTCAATTTTTCATTATATATTTATTTTTGCATAGTTGCCACTGTTATTGACAAACAAACATCTAATTTATTTCACATGGTTAACCATTTACTTACCCGCAGCATAGTAACAGTTGGATGTGTGAAATACAGACGTTCTGTTTAATTGTCAATTATCATATGGTTATTGATTCTACTGAGAAGTTATCATAGTGATATCATGTCCAGGGTACTACGTTCCTATTTTGCGGGTGTTTCTATTAAATTTCAAGATGTCCAAGTAATGCAATCTGTATTTTAATTTCATGTAAATATTTGTTTTTTGTCAACCAATAAATGTAACTATTTTGTATGATCACTTGTCTCCAGGAATAAGTTTCACATGTATAGACTGTGTCATATAGATTGATTTTGTATCTTAAAAATATCCTCGTTAAGAATGACTTAATAAATACTGTGCGGGGACTGTCCTTAAAAAGCACAACAATATTATATTATATATATATATATATATATATATATATATATATATATATATATATATATAATCTCACAAAAGTGAGAAAGTGAGTACACCCCTCATATTTTTGTACAGTTTCTACTACACTTCTATTGGTGTACACAGTATACAATACAATGCAGCCGTTGTCCACTTTCTAATACACTTCAGGTGGTGTACACAGTATCTAATACAGTGTAGTGTGGTGTTGCAAAACAAAACATACATCATGTCCGGAAGGCCACCAAGGACATGCAGACTAAAAGAGGGCAAACAGCCTCGGTGTCTACAGTCAACAGTGGTGGTCGTGGGGCACGCTTGTTCTTTTTTGCTGCTGCTGGCCGGGTTATTGAGCTACAACATGCAGAAGAGTTGGTGGAGTGGGTAACAAAGACGTCCTCATCCTCCTCATTCTCTGTCACCCAGGCTCAGAGTAGTTTGCCTTCCAACGCAGCTGCCAAAGCAGCCTATTCCACTGGCTCCTTGTCCAAAGTCACTCCTTCCATAGCCACACCACCATGCACGGTGGAGTCCCCAGAATTATTGGACCACAGTGTAGGTTATATGCTGCTGGAGGATACGCATCGATTTTAAGGCTCCGATGTTGGTTCCCAGGTTGAAGAAGGGAGTAACCTGAGCCTAGAGAGAGGGGGTGCCACAGAACGACAAGAAACTGGCAGTCATCTTACACAGCAGGGCCCATTTCAGCGCCCAACAAGAATATCTGTGAGGGGTTACAGTGTTGTGGCACCACTACGACCACCACGCAAGGCCCAATTTTTTTGCCCCTTTTTAACAGGGGCATATACCTTATTTTTCGCTCCATAAGACGCCCCTGACCATAAGAGGCACCTAGGTTTTAGAGGAGTAAAATATGAAAAAACATATTCTGAACCAAATGGTGTACTAAAATATTTTATAAAATATAACAGAATGATAATATTTCTACACTAACAACCAATGTAAGGGGGCACCCTACACTGATCCCTCCAATGTAACTGAGACATTTACATGACCTCAACACAACAGGAGTATTTACATCAACCACCAATGCATTGAGACATTTACACTGACCAGTGATGTAACAGATGTATTTACAGTAACCTCCCGTCTCTACTAATCTTTGCATTCTTATCTCCTTCTCCATACAACTCTGCCCCTCTAACTCATCATCTGCTAACCTCTGTCCAACAAACCCCTCATCTACTGACCTCTTCACTCCAACCCCTCCTTCCCATTCAACTCTGCACCTCTGCACCTCACCTGTATGTTGTTTACATCTTTTAGGTGGGAGTTATGCAGAGGAGAGGGTATAATTAGCATATGAATTGTGTCGGCCAACCTCTTTACATAACAATGCCAACATTTTTCTAGGTAAATATGTTTCTAAATGTGCTATTGACATACATTTTTCACCACATGTTGGTAACAACCCATGAAATACATACATACAAATAAACCAAAACAAATAACTTCACAAATTAAGTTATTTGTAATAAAATGGAATGACACAGGGAAAAAGTATTGAACACGCTAACTGAAATGTATTTAATACTTCATAGGAAATGCTTTGTTGGTAATGACAGCTTCAAGACACCTTCTGTATGGAGAAATTAGTCGCATGCATTGCTCAGGTGTGATTTTGGCCTATTCTTTCACGCAAACAGTCTTCAAATCTTGAAGGTTCCGTGGGCCTCTCTAATGAACTCTGATCTTTAGTTGTTTCCATAGATTTTCTATTGGATTCAAGTCAGGTGATTGGCTGGACCATTCTAGCAGATTTATTTTCTTTCTTTGAAACCAATTTAGAGTTTCCTTGGATTTGTGTTTGGGATCATTGTCTTGCTGAAATGTCCACCCTTGTTTCATCTTCATCATCCTGGTAGATGGCAGTATATTTTTATCAAGACTGTCTTGGTACATTTTTCCATTCATCCTCCCTTCAATGATATGAATTTTGCCAGTACTGTAAAACAGCCCCACACCATGATGTTCCCACCTCCAAACTTCACTGTTGGTATGGTTATTTGGGGTGATGTGCAGTGCCATTTGATCTCCAAACATGGTGTGTATTATAGCAATCCAAGGAGTTCAATTTTGGTCTCATCTGACCAGACTATATTCTCCTAGTATTTTACAGGCTTTTCTAAATGATGTGCAGCAAACTTTAAAGAGCTTCAACATGCTTTTCCTTAAGCAATGGAGTCTTGTGTGGTGAGCGTGCATACAGGCCACGGCGGTTGAGTGCATTACTTATTGTTTTCTTTGAAACAAATTTACCTGCTAATGCCAGGTGTTTCTGAAGCTCTCCACAAGTGGTCCTTGGCTCTCGGACAACTCTTCTCATAATTATTTTCACTCCTCTAACAGAAATTTTGTGAGGAGCAGCTGGTCGTGGCTGGTCTATGGTGAAATGATATTCTTTCCGCTTTCGGATTATGGCCCCAACAGTGCTCACTGGAACATTCAGAAGTTTAGAAATCCTTCTGTAAACAATACCATCAGTATGTTTTGCAACAATAAGGTTGAGAAGGTCTTGAGAACTCTTTTACGCATCATGAGATGTGTCACACCTTGGTAAGGAGACACCTTTTTATAGGTCATCAGTTGAGACTGAACCAGCTGACATTAATTTGCACTGACAATGAGCAGGATTGCATTCTAATTACTAAAAGATTTTAGCTGGTGTCTTGGCTTCCCATACCCTTTTGCACCTCCCTTTCTTCATGTGTTCAATACTTTTTCCCTGTCAAATATCAGGTGTGACCAGAGCTGTGTAGACAGCAACAGAGGAACAAACGCAGGTAAGGTGAAAATATTTGATTTATTAAAGATGAATAAAGTGAATAAATATAAATACAACCACCTCCAATATCACTCAGTGCACAACAACCAATACCAAACAGAAACCCACAAATAATAAGAGTAACAGACAAATATATACAAGTAAAGGGGAAAACCGAGATCATAAACAGAGCCAGGCCAGGGTCGTCAACGGGAGGTCAGCAGCTGGGGAAGGGGAGGGAAGGGAAACAAACGGGACAAGGAGAGGATGGATGGATCACAGGAGGGACGGGTACAGGTACAAGGCCCCAGGGTTCAGGTACACAGACAGGAACAGGGTCAGGTACAGATACAGAGCTCTCAGGTTCAGGATCAGGGCACAAGGAAATATACCAAGGCAAGGCATAAGTGTGTCTGCCGGGTACTTATACACATCTCCTGCAATCAGACTCAGGTGATGCCTGATTGCAGGAGATGATGTCGGCCCCACACTGCCAGGAACCACCCTTGGTGGATGCCAGTACTGCGGCCCAAGGATCACATAATACCACCAACAGGGGAAAGCTCCCCTGGCAGTTCCAGACTGCCAGGAGACACCTGTTGGTGGACCACTGTACTGCACGCCAAATGTCAGACAGTATCATCAGCGGGTGGAAACTTTCCTGACACATTCCATTTTATTACACATAACTTAATTTTTTAACTTATTTGTTTCTGGTTTATTTGCATGTATGGATTGCATGGGTTGTTACTGATATGGGGTGAACATTTCATGTCAATAGCACCTTTAGAAATATATTTATAGCCTGCTTGCAACCACATCTCCACATGATGAGACCTTATCATTACTTTCACGGAGGATCAAAAGAATCGTATCCTTTTCTTTGCACATAAGTCATCCTTGTGCAGAAAGTATCAAGAGATCACATTCAAGATCCTGACGCACTGGTACAGGACCCCATAAGTACTAGCGTCAATATTCCCAGGACATAGCTCTTTGTGCTGGAGATGTGGTACTCAGACTGGCAGACTACTTCACATTTCCTGGGAATGTCCGAAGCTGTCCCTTTTGTGCCAACAGGTCCTGCAGATCATCCACAAGCTTACTGATGTCTCCCTCCAGGACAACCCGGCAGCAATACTCCTAAACTTGACCCCTATGTCCTGTAAGCTATATCGCAAATCTTTACTGAAACACTTTATGAATGCAGCCAGGGCTTGCGTCCCCAGTATGTGGAAGCAGCAGTTTCCACACGGGGTGTCACAGTGGTTTGCCAGGGTGAGCGACATACAGCAGATGGAACACCTGACCTTGGTTAAAGGGAGGAGGAACACAATACACACTGGATACATTGGGACTTGTTCCAATTCTCGGACGACTACTGTACATACACTTGAGCAACTTTCTTTAGGGGGATTTGTCCCCCTTATATTCTTTTCTTTTCTCTCCCCTCCTGACACCTAAGGTGTCATCCATTTTACTATACTACCCAAGAAAATTCTACCAGTATGCGTTCATCTATAGGTGCCACTCCTGCAAAGCTGGGGCTGAGAGGCGTATCTTGAACAGTGTACACTATCTATGTTTTGTTCCCTACCTCACAATGGCTCAGTACCTGCTAATTAAAACTAGACATGTGCAATTCGTTTAGTTTTTTTTTCGTTTTTCTTTTTTTTACGTTATTTTCGTTCATTCGTTATCGTACGAATGAACGAACGATTCGCTAAAAATTTTAACGAATAACGAATCGTTCGAATCAAACAAATCCGAAAACAACGAAAATCCGAAAAAAACTAATTAGAAACAACAAATCTACGAAAGAAGAAAATCCGAAAAACGAAAACAGGAACAACGAAAATCAAAATGAACGAAAAAATTTGTATATTTGTAACTTTTTTTTTTTGTTGAATTGGTAATTTTCCGTGTCCCTTACAATGGCACTGCTTAACGTGCCTCGAATGGATTGAACGAAAAAATTCGTACATTCGTAACTTTTTCTTTTTTTCGATTTGTAATTTTCCGTGTCTCTTACAATGGCGCTGCTTAAAGTGCTTCAAATGGATTGAACAAAAAAATGCGTACATTCGTAACTTTTTATTTTTTTTTGATTCGTAATTTTCCGTGTCTCTTACAATGGTGCTGCTTAAAGTGCTTCGAATGGATTGAACGAAAAAATTCGTACATTCGTAACTTTTTTTTTTTGCGATTCGTAATTTTCCGTGTCTCTTACAATGGCGCTGCTTAACGTGCTTCGAATGGATTGAACGAAAAAATTCGTACATTCATAACTTTTTATTTTTTTTTGATTCGTAATTTTCCGTGTCTCTTACAATGGCGCTGCTTAAAGTGCTTCGAATGGATTGAACGAAAAAATTCGTACATTCGTAACTTTTTTTTTGCGATTCGTAATTTTCCGTGTCTCTTACAATGGCGCTGCTTAACGTGCTTCGAATGGATTGAACGAAAAAATTCGTACATTCATAACTTTGTTTTTCGATTCGTAATTTTCCGTGTCTCTTAAAATGTAATAATAGCATACACATTACATAAAATTATGAATTATGCTCCGATTACGAATCTATGAATGTTAGGAATGTTATGAAAGTACTAATAAATATGAATGCGTCCGAATTTCGAATAAACGAAAATTAAACTAATGGAAAAACGAATCAACGAAAAAATAACTCTTACGAAAATACGAATCGTTACGAATACGAACACCGACGACTTACGAATTTACGAATCGTTACGAATACGAACACATATATGTGAACTGAGCCTCAAAAACTTCCTCTCACTTCATGCTCCAATGACAACTGGTACATTTTAGATCTCTCTTCACTTTCTGACACTGGCCAACAGTACAAATAAAGAGAAATGTTAACTGTGCCCAAGCAATACCCTTTACCTCTTGTTCAAACATCCTCCTGAAAATGGCAGTGCACTTCCTGTGCCTAGGCACAACTTGTACCTTGAACCTCATAGCTGTATATTTGCAGGATGAGATCTGCTCCTGGCTGCTAGTCTCACAGGATGTGGTATGAGATTTGGTGATGTCAAGACTGTGCTGCAAGTATCTCCCTGCTTCTACTTTATTCATGCTGTAGATCTGTGCATCTTTCACCTGTCCTGTCTCTGTTTGATCCAATAGTGATAAATTGAATGAACCTGGGTTCAGATCAAGGCAGGTTCAGTGAACATGACTAACGTTTGGATGCCAAATCTAAACCCTATTGAAGTATATGGAAGTTGAATGTTATAAATGATTGTTTACATAATGTGTAGGGCTATGTATCCCTTAGGCCCCTTTCACACCTAAGCGGTTTTCATGCGGTGCAGCGCTAAAAATAGCGCCTGTTCACCGCATGAAAAAATCCTGCCCCTTTAACTCCAGTGTGAAAGCCGGCGGGCTTTCACACTGGAGCGGTGCGCTAGCAGGATGACAAAAAAAGTCCTGCTAGCAGCATCTTTGGAGCGGTATAGGAGCGGTGTGTTCACCGCTCCTATACCGCTCCTTCCCATTGATTATAATGGGACACCGCGGTGAAACCGCGGCAATACCGCCGCAAAGCGCCGCTACGGCGGCGCTCTGGGGGGGTCTTTAACCCTTTTTCGGCCGCTCGTGGGGGGTAAAACCGCACCGCGAGCGGCCGAAACCACGGTTAAAACGACGGTAAAGCAGCGCTAAATATAGCGCTGCTTTACCGTCACCGCGGCTCCCTGCCCCGGTGTGAAAGGGGCCTTACACATTTCCTCAACCGGGATATCTGAGTGATCTTTACTGCTAGGGGGCTTCCAGATCCCGATAAGCCCCCACCCTCAGACTCCCACAGTCAATGGGCTAGGGTTGTGTGGAAGAGGCTCTTGTCCTCATTAACATGGAGACAATTTGCTTTGCCAGGGGAGACAACCACCTGCTGAGGGCACATAATCTTGTATGGTTCAGGAGGGGAGCCACACACGCTGTTACCTTCCCCCTTTCCTTGTCCGCCAGGCCTCATGCTTGGATAAGGGTCTGTTGTGGATTTTTGGGGGACCGCATGCTCTACCTCAGGGGTCAGCAACCTTTTTCCCCTTAAGGGCCAGATTCAATGTATGTGAATGCATGGTGGGCCGCATTCACCTGCTAATAAATGAAGATAATAATAATCCTAACATAGTAATAATAATAACAGTACAGGTTTACCTCACTTTAAGGTGCTTCCCCAATACAAAGCCAGTTCACCCTGAGGGAGCATGTAGGTTCACTGTCTAGAGGCTCTGGCATCGCTGCAGGGTCTACCACCCCCCCACCCCCCCTTCCCTGCAGCGATTAGTTTGTTCACCTTTATACTCACCCTCTTCATTGCTCTCATGCAGCTCCAGCATGTCTCCGGACCCTTTCCTTGTGACACCCGGCCATTGATGCTGGCATTATAAAGTGAAAACTGCCTTGCTGCACATAGCAACACCTGCATGGCAAATTAGGCATATTGGCATGCCAAGGTGTTCTGTGAAAAAGTATTTTCTGCCCAAGTGTCTTGGAACACTCAGCATTCAGTGTCACCTTTGCTGAGGAAAAAAATAATTTGACTATAATATAACTATTATTACAATGATTGGACTCATAGCTAGAATTTACTAATTGTCTCTAATTGTCTCTAGCAATAGCATGGTATGTGTTGGGATTATACTGAGGCTAGCTTGTACCAGGTGGCTGAGGATGACATGATCTTGACTGCCCTGCACCTCTGGACCCCTTTATATTACACAGCCCAGCCCTTCTGGACCACTTTACATTACACAACCCTCCTGCATATTACACAGCCCCCTGCACATCACACAGCCCCCCTATCCAGCCCCCCTGCATATTACACAACCCCCTGCATATTACACAGCCCCCTACACACACTCCCTGCATATTACACAGCCCCCCCTTATCCAGCCCCCCCCCTGCATATTACACAGCCCCCCCTACACACACCCCTGCATATTACACAGCCCCCCGCAACTCTGCCCTTTCCTACCTTGCCCCATGCAGAGAAGGAGACAGAGCAGAGAATAGCAGGGAGCAGGAAGCTGAATGAGAACACAGGAGAGACACACAGCAGTGCTGATAAGACAGTGGGAGCTTCCAGAGTAAATTTTTCATATTAACAAGCTAGGAATTGGTTGCTAGGACCACCTAGCAACCAATCACCTGGAAAGTTAACTCTGGAATCTCCCGCTGTCTTATCAGTGCTGCTATGTGTTTCTCCCACGTTCTCATTCAGATTCCTACTCCCTGCTCTGCTCTTCTGTAACTTAAAATGTCCGCGGGTCGGGTGCACGTGAATTCATCACGTGCACTGATGGCCCAGATATTTAGCATGATGGGCCACATGCGGCCCGTGGACCATAGGTTGCCAACCCCTGCTCTACCTGTTGTGGTGAGGCAAGGGTGAGGTGTTTGTAGTAATGTTCTTTGGTGATAATGCTGATCCTAGATAGATACAATAGACACAGTACAGTGAGTGTCACACTAGAACAGGAAGTGTGTTAATGGCGCGATCATGAAAACAAATAAAAAAAAGCCTGAAAAAAGAATACCAATGCAGCCACCACATTTAAGGACTGGCAAGCTACAATATATACAATTGTTGTTCCCACTTTGAGGGAATATAGTATGTATCTCTGCGGTGCTAGAATACCAGGTGCAATGTCCTTTCAGGAAAATTGCAACTTTTGTTTGTTTTCTAGATTGTTCACTGATTTTTGTTGCATTGTTTTCCTTGCCCAAAATGCCTCCCCATTGTCTCTTCTTTTTCTGAAAAAATATCACTTCAGATAAAGAATAATTCACTCACATAATGAGAACACATCAGCTACAGCACAATTAACAGGGCACCTAAGTCAATTCGGAAATAAGTGGCACCTATGGGACCGGGATGTAAATCCTGCTAATCCTCAGGTTTTGACCAGACCTTTATTAGTGCAATTTAATTCCTCTCTAGCCATAAGAACCTGGTGACAGGTGACCAAGACCTGGAACATTTGCTAATCAATGAAAGTAAAAGTGATCGCTCTTCTTCTGATGGATGAGCAAATTAATGCATTTCCACAAGAATGCTCATCAGAAGAGCATTGATTACACAGGACTGAATATGCCACTGGCTTCATTTGTTCAATCACAATAGTCTCAGCTGCACATCTCTGTTCTTTAATGCTATTAACTGCAGAAAGCTTGATCCTCTTTTACTTTTTATTACACAATATATATATATAAAAGTTCAGAAGGGTGAGGTGCACGTCGGTCAAAGTAACAAGTGCACACAATCATGCCCTCCCAAAGGCTTATCATATAGGAAACAACAAAAAGGGATTGCTGCAAGTTTTTTTTAAATAAAAAATGTAATCAAAACATCCAAAATATATAGGCCATCATCATAACAGCTTCGGGCTAATACAGATCACGCCCTTCTTCAAAACATGGTGCCTATAAATGATGACATACATGGTACAATTTATATAGAGCAAATACATCTGCATACTGTTAAATAATCAACCAGCCTGTCTGGAATCAATTAAACCCTGGATCTGAGACATATTGTAGTAAAAGTCCAAAATCCATATACAAAAAGGATCCTGGAACGAAAAAAAACAACAGGTTTGACTGTTTTCCACATTTCACAGAATATATCAATCGATTGAACTCCTGAATAATAAAAAATAACAAAAAGCAACTAACAACAATAATTATCTTATTGATAATCTTTCTGAAGGCTCTTTTTTACACGGGACCCCTTGGGTCCAAACACAGGAGGAGGCAAGAGAAACCGAAAAAGCATCAGCAAGATCCATTGCCACCAGGACCATGAACAGACAGAGGACTTAAATACATGTGTGGTACATAATAAAAGAGTCACATATAATAGCCACCTGTTATTACTTAGGTTACTGGGCATTGCTCCCCATTTGTAATTGTACGTTTCTTAATCAAACAGCCACTGCCATTGCCTGAGAAATGCATTGGAAAGAAATGTGTTACAACTGCAGGAGTAACCTCCATGTACATGCTCCCAAAGCCTGTTTATTCTTAAAAAGATAATAAATCCCCACTCTTCCCACCTCTGCCAAGCTGATTGCATGCTCACCAACAAGATCAGGTCTTAGGGTGTGCTAGACAACAGCAACATCCATGGGTCAGAACATTCGATTAGGCAGATATGCAAAATGTATGTTTCACACACCCTATGACATCCAACATCCGTGTCGGGTATATGCTTATGCAGATCTCTTCTGTTTACTCTGCTAGCTATCTCCCAAGGTGTTAAAGTGACACTAAACTCTGGTTTAAAATAATATTCTATTCAAGAAGTTAACTATTAAATTAAAAAAGTAACTTTTATTGCTCTGTCTCCTCCAAACCCGTAAATTCATTTTTTTGCTGCTGTGATCCAACTTCTTGTTAGAGGGTGGCTACGTTTGTTCTCCATGGTCCCACTCCATATTGTAACATAGCCTCCCTCTCTTTCTCACTCTCAAGATGGACTAGGGACTATATGTCTACTATACTAACACTAATGTGTAGTGTTTAGTGTCACTTTCACCTTCTCAGGAGCATAGACCAGTGGGTGTGGTGGTTCCCATAGGCTGACAGGCTGTATCTATGGACAGAATACATACTCAGATTTACTATGTCACAGAAATCTGTGTATCCGGAAAGGAAGATGCTTCCATCGTGCATATAAGTTTATGTGGATTGCTATTCCCTTTAGGGAACTCCGCTTTAACACTAACAAGCAGGTAACAAGCCCTCAGAGATGTCAGTCTGGGTGAAAGCCAAAATCCTATCCTCAGAGATAATGGGTTGTGGAGGAAGCGGAGGAGGAGACTCTGATAAAAAGCTGCGAGACAAGGCGTCAGCCTTAATATTCCTTGGCCATGGTAAATAAGAAATTGTGAAGTCAAATCTGGAGAAGAACAATGACCACCTGGCTTGATGTGAGTTCAGTCTTTTAGCAGAACGGATGTATTCAAGGTTTTTGTGGTCAGTTAGAACTATGAATTGATAGCGAGCACCCTCCAGCCAATGTCTCCATTCTTCCAAAGCTAGCTTTATGGCTAAAAGTTCTTTGTTGCCTATATCATAATTGCGCTCTGCTGGGGAATATTTATGGGACAGGAAGGCACAGGGGTGGATGGCAGCATTTACAGGATCTTTTTGTGACAGAAGCGCCTCCACCCCTACTTCAGATGCATCTACCGCAACAATAAAAGGCAGCTCAGGAACAGGATGGCATAGAATTGGTGCAGAGGTAAAGGCTTTCTTCAACTGAGTGAAGGCCGCCTGGGCTTCAGTAGTCCATTTAAACTTAGTCTGAGTCTTCCTGGTGAGAGAGGTGATGGAATGTGCATTGGTGGCAAAGTTATTAATGAATTTATAGAAATTAATTAATTAATAGAAATTTGCAAAGCCTAGGAAGCGCTGAATTTCTTTCAGGTCAGAAGGTGGTGCCCAGTCAAAATTGGGAGAGTATATCAAAATATCATCTAAGTATACAAGCATGAAGCGACCCAACAGGTCACGGAAAATGTCATTCATAAAGTTCTGAAAGACAGCTGATGCATTCCTGAGACCGAAAGGCATGACAAGACATTCGTAATGGCCATCCTTGGTGTTAAAGGCCGTATTCCATTCATCTCCTGCACGGATGCGCACTAGATTATAGGCTCCCCTTAAGTCTAGTTTGGAGAAGATTTTTGCTCCCTGGATTTGGGAGAACAACTCTGTGATGAGAGGAAGAGGATACCTATCGGGAACAGTTATTTTATTTAGACCTCTGTAGTCAACATAAAGCCTTAGTCCCCCATCCTTCTTCGGGACAAAGAAGCATCCTGCTCCTGCGGGAGAAGTGGAGGGACAGATGAAACCCTTAGCTAGGTTTTCCTGGATGTATTCTTGCAAAGCAAGATTCTCTGGCTCAGACAGTGGAAAGACTCTCCCTCGAGGAGGTGTAGTGTCAGGCAAGAGGTCAATGGGACAATCATAACTGCGATGAGGAGGTAAAGCGTCAGCAATCCCTTTAGAAAACACATCCCAAAAGTCCTTATAACAAAGCGGAATCTGTTCCATTCCCACTTGACAGGTAGCAAGTCGAACAGGGTGCTGGATGCATTTTTTTTTACACTGATTGGACCAAGCCAGAATATTTCCTGTTCGCCGGTCAATTACGGGATTATGCTTCTGAAGTCAAGGAAGGCCTAGGATCAAAGGGGTGGATGGAGAGTCAATGACAAGACATGAAATCTTCTCCCAATGCAAGGCCTCCAATTTTAACTGGAAAGGATTGGTGGATTGGAGCACTAGATCTTGTGAGAGAGGCTGATTATCCACGGAAATCAGGCAGCCTGAGCAAACTAAAGCATGAGTTTCCAGCGACAAAGAGGTAATCAGAGTCTTATCAATAAAATTCTCAGTGGCTCCAGAATCTAGCAAGGCCAGCAGTTCATGAGCCCACAAGGCCAGCAGTTTGCCACAGCCGTAGTTTGTTCTCGCCTTCTCTCTCGCTGGATGGGAGTAGAAGGAGATTGCACCTTGGTGAGCTCTGTGGCCATTTCCTGAACTTGATGGGGTAAACGGCAAAGTTCCTCTGCAAACAACTGAGCCTGCTCAGGATCCATGATAGGTTTCCCTTTTTATGTATGGCTCGTGATAATGTCAGGCTATGAGCAGATAACAGGTAACAGTTCAGGTGTGCTGATTATGCAAAGAGTTCAAAGAACAAAAGCACATACCATGAGCAGGTCTAAGCAGAGTAGGTCAGCTGCAGACGAAGGTAGATGTTTGCTGGACTTTGTAGTTCACCGCTGCAGATGAGGGTAGATGTTAGCTGGTGCTTGTAGTTCACCGCTGCAGATGAGGGTAGATGTTAGCTTGTGCTTGTAGTTCACCGCTGCAGATGAATATACTACTGTAGAATCAGACAAAGCGTAGTCTAGGTAAGCTGGGTCATACACAGGTAGATCAGAGTCCAAACGGTACTGAATCAGAAGAGAGCAAGCAGGGTCAAACGAGCCGGGTCGTACACAAAATACTCAGAGCAGATTTCGGGTGACTCAAACAGTGGTACACAAAGGTAAACTCTATCACGAGCACTGATTGAATGCTGATACAGGTGATTTAAAGGTGAGCTGGCCAATCACTGTTGTTTCCCAGGCAAAGGCTGTGTCAGGTGAGTTGTGCTGGTTCCTAAAGGGATCCTAGTACTGACAGGTGCCTTTTGTCTTGATCAGCAAGGGATCTGTCTGCTAATCCCCTGCTAAACTGAGCAGAGCCAGGGGAGGACAAGTCCGTGTCCACTCTGCTCTATGGGCGGCTGGGTGTAAACCAACTCTGCTGTCTGTTCACACCCGACTACCTTTGATCCACCTACATGGAGGAGAACAAATCCCCTTTCATTTGTTTTAAGTGGAGCATATCAGAGGTAGGAGGTTGTAAATGGACAATTATCACTGCCGGTCCATAGAGGTGAAAATACCATCTGATCAGGTCCACCTGAAAAACTGACAGGCGGACCTGATTGAAACAGTTGGGTAAAAGAGGTCTTACTTACTGTCAATCTTGTGATTTTCATACATCTGCCTCACTACACACCCAGTCAGATGACACAATTATTTCTTAGATTATCAATATGGCTTCCTATGTCATTTCACTTTCAGCCTAATTATTGGACAATGAGTAAGCATCCCTTGTCCAAAAAAGCAGATGATCTGGAATACAATAAAGTTGAACCAGCATAAATTTCCAAATATGCAGTATTTCAAATCTCAATAAAAGCTGTACAAAATTACAAAACTTTTGGCAGATAAACAGTAAACATATATGTATTCCAACTATGTATTCAGCTGTTTGCCTGGAGCCCTAGTTGAATTTTTAATGTTGAAAACAATGTACTCATTTCAAATATCCAATCTTCCTTGCAAAAGGAAAAAACTTGGTAACACAGTCCATAAACAAATTACCCCTTTGGAAGCTTACCTCATAATTCACTCCATTGCCTGATTTTGCCAACCACAAGCACTTTACTTTTCACCACAAGCCTATGGAGTACACACAACAATAAGCTCTTCGCTGTTCCCATAGAGAAGCCGTAGAGAATTAATAGCTTTTGCTGCCGAAGATTCACCACTGTAGGATGGTCAGGCCTGGGGATAAAAAAAATAATAATACAAGACTATTTAATGTGCTATAACTGCCATGCTGTATTTTCAAAGTAATGTTAATAATATTGCAAATTTCACTTGCCCATAAATTATGTGTGGATACTCAAATTAAAAGGAAAAACTATTATGTCATTAGCAAGCTTTGATCTAATGAATTATCCAGAGAAGCTCGCTGCAGAGTCTGTTAATTAGACTAATGACATTTTAATTCATCTGGTCACTTCAGGCAACTATTCTGTCTTGAAGGAGAAAAAAGGGTTTGGTCTGAAATCAAAGCTGACAACTTAAGGTATAAATATACATACAATATAATACAAGCTAAAGAGTGATCAAAGAATCTAAAGAAATAGCAAAAAGGGACTACAACACTAAACACAGATTTGATTGATATAGATAATTGTAAAGTATTTATAAAGACATGTAGATTTAGATACACCAATTAATAGCTATGACATGGTTCATTGTGTTGTATATGGTCCGTGTCGCTAAAGCTTATTGTGAGTGTTGACTTTGTCCATAATAATGAAAATAAGGACAGTGCTGCTGGCAGCGGGGAGTTTGCTAATTCCAAATATTAAAGCGGAATTTAACAATAACAATTTGATAAACAAATAATGTTCTTTAGCAAGGAACATATATTCCACCTTAATAATCATGCTGCCAAAATTAGTCTGGACTGTAAATTGCCTCCAGCATTGCTCCTGTTTCTTGTTGCTGGAGGCTGCCATTTTGCTGAAGCACAGAGCCCCTGAACAGCAGTAAAACTTTAGGCTGCCAGCAGATTGGCCCCTAGTGACTCTGAATTTCCTTACAATGCCAAAAATGGAGAGCAACTGAGCATTTGCAGAGCAGGATGAAACAGTGGGAATTGTAGTTGTTGTGTCACTCACATGTTTCTTTGTTCTGAGTGCACGTTTTTCTGCAATAATGGATCTCTCCATACCAGAAGAGCAAGATTCCAGCATTGCAGTATCTGTGCTTGGAATATTGGCCATTCAAATTGTCCTTAAACATAAAAAGAAGTCCAGACGAAGGACACGGTCTAAAGAATGGCTGCTCAACCGGGGAAAGTACTCCCACATGTCTCTGCTGAAAGAACTCCAGTGAAAGAACCCTGAAGATTTTCACAATTATTTAAGAATGAGCGATGAGTGCTTCTAGGAATTGCTAAATGCAGTTACACCGCATATACAGAAACAGGACACTGTCATGCGTGAGGTTATTAGTCCAGAGCAAAGGGTCATAGCCACCCTGTGTTATTTGGCCACTGGGCGCAGCCTACAGAACCTGACATTTACAACTGGAATTTCTCCACAGGAACTTGCAAAGCTCTCATCCTGTAGCTTAAGGATGAATATATCAAGGTACAGTGGCTTTTACTAAAAATGTATGTAGCGCTGGCTCCTGATGAGCAGGCACTATTGTTTTTCAAAAATTAAGGTGTCACTGTCACCGCCGGCAAGAGTAGAGACGCAGTCTAGCTGGATGCATTGAATACCATTTATCTCTCGGAACCAGCCCAGTGGGAGTGTTTTCCTGCTGTGAATTCTGGGGGGTGGTATTTAAGGTACCAACGCCATGTTGGAAGGGATTATTTTATGTCTTATTGGTTCTGGTGGTCCTCCTGACCCAGTCCCATGGCCCTCCTGGCCTGGGGTGCGGGACTATGCATCCTGTGTCTCATGGCTGGCTGGCCCGAGGCAGCGCAACTGAGAGGATAGGCCCAAGCAGATCTTTGAGCCTATTGATCCAGGGATGGTCCGGTGCCGTCTCATCTGAAGGGAGAGGCCCAGCAACTGGAGGATCCAGGGGAGGACTCTTTCAGGAGAAGACCGTGCACAAGGCTGGTTTCTCTGGAGGAGCATGGAGACTTAGTTGAAGGACGCAACCCGGATCACATTGTCTACAGTATCGCCGGTTCGGCTTAAAGAGACTGGTATTGTATGGAATTGTTCTTCAATCTCTCAGTAACGCTAAAGCTTAAATTCACACATCTGTGGCAGAGAATGTGTTAAATACCCCATCGGCTGCTAGGTCCAGTGAGAGGGACTTTTCTTCAAAAAACACTCTTATTTACTCTCAACAATTCTGTGTTACTAATGTTGCGAGGTACAACTGTAACTAGTTCACACTTATGCGATGCGGGAAATGCAGCAAATCATGTGTGTTTCCTGCACCGCATTGCAATCGCATGACGTCTATGAGATCTGCTGTGGGTGTCAATATTATCTTTAATGACACACCAAAACAGATCTCAAAGCACAGTGTGATTGCCAGAATTGCATTTTATGGGTATGAACACCCATGTGATGCAATTCAGGTGCGGGACAAAAGGGTCCTTCATCATTTTGGTTTCCTGTGCGAATCACATGCGATGTCTACATTGCACAGTTATCAACCCTAAAAGCAACAAATATATTATTTGCATAGAGTAGCATAATTATTGACTATCTATCTCTCTCCTTTTCTTTTTAGTTTCCAACCAATACAGCAGAATACATGGAGGTGGCCCAAAATTTTTAACCACTTAAGCCGGCTGGCAAAAGACCAGAGCAATTTTTGCGATTTGGCACTGCGTCGATTTAACTGACAATTGCGGCCGTGCAACGTGGCTCCCAAACAAAATCAACGTCCTTTTTTCCCCACAAATATAGCTTTCTTTTGGTGGTATTTGATCACCTCTGCAGTTTTTATTTTTTGCGATATAAACAAAAAAACTGCGACAATTTTGAAAAAAAACGCATTATTTTTTACTTTTTGCTATAATAAATATCCCCCAAAAAATAGTAATGGCGGTGATCAGCGATTTTTATCGTGACTGCGACATTACGGCAGACAGATCAGACGATGTTGGCGCTATTTTGGGACCATTCACATTTATACAGCGATCAGTGCGATTAAAAATGCATTGATTACTGTGTAAATGTGACTGAATGAATGAATGAATGAATGATTTGTATAGCGCTGCAACTGCGAACTGAATCGCCTCGAGGACTGGTAGTGAAGGGGTTAACCACTAGGTGGCGCTGTAGGTAAGTGTGTTCTAGGGAGTGATTCTAACTGTGGGGGGAGGGGCTATATGTGACACGACACTAATCACCACTCCCGATTACAGGGAGCTGTGATCAGTGTCGTATCACTAGGCAGAACGGGGGAAATGCTTGTTTACATCAGCATTTCCCCCGTTCTCGATGTCCACGGGACTTGTGATCACACCCACGGATGTCGAGGCGCGCCCCCAAACTGCTTCTTAAAGGGCAACATACAGGTATGTTAATCTGCCTGTACTTGCCCTTCTGCCAACGTATATCGGCGCGAGATGGTCGGCAAGCGGTTATTGACCTATGGAACTTCCCAAACTGTGGTGGTGCCATTGATGGGAAGAACGCAAGGATTTCACTAACCCCAAAGTCTGGGTCATATTTCTATAACTACAAAGGCTTTTTCAGTATAATTATGCTAGCCATAGTGAATACCAATTACAAGTTTATGTATTTGGACATTGGTAAAAACAGACACAACTCTGATGCAAGTGTGATAGAACTCACCAAGTTTCCCAGCTACTTCAGAGTGGTTTCTTGAATCTGCCAACCTGCAATTAAACCGTGGAAGGTCTGAACTTTATCTTTGTTGCCGATGATGCATTTGCATTGGGAGACCACCTCTTCAAGCCCTTCTCCATGAGGAACATGATCCCCCAAGCATAGGGTAATTAATTATCCACGGCACGAAGGATAGTCAAGAACACATTCAGAATAATGGCCAAACGGTTCTGCATTTTTTTTTTACTTTAGAAATTTTTATTGAAAAGATAAACATTTTAACAGGTATTACAATGCAATCAACAATCATAAGAAACAGCACATTTCCAGGGTGCTCCGGCTCCATAAGGAGTATAGCTATACATTAAGCATTTATGACAGACCCCCTAAGGTGCCCTTAACATACAGATCAAACAACATCTCCTCATAAGTCAGAGGAGATGTACCTCAGGTTACCAGTGAAGGATCCTGTCAATGTAGGTGTGAGCCAATGCTTCTGGATCCTTCTTGCAAATGGTAAGTCAGAGCCTTTGCTTCCCTAACACTGAGTTTTTGTTTTGCTTCCCATGTCTAAAAATAAATAAATAAAAAAAAGAAAAAAAAAAGAAAAAAAGAAACGGGGGGGGGGGGGGGGGGGGGGAGGGAGAGTTAATCTCGTAGGCATATTCCTGAAGAGGGGGTGGGGTGCCACCAGCTACCCTCTCCGTCTGTTTGTTGTGGAAGTGCTGACTAACTTATGGGACTTCGGACTGATCATCAGTCAGATTGGCTTTTATTAAAGAGGTCCAGTCAGCTAGGATTCCGTGGTATATCTTGGTATTCTGTAGATTCTCGAAATTTGAACTAGTCTTCCCAGGTAATGGAGAAGCTGGAGATTCTATCCTGTGCAGTGTGTATTAACTCTTCTATAGCTGCGATGCGATTGATACGTGTCACCCATTCTTGCATAGATGGTGGCACTGCAGCTCTCCAGTGAACCGGTATACCTAGTCTGGCTGCATTAATCATATGAATCGCTACTGATTTGTGGTACCTTTTCCTGGAGATTTTGGAGAGATGGAGGAGATACTGTGCTGGTGAAAACTCTAGGGGGAGCTAAGAGACTGCAGTCGTCACATAATGTACTCTGCGCCGATATGGCTGGATCAGTGTGCACTCCCACCAAAGGAGAGGAAAGTACCCCGGTCCTGGCCGCATCTCCAGCACCGATCTGACACAGTCGGAAATATTCTGTGAATAATGTCCTGTGTCTTGTACCACTGTGTTCTAATCCTGTATCCATTTTCCTGTGTGTTTACATTCAACGATCCTTTATGAATATACGGGTGGACCCGTTCCCAGTTTTTTTTTTATTAAATTTAATTAAAATGGTCCTGCTTCCCAATATACTCTATGTACTATGGCATACCCCAATATACCTCCCCTGAAATATTTTAAATCTCTGGAGGCCCTTTTAAAGCCCTTTGTGTGGGGGGCCAACAGACACAAACTAGCGTGGCAGACCCTTAAGAATCCAACTGACCTGGGAGGCACGGCTCTCCCTGACTTCAATTTGTACTATGTTGCCTCTCAGTTATCAAAGCTATTCCACATAGACAAGACGGATAGCGAGAGATTCCTAACTCTCCTTTGTCCAAAATGGGCGCAACACACCAAAGACCCACTATGTGCGATAGCAGTGGGCTCACAAGGACTGGAACAAGGGGGTCATAGACACACCACACTATACCAATATAGGAAAATATGGCCTCTTCTAAACTTAACATTCCACAGTACAATGATTACACGCCTCTTTGGCATAACAAAAACCTACCTGAGTTCACCACAATACAGGATGTGGGGGTATGGGCCAGACAGGGAGTGTTCTATTTGCACCACATACTAAAAGATGGACGCCTTAAAACTTTTGACTCACTCAGAAATGAATTCCTCATCCAAAACCGAATGTTCTTACAAATCCGCCATGCAACGCAGTCTCAGTTTCCTGAATCAATCCCAGACTCTACCCCTAATGTTATCATGGCAGTGATTAAGGGCACAGACCCCCACAAGTTAATTTCAGCATTTTATAATATGCTATCCACCCCCATTGCTACCAAAATAGCATATGATTTGAAACCTAGGTGGGAGAGAGAAGTGGGTCCAATGGAGGATGAGGAGTGGGAGGAGGCATTGGAGGCCTGCAAGGCGGTGTCCCCCAAGCTATCGGACCATCTATCACAGCTCTATATTCTACATAGGGCATATCTTACACCCCTTAGAGTGGCGAGATATAAACGCACTCAATCCACAACATGTCTACTGTGTGGATTGGAAACAGGCACATTTTTTCATCTGATCTGGGCCTGCCCTAGAATACAGGGGTTGTGGAAGCAAATTGTAGCATTTTTACATGATACCATGGGCTCACCCCTGGCACGTGACCCAAAACAGTGCCTTCTCGGAATCCTACCTGATACCATTGACAAATATACCAAAATATTTCTCCACGAGACACTATTCTCAGCTAGGAAAATTATAGCTAAAAAATGGATGAGACAATCCCCCCCAAAATGGTAGAGTGGAAACTTGAAGTGAACAATACTTACCCATACAAGAAATGTATATATATTAACAGAGGCTGTCCTGACAAATATAGTAAAATATGGGACCGTTGGTTACAAGAATCTGATACCTGCGTGTAGTGTAGTAAAACCATAACAGCCTGAAACCACACCTAAGGCAAGTACCTCTGAATATAACTTAATTTTATTTAAAACATGCCCACTCTTGGAGTTCATACTCATGACAAATGTACCTGCTTTCTTATATACATTATTTGTGATATGCAATGTAACATTTTTTTAAGTTTCTGCATGAAGCCAATATAACATGTATGCACCTTATATTTAATAAAAAACCTTTGTTCAACTTTAAAAAAAAAAAGGAAGCCTATAATAAGACTTACCTATAAGTAGTGTAAATATCTCCTAAACATGCACTGTTTAGGAAATATTTAGTGTACATGCAGCCAGTGACATCACTGGCGCATTTGCTCTAAAGGAATGGCCACCCATGCCGCTTCTTCAGAGCCCTGTGCCGTGAACGGCGGATCCTGTGAAGTCATCGCTGCTTTGGGCAGTCACAGAGTCTGTGAACCCAGAAGCAAGATGAATGAAGATGAGAGCGCCTGCAGCTCTGACATCTTGGTGCTGGAAGAGCTTTGTTTTAATGCATACTAGCACATTATGCCTTTACCTTGCAGGTACAAAAAAAATGTACAGCAGTTTACTTGTCTGTACTGTTACTTTATTTCTTTTATGATAGTCTATTATTTATGTACATTTATCCCACCTTTTTCCATTAGATTGATGTACAGTTGTGCTCATAAGTTTACATACCCTGGCAGAATTTATGATTTCTTGGCCATTTTTCAGAGAATATGAATGATAACCCAAAAACATCTCTTTCACTCATGGTTAGTGTTTGGCTGAAGCAATTTACTATCAATCAACTGTGTTTAGTCTTTTTATATCATAATGGCAACAGAAACTACTCAAATGACCCTGATCAAAAGTTTACGTACCCTCATGATTTTTGCCTGATAATATGCACACAAGTTGACACAAAGGGGTTTGAATGGTTATTGAAGGTGACCATCCTCACCTGTGATCTGTTTGCTTGTAATTAGAGTGTGTGTATTAAAAGGTCAATGTGTTTCTGGACTCCTGACAGACCCTTGCATCTTTCATCCAGTGCTGCACTGACGTTTCAGGATTCTGAGTCATAGGGAAAGCGACCTGTATAAAACAGGAAAGGGATATAAAAAGATATCCAAGGAATTGAGAATGCCAATCAGCAGTGTTCAAACTCTAATCAAGAAGTGGAAAAAGAGGGGTTCTGTTGAAACCAAACCACGGTCAGGTAGACCAACTAAAATTTCAGCCACAACTGCCAGGAAAATTGTTCGGGATGCAAAGAAAAATCCACAAATAACTTCAGGTGAAATACAAGACTCTCTGAAAACATGTGGTGTGGCTGTTCCAAGATACACAATAAGGAGGCACTTGAAGAAAGATTGGCTGCATGTTTGAGTCGCCAGAAGAAAGGCATTACTACACAAATGCCACAAACAGCTCAGGGACAAGCCTTAAACCATGGCACATATCATTTGGAGTGATGCAACCAAAATTTTGCTTTTTGGCCACAACATTTGGAGAGGAGTCAACACGGCCTTTGATGAAATTTACAGAGGTGGATCACTGATGTTTTGGGGATGTGTGAGCTACAAAGGCACAGGAAATTTGGTCAAAATTGATGGCAAGATGAATGCAGTATGCTATCAAAAAATACTGGAGGAACATTTGCATTCATCAGCCAGGAAGCTGTGCATGGGACGTATTTGGACATTCATTCCAACATGACAATAATCCAAAACACAAGGCCAAGTCGACCTGTCATTGGCTACAGCAGAATAAAGTGAAGGTTCTGGAGTGGCCATCTCAGTCTCCTGACCTCAATATCATTGAGCCACTCTGGGAAGATCTCAAACGTGCAGTTCATGCAAGACAGCCCAAGAATTTACAAAAACTGAAGGCTATTTGCCAAGAGGAATGGGCAGCTTTACCATCTGAGAAGATAAAGAGCCTCATCCACAAATACCACAAAAGACTTTAAGCTGTCACTGATGTTAAAGGGGGCAATACACGGTATTAAGAACTGGGGTATGTAAACTTTTGATCAGGGTCATTTGGGTAGTTTCTGTTGTGATTATTATTTAAAAAGAGTAAACACAGTTGATTGATAATACATGGCTTCAGTCAAACACTAACCATGAGTGAAAGAAAAGTTTTTTGTGTTATCATTCATACTCTCTGAAAAATGGCTGAGAAATCATAAATTCTGTCAGGGTATGTAAACTTATGAGCACAACTGTATGTAACACAGTGCCTAAGTTTTGTTTTGTCGTATCGTAAATATTTTTTAAAAATGCAATACAAAACGTATAAAAAAAAGAAAATGTATTTCTTTTCTAACATGTATTTAAAATGTATTCCTTCACTAACCTAATGCCCCTTACACACGATCGGATTTTCCGACAACAAATGTTGGATGTGAGCTTGTTGGCTGAAAGTCTGATCTAGTGTATTCTCCAGCGAACATTTGTTGTCAGACTTTGTTCACGCATGCTCGGAATGAAGCAGAAAGAGTCGCACTGGCTAATGAACTTCCTTTTTCTCGGCTCGTCATACGTCTTGTATGTCACCACGTTCCCACATTCGTAATTGTTGGCCAACATTTGTGTGAACGTGTGTATGCAAGACAAGTTGGAGCCAACAACCTTCGAACAAAATTCCACGGTTTTGTTGTCGGAAAGTCCGATCGTGTGTATGGGGCATTATTATTCCTTATTAACCCTTAGTTAACCCCAATCAGCTCTAAATAATTCCTTCCTGCCCTTCTCCTCTTAACTATAACTTTTCTGCTTATTTTCATTTCAATTTTTTTACCATCAATATTTTTTTTACCATTTATTCTTTTATTTAGTGTATCATAAAAAAGAAAATACACAGAAAACTTTTTTCATTTGCACTACTTTGTGCTAGAAATATCATTATTTTAAACTAGTAACATTTTGAATAAAATGCATACTTGGTATTTACAGTAAAACTATTTTTTTTAAATGAACACGGGTTAAAATAGAAAAAAAAGCACATCTATTCATTTTTTGCCTAAAGATTACATAGAAAATTAAATAATTTGTGTCATAGACTGTATTACCAAAATAAAGTATAATTTGCCTACAAGAGACATTGTATGTATTACTTTTTTTATCGTTATCGTTAGTAATGGCAAAGTTATTGCCAAATAAACATGCCCCTAGCAGGAATGTAAAAATAGCTTTATTCATAAGGAGTATACAGATACGAAGGTTGAAGTGGTTAAACCAACATAATCATCTACTAGATAATTAAAATATTCTTCAACAATCACCATATGACTTCAAGTTTCTCAAATACCAGTGCTATCTATTAACATATGCATTAATATTAATGGTCACATGCATCTTTCTCTAGACCATTTAACTAAATCAGAAATAATTCAAAGTATATTCTCTTCCTATATATCTACATAAATATCTGTACAGCTATTCGTACAGATAAGCGACTGCACGTGTTTTTTTGGCCTGGGTACTTGCATTGTACATGTAATGAAATGTGTGTGTGTGTATATATATATATATATATATATATATATATATATATATATATAGTATCTCACAAAAGTGAGTACACCCTTCACATTTTTGTAAATATTTTATCTTTTCATGTGACAACACTGAAGAAATTACACTTTGCTACAATGTAAATGTAAGAAAGTGAGCAGCTTGTATAACAGTGTAAATTTGCTGTCCCCTCAAAATAACTCCACACACAGCCATTAATGTCTGAACCGCTGGCAACAAAAGTGAGTACACCCCTAAGTGAAAATTTCCAAATTGGGCCCAATTAGCCATTTTCCCACCCCAGTGTCATGTGACTCATTAGTGTTACAAGGTCTCAGGTGTGAATGGGGAGCAGGTGTGTTAAATTTGAAGTTATCATACTGGTCACTGGAAGTTCAACATGGCACCTCATGGCAAAGAACTCTCTGAGGATTTGTAAAGAGCTCTTGCCGATCCGGAGTACACTTTGGCTTGTTCTTCCCCGCGAACCCCCACAGACCTGCCCTGCCTCCTCAAGGGACCCCGGGGTTCCCCATACTGTCAGGGAGCCTCCAGAGATCGCTGGCGCGGTGATCTTCCTGCCTCAGCCACCTGCGTAGCGCAGGGAGTGGTGGCCATCTTGCTCCGCCCGGAGGCGGTGCCAACGCTGCCTCTCGGCCTCCCAGACTGTCCTGCGCCTAACTCTTTGCCGCATGGGTACCGGAGGGATCCGGCCCGCAACCGTGCCCCGCAATCCTCTCTGGGTGGACCCTGCAAGCCAGCCTAGAGGACAAGGGAATGACGGCGGTCATCTTGCTGCACCCTGACCAGCCTGCAGGACATAGATACTGATGGCGGCCATCTTGCTACACCCTGGCCAGATTAAAGGACATAGAATTCTACTAACTTTTTTTAAACTTTTTTTACTTTTTAACTTTTCAAAACTTTTTTACTTCTTTTAACTTGTTAACGGACATCTCCTTCCTGACGTTACCCATGTTGCCCCAGCCTGCAGCACCAGCCGCAGCTACTCCTTCCACCCCCACAAAACCGACCACTGCCACCCTGACCCAGAACACTCTACCATCAGGTGCGCCATCAATTATTCAGCTGACACGCTCTGCAGCCTAAGATATACCGCCACAAAATTACCAACCACTACCCAAACAATACTACGAAAATAACTAATTTGAAACCAACCACCCAAAACAGGACTACACCACTTCCAGGACAACACCTATCATGCGCCCTGATCAACACTAGATCAGCATTCAAGCACAAACAAGAAATTCATGATTTTATCACTCAACACAACACAGACTGTCTCTTTATCATGGAAAGCTGGCTAACACCTGACTGTAACACCATTCTAGCAGATTTAGTGCCTGAAAACGACTGCATTCTAACTGAGCACAGAGTCGTCAAAGAGGAGGTGGCCTAGCAGTGATCTACAAATCTCACCTCACGTTCACAAAACCAACTTTACAGAGCTCACTGCCATTCATGGAAACACTCACACTTCAATGTCAAACAACACCCTAGGACATAATTTACATACCACTGTGCTACAGACCACCGGGACCAAAGACACACTTCCTTACACCTTTTATCGAATTCATCTCTACATACACCTTGAAAACCAAAAATCTCCTGCTACTTGGGGACTTTAATCTCTGGGCAAACTCCTCCCAGGACCCCATCACTACCGCTTGCATCAACCAACTGGAAGCACTAGGTCTGCAGAAACTGATAAATACTCCCACACATGCTTCGGGCCATACCCTCGACCTCATCTTCAAACAAAACATTGATATTAACACACTTGATAACATGCCATTGCATGGTCTGACTACCACGTTATCAAATTCAAAATAAACATAATTTACCAAATACCAACACATTCAACAACAATATGCTGGAAAAGATCACAGAATAAACTATACTCACAACTCTTAAAAACTACACTATCCAAAAAAATTGCGGTGTTAACCCAAAACTACTCAACTGAAGACACACTCAACTCCCTTAACACAGCATTATTACAGACAGCAGACATAGTTGCACCAATACGCAGAGCACCCACCCACAAAAAGTATTTGGGCTGGTTTAATGACTCTCTTATATCACTGAAACAAGAACGCAGAATAGCTGAAGGAGCCTGGAGAAGGAACCCAACAATGGAAAACCACACAAATTACAAATCACTCACCACAAAATACTACAAAGCCATCTTCATAGAAAAAAAAGAACATTTCTCCAAAACCATCTCAAAAGCCATAAACCGCCCTCGAGCACTCATCAAACTAGTCGCCCAGACTATGAACCCCACTTGTTTAGAGTCTCCAGCGATTCTACAACCACCGAGATTTACTCTGGTCCCAATCCCCATTGACACCACCAAAACCATCATCAAAACCTCAGAGACAGCACATCGCCGAACAACATTATTCCCACAAAACTTCTGAAAGAATGTACCGACATCTTGGCACCCATCATAACATACCTCATAAACCAGTCATTTAAAGAAGGAATCGTCCCGACCTCCCTCAAGCAAGGCACAATCAAACCCCTCCTAAAGAAGCCTAACCTTGATCCCAAAGACCCAAACGACCACAGACCTGTCACAAGCCTCAACACCATCTCCAAAATTATCGAGAAAGCAGTAGTACAACAGCTACAACTCCATCTGGACACCCATAAACTCTTGGACCCACTACGATCTGGTTTCCGCCCTGGCCACGGGACAGAAACTGCACTCCTCAAAACCTGGGATGACACCCTCGAAGCAGCAGATGAAGGAGAATCGTGTCTCCTGGTGCTCCTGGACCTCAGTGCAGCTTTCGACACAGTAAACCACAAAACCCTGCTCACTCCTCTCACAGAAGTAGCTGGAGTTGCAGACTCAGACTTACCCTGGTTGGCATCCTTTCTAGAGAACCGATCTCAGAAAGTGACACTAGGAGCTTTCACTTCGGAAGCATGTAAAATTACATGCGGAGTCCCTCAAGGATCACCCCTGTCGCCATGCTCTTTAACATCTATCTTCGCCCTCCTCAAAATCATCAGCAACCAGGACCTGCTTTATCACTCCTACGCAGATGACATCCAACTCTACCTACGCATCACCAACAAAAAAGACCAATACCAGGCACTGAAAAACTGTCACTCATTGATCGACGATTGGATGACGGAGAGCTCCCTTAAACTCAACGGATCCAAAACAGAACTCCTTCTCCACGCAAACTGAAACAAAAACCCTGGCACGATGTCCACACCACTCACCATCCTCGGACAACCCATCACCCCCTCATATCTACAAATCATACAGAACACAGCAGCCAGACTTGTAACTGAAAAAAAACCCTGGGAATCAATCACCCTGAGGACCCTCCATCTGCTAGCTGTGAAGGACTGGGTTACATTCAAGACCCTCTCCCTCACTCACAAATGTACACAGGGAAAAGCCCCACAATACCCCTGTGACAAAATAAAGCACTACACCCCAGGTCGCCCTCTCCAGTCAACTAACCAGAACCTCCTCCCCAAGACCCCAAGAGGCGAATGAAGGTTCACAGTCCAAGGACCACTGCTATGGAACGCTCTACCCGCGGACATCCGCTCGAAAGATAACCATCTGGCCTTCAGGAAGAATCGCTATACAAGTTATTCATTCATTCATTCTTGGAACCATGTCCTGTGGTCTGATGAGACCAAGATAAACTTATTTGATTCAGATGGTTTCAAGTGTGTGTGGCGGCAACCAGATGAGGAGTACAAAGACAAGTGTGTCTTGCATACAGTCAAGCAAGGTGGTGAGAGTGTCATGGTCTGGGGCTGCATGAGTGCTGCCAGCACTGGGGAGCTACAGTTCATTGAGGGAACCATGAATACCAACATGTACTGTGGCATACTGAAGCAGAGCATGATCCACTCTCTTCTGGGACTGGGCCGCAGGGCAGTATTCCAACATGAAAACAACCCCAAACACACCTCCAAGACAACCACCGCCTTGCTAAAGAAGCTTAGGATAAAGGTGATGGACTGGCCAAGCATGTCTCCAGACCTAAACCCTATTGAGCATCTGTGGGGCATCCTCAAATGGAAGGTGGAGGAGCGCAAGGTATCTAACATCCACCAGCTCTGTGATGTCATCATGGAGGAGTGGAAATGGACTCCAGTGGCAACCTGTGAAGCTCTGGTGAACTACATGCTCAAGAGGGTTAAGGCAGTGCTGGAAAATAATGGTAGCCACACAAAATATTGACACTTTGGGCCCAATTTGGACAATTTCACTTAGGGTGTACTCACTTTTGTTGCCAGCAGTTTAGATATTAATGGCTGCGTGTTGAGTTATTTTGAGGGGACAGCAAATTTACACTGTTATACAAGCTGTACACTCACTACTTTACATTGAAGCAAAGTGTAATTTCCTCAGTGTTGTCACATGAAAAGATATAATAAAATATTTTTATCACTTTTGTGAGATACTGTGTGTGTATATATATATATATATATATATATATATATATATATACAGAAAGAACAGATCACAGTTATTGCTGCACTGCAGTTGTATACTAATTAGAAAGCTATTATAGCAAAAACATACACAGGGTTTATCAGGTCAGAAAAGAGTTTTAAATCGGTAGCATACAATATGTGCATTAGTTATAAAAGGAGTCAATAGAATCTCTGCAGAAATAGCAGCTATTCAACAACCGATGCTAAATATGGAAACATATAGTGTAAAAGGTACACTATAGCACAGGTTAGTATAGGTTACATAGCACCTAAGTATTATAGTTTAAGAGCATTGTGACAGAATTGCTGTAAGTTAAATATAGGCTAAATATTTCAAGAGCACACATCATTAACTGGTTTGTACACAGTGAGAAAATACTCTGTATAGGAAATACCTAGCAATGTTTCATTTTTAAAGTTCAAATGTTCACTGCATATTAAAGAGGAAGTAAAAAAAAAAAAAAAAAAATAGACCCTGCAAGGCAAAGGCATAATGAGCTAGTATGCATAGCATACTAGCTCATTATGAATAACTTACCTGAGATGGAAGCCCCCGAAGTGACCCTCGTTGTCCTAGTCCAAAACCGCCATGATCCCCGGAGTGACTTCCGGGTATCGCGGCTCCGGCGCTGTGACTGGCCGGAGCCGCGATGTCGTCACCCCTGCGCATGTGCGCGGGAGCCGCCACTAATGGCATTATTGCTGTTAGCAGCGGCTTGCTCAGTGCGCCTGCGTGCCCCTGTCTACGGCGCATACCTGGGTCACGGTATATCCTAAACCGTGTAGGTTTAGGGGATATTTCTTGGACCTACAGGTAAGCCTTAATCTAGGCTTACCTGTAGGTAAAAGTGGTCTGTAAGGGTTTACAACCACTTTAAACAGGTGTTTAGGGAAATTGAGTGGCTGCCATTGTTACATTTTAAGATAATTTTAGTCTGGCTGTCTCTAGCATCAATGCTTTCTGAGCAACTGACCCAGAACATGCAGGTGGTCTGGGAAAAGTCAGTGAAGTCAGAAGTCCTGATCACAGGGTTTATTTTAGGTTTATTTACTAAAACTGGAGAGTGCAAAATCTGGTGTAGCTGTACATGGTAGCCAATCAACTTCTAAGTAAGAGTAATGCCGCGTGCACACGAAGGGACTATCCCGCGGGATTATCCGCTGGACCGAAGTCCAACGGATAATCCCCTCGTGTGTGGGCGCCGGCGGACTTTTTGGCGCCAAAGTTTTAAGTTTGGTTTTAAAATTATCCGCTGGACTTGGCAGTCCGGCGGACAATCCCGCCGTTAGTAGGCAAGTCCGCGGGACTTTTGAAAATGAACGGACTTGCCCACACACGGAGCAGTCCGTTCATTTCGAACGTAACTTCAGGTACGTAGCTAGCGTAGGCAGTAAATGCCGGCGCGCTAGCTCCGTCACCTGTCATGGATTTATGGATTGTCATGGATTGCGATGTCACAGTCCCAGCATCCTCCGGGACTGTGACATCGCAACGGGGCGGGGTCACCATGTGACATGAACATGTGACCCTGTCCCCATGCCCCTATATAAGTCCCAGCGCAGCGCGGCACAGGCATTCCAGGCAGAGAGAGCGTCGGGTCAACATCGGAAGAAGAAGAACAAGAAGAAGGACAAGAAGAAGGAGAAGGCGCCGGCGGCGCGGAAGACGACGACCGCCGCAAGAACAGAAGAGACCCCCGGAAGACCCCCGAAGGCGGATCGAGAACCCCAGACGACGGCGGCGATGACGAAAAAGGTAGCCGGACTTCCCCCGCTCGGTAAAAGAGCTTGGTAAATGGCGGGGGAGTCCGGCGAGAAGACCCCCAAGACGGAAGAAGACCCCCGGAGCAGTGCAATAAACTATTTTTTCAAAAGTGTGTGTGTTTTTTTTACTTTACGTTTTACACCTTAGGTGAATGGGTAGGGGTACATCGTACCCCATACTCATTCACATAGGGTGGGGGGCCGGGATCTGAGGGCCCCCTTATAAAAGGGGTCTCTCAGATTCCGATAAGCCCCCGCCCGCAGACCCCGACAACCAACGGCCAGGGTTGTCGGGAAGAGGCACTTGTCCTCATCAACATGGGGACAAGGTGCTTTGGGGTGGGGGGGCCGCACGGCCCCCCTTTCCCCAGGGCACCCCCCATGTTGAGGGCACGCGGCCTGGTACGGCTCAGGAGGGGGGGGGGGGGCGCTCGTTCGTCCCCACCCCTTTCCTGGCCTGCCAGGCTGCGTGCTCGGATAAGGGTCTGACATGGATTTGGGGGGGACCCCCACGCCGTTTTTCGGCGTGGGGATTCCCTTTAAATCCATGACAGGTGACGGAGCTAGCGCGCCGGCATTTACTGCCTATGCTAGCTACGTACCTGAAGTCACGTGCTAAATGAACGGACTTGCCGATGAGCGGCAAGTCCGTTCATTTTCAAAAGTCCCGCGGACTTTGGCCGGCGGATTATCCGTCCGTGCGTGTGTGGGCAAGTCCGCACGTGTGTGGGCAAGTCCACACGCTCGGAAAGTCCAGCGGACCCAGGTGGAAAGTCCGGCGGGATTGTCCGCTGGACTAGGTCCGCCGGCAAAAGTCCGCACGTGTGTACGCGGCATAAGAGTTTACAATAAACTTCCATATTCCATTCAGTACACATTACATTTTAAACAGATCTGCAATAGCAAAAGAAAAAAATATACAGCCAAATATATTCAATTGGTGTCAACCAGGATCCCAGGTCACTTTGTTTACATTGCCAAAGCAGCTGGCTATATGTCATTTAGTGTTGGGTGTGCGCCGGGTTAGTATTGTGTGGTGGCAGGGAGGCGTAGTCAGATGGGCAGGTTGTGGTGAATGATGCTAGAATTACATCACAGAAAAAGTATTTTTATTTAAAAAAAATCAATGTTCCCAGGGGTAAATCCAGCATCAATCACACTGTCAAGTAATGCAAATCCAGTGTTAATCATAAAGACCTGCCACCCAACAATCTTTACCACCACTTAATTATTAATTATTCTTTGCAACCATGAGGACCGTCGCTAAATGACAGATTCCTTGTGCTGTTGTTTACAGTCCAGCAGCACCACGGATGCCATTAATCAAACATAATCAGTGACGTCACCCAGAGCCCCCAGCTACTTTGTTAACATTCCAGCAGCTCTGGAAATTCTGTCATTTTGCAGA